>OZ018315.1:4934938-5394527 GCA_963969455.1 Arge pagana
GATGATTCCTTCCGACGTTCCACGGTTGGTCCCGTAAGCGATCTGGCGAAACAGTGGGGCTTTAGCTTCGGCGAATTCACACAGGTGGCGGCGGTGGCCTTCAAGTAAACTCTTGGCACGCGCACGTGTACGCCGCACCTCCCCCGCGAGCACCGACGCCACATCGCATTAGCGATATCCTTGGCTGGGGTCGTTCCTCTCCGCTACTGGTCCTTACCATCACCACTATCGCAGTCATCACCATCCTCATCATCATCACCATCACCACCACCACCACCCTCATCGGGCCAACCACGTCAACACCAGCAATAACAACAACAACAATAACAACAGCACTAACAACAACAACAACAACAATAACAACAACAACGACAACGACAGACGGTAGTACGAAGTTGTTGGCACCAACGCCAAGAAGGCTACTCAGCCCTTTGATCCGAGCACCGATGGCTCTCTATTCACCGTTACCACCGCATTCGCCCGCGTCTATGCCCGGGTGTCTGACCTCACTCGACCGGCTGCACACCCAGTCCGGCACCGCCCCTGAAGATCTCCGTCTTCTTGCGCCAGTATCTCATCTCCGAAACTGTTACATCCGAGCAGCGAACCGTCGGCAACGCGCCTCTCTCAACAACAAGCAACCAGCAACAACAACAGCAGCCCTTTCCCCTCGATGTCGGGGGTGGTAGTGGCGATGGTGGTGGTGCTGGTGGTGGCGGTTGTAGTGGCGTTGTCGCCGAAGACGGTGACCTCAGTCGCGTCACCTCCGAAGAGCGTAGCTTGTCCGTCGAGGAGGAAGAGGACGCCCCGTTAAATTTGACAACAACACCGCGAACGAGAACCCCCCCGACATCACCGAGCTCTTCTGTTCTTAGCGGTCGATCTCTGTACTCGCGAACGCCACCGAACACGTTTCGCGAACCCCACATGGAGCATCATCTGTTAGCTGCTCATCACAATCCACACCACGTCGGCCCACAAGCATATCTGCATAACGGGCGACATCCTTCGGACGTTACGTCTACGGTACTCCCTGGAAAACCCATTAGACCAACAATCAAAGGTTAGAGTTGTTTAACACTTCTGTAAAGTCGTTAAACGTGCATCCGTACATTCGTGCAATTATAATCTACGAACGCGTGCTATTCGTCGCTGTTTCTACTACAAAACTATCTGCGAATAATAAAAACAACACCGTGCGGTCACATCGGTACCTAGCGATGAGAGTATCGGCGGGAACAACGATCGCGTCGTCCTTGATGGTATATTGCGTTGTGGCGCATCGCGGCAAAAAAATCTGCCCTCAACATACTTAATTGTACCGCGGCGTTGATTATTCTAACGACCAGGAGTTGTTTATTCAACGTGCAAGTTACCTACCGGTAGTTCGCGACAGAGCTCGGCATACACTAACGAATATGGAAATAATGAAAGTGCCAGACAATCAGATTGATTGCTCCGACATCCAGTGATTACCTGTATAAGCTGTACCTACGAAGCATTCCTACGTATGCATATCCATACGCATTTGACTTTCCCTTTTTTTTTTATAGAATCTACTCGCTCTACTTTCCTGCGAGTCTATTCCAAATGATGAAATATCCCAAACTTTTTTCTTCTTTCGAGTCTCAGATTCGAGCATGCTATTCCGTGCTCTCATACCCAAGCCATAGTCGATGGTATTATCGACGCTTCGCTTTCATCGCCGCAATATCGACCGACTAACTCTAAGCAAGAAAACGATGTAATATCGATAGGGTCGTCGATAAAGGTGCTGTAAAATTGATACATTGTACTTATCAGAGGTCTTTGAAAAGCGTTCAAAGAATCAGTTCCGTGAAATCATCAAGACCAGCGTGCAGAGTTGTAGTTCAAGCGAGAACTTGAAACTCCAGCTCACTCGTGATCTCATACACAGCATCAAATTTGCTCACGTTGGCTTCGGAACATGAAGTAGTCTACTACAGACGAATCAAAGGCATTCAGCCGAAGCGAGCAAATTGAAACTACAAAACTGACCAATTGGTCTAAAGAATTTTGTAGAAGATGTGGACTTGGGCGTGAATTCATTGCTGCAAATTATTACAATTACGAAATGGAGATAATTATCACTGGTGGGAAAAATACCTGTATGGTAACAGGTCGAGAATGCAATGAACTACTGGCGTACTCCGACGATCCAGATTATTTGCTCTCGATGTAACAAGATATTTGCTCGTGATAGATGACTTCATTTCAGAATCGCACGAAGTCGTACCAATTAGAAGCCAATTAATTCATGCCCGATTCAACATTTTCGACAACATTCGTTGGACGAATGTCCTAAGGTGGTAGCGATGCTTTAACCGAAGCCAGCACTCCCGCCGTTTCGTGTGGCGATGGAATAGTAATTGATGCCCTACAAACTTGCATGCTGATAGATTGAAGTCTCTAGTTTATAGTACGATGTATATCTTCCAGCAGATGCTGTCGTCTTGTCGTTCTCCAAGTGTCGAGTGAATGACGAAACAACAACAAAAATTTGAACAAACAATTTGAACAGTTTGATGATGATGGTTTTAGTTAGTTTTATTCCAAATGTTTGTCGTGACAGTCGGAAATACCTCACCAACATTTTTTTCTCTTTGGATAGCTGCGAGATAAATTGCGGAGTTTCATAACATTACACTGCTCGAAAAACAGACATCGTACCCCAACAGCACAGTAAAAAAAATTCTGTCAAATTATTAAGTGAAAATCGACTAGCTTATGTTATGAAACTGTGTTAAATTTGTCTGAAATATTGGGGTGCCCATGCTTTGAATGATGGAAAGAATAAGGTATTTAGTAAATACTATTTACCCGTATCTTCATATCCCGACCCCCGGTTAAATATCAGGAAATGCCTAGCAAATCACAAGAATAAGCTGTTCAAGTTTCCCTCATAACTTGACCCCAAGCTATTGTGGAAGGACTTTGTTTTTCTAAATTTGGGTGAACACTCCATATTCTATTATGTTTTTGGAGTAGAACTCCGTTGAGAAAGTTGGATTATCTCAAAAACTCGCCTGAAACCAGATTTCCCATTTTTTTCGCATGTGAAACCATAGTGCGTCGTGCCCAGGTCTCCCCTATCCTTATAATTTCTTTTTCGATTTTCGTTGCCACAGGGTTGTTGTTAATACGACTAATTGTGAGAATGGATGCCGACTGACTTATCCTTCCGGGGCTCTATTCGTGAAAGGCTTGTGTTTATCTTTCTCTTTCTGTCTGTCTCTTCTATTCTAGCGACACTAGAGACTACATATCTATACCTATAGTGAAAGTACAGACTTGCATGCCGTGAATTGCCTATGCTTGGAAATAAACGCGATTAGAAGAAAAGGTCAGTGCATGTGGGTGTGCATTATGAATTTATTTATGCCCCAAACGTATAAAATACACGTCATCACACGCATATCTGTCACCAGATGCGAACGCGCAGTCCCGTATAGGATTTCATGAACGGCCAAGATTGGGCCCAGGAAAACTAGCCTGGCACAGTTATGGAAACCATGACTGGTCATTCGTCGGTTAATGCCTGGAACTTGAGGTAAACAATCATCGACCAAGCATGGCCAAATAGAATGGCCCAGGTATGGCAAACTATGATCGGCCCAACTTTCTTGTTATAACTACTCCATTTACTGACCTGTGAAACTTGACGCATGTGTAGCGTGGGACACGCTCGGTCGATTTTACGACAAGTCGTGATTTGTGTGTAAAAAAAAAGTACATGCAAAAAAGGTTTGCGTTTCTTCGTAACTGTGGCGGTATCCTCCACCCCTAGTGGCGGGGTGGGACGGTAGTGTGCTTTCCGGAAAGCGGTAAATGGATTTAACCGTCACGCTTGAGTTTTTGCGCACCAGTGAGATTTGACATCGATACGAGTTCTACATACTCGTATGACAGTGATGGTACGGTACACTGGCACAACGCTTTCCGATGACCAGTTAACTATCTCGAAAGAATCGATTCAAGTCTATCGTTGAACTTGGACAAGCTTTGACGGACCGGCATTTTCCTCCGAAGCGATTGAGGTATCGAGAGAACTGTCAGATTCAGAATTATTGCGAGATAAGCGAATCATCGTGCTCTCCGCGAAGGAGCCCGGCTCCTTCGCCTCGAGGCTCTATATATCCTGCCTCGCATCTTTTGCACTGCGGGAGCGCGCGGGTCCCGGCTGGCCATCTGGCGGTCGGCCTTCAGCACTACCGCGGCCGAGCGTGTATCGTGGTGCGATTGCGGAGCAAGTTGTGTCGTATACATCACAATTCCAAATAGTAATACGGAACTCAGAGTGCTTAATTAATACAATACCACAATCACTTCGTAATTGTCACTATTTGAAATCGTTTTCTACGTAGAAATAGTACTCTTCTGAAGATAATTTTGTAATTGTAGCACTTTGAAAACTTTCGACTTCTGCTGGGAATGTCTTCAAGTCTCAAAGGTGAAAATTTCTTAAAGAAAAAAAAAGTTCCACCAAAATTTGTAGTTATGAGTAGATTCAGAATGTTGCAAGATGAATTCTCATTGCATCATCAAAGTAACTCTTTCTACATATTTTTGTCAAAAAACCTTTTAAATATTTTCATTGTCATTTTTTATAACCGGCTGAAAAAATAATCCAATTATTTGTTTCATCTTTTTCAAAAATATTTCATGCTATCTTGCATGTTATTTGGTAGAAAAAATATTCTAAGTACAAATAACCCTTCAATGGTTTATTGGTTAACCGTTGGTTGTCATCGACTGTCCAGTAGTTGACTTATGTATATGTTGATAAGCGATTTTTCCGAGATATACATGAGCCATTAATTTGACATTAGTCATCCATTAGTGCGACTCGATCATGGGCCAACCATGGCTACTCATTGATCGGCCAACCCCCGGCTGGATGGATGACCCATTGTCTAACTGACGGCCTTGATAGGGGATCCATGGGCCGCTTATCAAACATTGGTAGCCCAATACTGGTATTTCGATCATCGGCCATTCATCGGCGATGTTGCATGCCTGGTGGTTTCTACACGGGTTGTTTCGTAGGCATATCAGCAACAATGAATTGTTCGCGTAGAAACCTGAATTATTCGCAAACGGTGTATAAATATTGCAGAAAGTACAAGGGCTCGAGTGGGTTGTCATTAGTCCCTGCCTCATCTGAAATTGATACGTACAAACTATTCAATATTTATAGTCTGTTAAATGAAGAACTCACACGCAATATATTTTAATGTATCTAATAGACTATAAATATTTACTAGTTAGTATTTTAAGGTGATAGTTTAAATGTTAATGCATTGAAATATATTACGTGTAAATTGTTTATTTAATAGTGTATAAATATTGAATAGTTCGTAACAATTTGAGAAGACAACATTGGTTTGTTTCATACTCTTTAAAGGGTGACTTTCCAGCAGTTGGGTTTTAGTTCTTGAACTTACTTTCCCATTACACCCTGCGACCGGTCGAGCATTCGGGCAAAACGTATTCGAAATTTCTACGTTTATACCTAGATGCCGGCGGAAACGTGATGGAAGTTCCTGCTAAACTCATCAGCTTGAACGATGCATGTAAGCAAAGAGTTCTGCTTCTCAATGAAAATAAACGTTTGACATCGGCTAACGAGCTCTATTTACTCATCTTCCGTGAATAATTTAGTCACACTCGACTTAACCTCCCCGCGTTCACCGTTAAACGCAACGTTGAGGAATACCTACCGACGGGTTATGTAGGCATCATCGTGGTATACGTATAATACAGACGGTTAAACGTAAAGGTATAATAACGTAGAGACGACCGTGAGGTCTCGAGTACTAAGGGCGTGTGCGACGCGCAGAGAAGCAATAAGCGAAGGAGTTTGAGAAAACTAGAGAATAGTTACTCTAGAAAAGTTACGATCGATCGTCCCATCCTCGGGGGTTCTTGTATTCTTGGATGTTGACGAGTCGATAATCTTGGCCATTGATGCCCGCTCGCGGGATCACGCTCACTGTGTAATCAAACAGATTAAAATTACGCGACCATGCTGATACATTCTACTCGGTTTTTCCTCGAGCTGATTCTTCGTTTTTGCTGCGTTTTATCTTCATATGCCAATATTATCTGGCCGTAAAAGCACTTCGGTGCTGCTGGAAATTATTTAAATTAGAACGGAAATGTGAAACGTATCGCTGGAATCTTACTAGCTCGACACGTTTTAACTGTCGTTTGGACAAGCGTAACGTTGGTGTTCGAAATACGTGATGCTGGTGCCGAACCGTCACATTTACAACGACATTTGTGAAAAGTTGAAACGACGAAATTGTTTTTACCGCAACGAATTTTCGTTAGTGAATCGTTTATGAGTTGATGAAACATGTACGCCTTGTTCCATTACTGGAAGCTCTCCGAGGAATCCTACACAGTTAAAAATGTTCCAGCATTGTGTGCAGTGTAGATTTTCGTGTGTAGGGCATTTAACATTTTAGTCAGTTGATGCAAGACAATCGTTAGTGTTGTTCTCACAGTTCGTTTTTCGACACACACAAATGTTATTTGATACATAAGTAACACTTTTTGAATGTTACTCCAACATGGGTTTGTGTTACTCATAACACAGAGCTGTGTTAAGAGTAACACAGAACTATGTTACTTTCAACATAGAGCTGTGTCACTTTATTACTACACACGCAGTGTGTTGAAAGGTCATTCTAGCACTGGTTCGTGCTACTTCTAACACAGAGCTGTGTTACTTTCAACATAGAGCTGTGTCACTTTATCACTACTCACGGAGTGTGTTGCAATGTTATTCTACGATTGGTTTGTGTTACTTCCAACACAGAGCTATGCTAAGAGTAACACAGAGTTGGGTTAATTTCAACATATAGCTGTGTCACTTTATTACTACACACGCAGTGTGTTGAAAGGTCATTTTAGCATTGGTTTGTGCTACTTCTAACACAGAGCTGTGTTACTTTCAACATAGAGCTGTGTCACTTTATCACTACTCACGGATTGTGTTGGAATGTTATTCTACGATTGGTTTGTGTTACTTCTAACACAGAGCTATGCTAAAAGTAACATAGAGCTGTGTTATTTTCAACATAGAGCTGTGTCACTTTATTACTACACACTGAGTGTGTTGAAAGGTCATTCTAGCACTGGTTTGTGTTACCTCTAACACAGAGCTGTGCTAAGAGCGACAAAGAGCTGTGTTACTTTTAACATAGCGGTGTATTACCTTATCATTACACGCAGAGTGCGTTGAGGTAACACTAATTCTGGGCAAAAAAAAAACGTTTACACAAACTCTTGTGTTAAATTTGACAGAAAGTTTTTGACGGTGTAGTTTCCTGGCGTCGATTTGAATCGAACGTATATCAGTGGTAAGCACCGGGTGCGATCCGATTGGCTGGTGAACCGACGGATGAAATTCCAAATACTGAATTCTTGGCTTTTGTTAAAACAAAAAAATACGAGCGGACTAGTAGACATTGCTAGTGAGGACGATGAAAATTCACGTGGAAAATAGTACTATTTATTGTTCGTGCATTAATTTTTACAGCCAAGGACGTAAAAGTTATGCGAACGTAAAATATAGTACCTACCATTCTGTTTGTTGAAAAAATGTCTAAAAGAACATTAAAATGTGATGTTTGTTTGGCATAATTGCCAGAATGTATTCATAAAACAGTTTTAACGTTGGAAAATAGTACTTATTACTGTCTTCTTCTATGCGTGTACGAGCATTGTTATAGGCATGAAATTTTCCATAATGTGCGCTAGTTAGATTTGTCCAGTACAGAAGTGGATGCGATGCTATCCGATTGTGAGTTTATTTTACACGACTGTGCGCTACTCGCATCCGAATATCCATCCCCTACAGATCAGTTCAGTGACATTCGAAAATGATATTAAACGGATCGTTGGATCGCACGGGATGGCCGTCACCCGTCGCCCGTCACGCGACAAAACAAGCGAAATGTACTTACATCGATGTTGGCATAGCTACAGGATTTCGCGCACGCACGATTTCATGTGCTTGCGCGTGTCGTCGCTGCATGCAAATTAAATGGGCGCAGCCCGTCTCCTCTCAAGACAATCCCTTTTTCCCGAACGTAGCCCGACTCCTCTCTAAAATTCAGATCCGTCCCACATCCCCAATACCGCGACTCCTCTCGTATCCCTGGTGGATTCACGTTAGCAGAAAACCGTAACGCAAATCAAAGTTTGAAGCCTGTACTTTCTGCTACAATTAAGTCCAAGTACGGAAGCTGTGGAAAATATTAAAATATTTAGGATAAAAGAAAGAAAATGTGGATACTTGCAACTGCTGGAAAAATAAGCACGTGCGATTTTAACCAGTGTATCAAGGTTGCGACTTACAGTTTGTGCAGCTTAATGTTACTCTTCAGTTTTTGTAGTTGTGTAAGTAAACTAACACGTTTGTTCCGAGTTAGTAGCTTAACATACCTGCCTGAATATTTTGACATGCTGAATTCAGCATCCGATATTATTTGGCACGTGCTTGTCTGCTGGTATATAATTTCCTATACATACCGACAGATGGCGAAACAAAACCTCTATAAGAATATATGTCAGAAGAATAATAATATATGTCAGTCTTTTCTGATCAAGTTTTGAACAAGTTTCGTCAACTCGTTGATGTATGAAGATGTGAAGGATATTTTTCTCGTGACACGTATCTACCCCTGTACGCTCGCATATTTGAGGGCATTTGCATTGCCGTTGCAGAAATTTGTCGAAGTTATTGGTCGAGCAACGAATAAGAGTGGGAAATATATACTACTATGAATATCCAACTACTGGTTTCCAATTCTTATCGTTAGCGATACGCCGCTGTTGCTTGTGGATGTAACCCGAGAGTAGAGCCGAGAGCGAAACAGTTGTGATCAAAGCCCGTGGTTGCGTTGTCAAAGGGGTAAAGTTCGCGTGTATCTGATGTTTTTCAATCGGATGATCTGTACAAAGACACAATTGAGGTTGTTGATGTTTTACGCAGGTTAAATTGTGTTGTTATCGGGAATATCGCCAGAGAATTGAATTCCGTGTACATCCGGAGAATTAGATTTGTTCCCTGATTTCTGTTACGTATGATGAAAATGTGTACAATGCGGCAGGCTTATTAGTGGGTGTGCTGTTTAGCGAGTACTAAAAAGACGAAGTACTTGATTCGTCTGAAATCGTACGGCCCTACATCGTAAAAAAATTGTGTGCAGTGTAAAAATTTGGGTGTAGAACGTTTAACGTCTTAGCGTGTTGATTAGTGTTGTCCTCACAGTTCGTTTTTCATCGCTCAAAAATGTTATTTAATACTAGTGCAACACTCCTTAAATGTTACACTCAAATCAACACAAAAAATGTGTTGAATTTGCACGATGCATGTGTCAAATATGACGAGTTAAATATACAAATTACTCTAGCTTCACAGTTTAACGTATTTTCATTTTCTGTTGAGGTCAGATCAATGTCTAGCTGGTCGGACAAATAATCAACACTTCACTTATGTTTACAGTTTTTTTTTCAATGTATTGTAGTCACTGTCATGATGAATGTTTCGACGTATTAGGCACACCTTTAACTTTCCATTTATCGTTGCATGGCATTTGTAATACTTTTCCGTCTGCACTTCCGGGGCTACTTTCAACGTCGGCCGCCATTTTTTAGCAGACATCTACGTTTACATATCTATCAGCTGATCAGAGTAACGCACAGAAAATGTTAAGATCAACATTTTGTACGTGTTACAAATAACAGTTTAGTGTAAAGAATTCGGAGAACCGGTTCTAGAGAATTTTAACATCGGTTTGTGTTATTTTTACCACAGAGCTGTGTCACCGTATCGCTGCGCACGTGATCTGTTAAAATAACACTAATTTTGTGTTAAATAAGTCGCTAACACAAATTTTTGCCTTAAACTTGACGGAAATTTAAGGTTTTTGCCTAAAGTTTTACTGTGTGCACAGTAGTGTAAAGTACAAAATCTCTTGTATAGAAAATTTACCATTTTAGTGTGTTGATTGAACACAATCGTTAGTGTTATTTTCACCGTTCGTTTTTCAACACACAAAAATGTTATTTGTTATCAAAGTAATACGTTTTAAATGTTACTTTAACATTGGTTTGTGTCACTTTCAACACAGAGCCGCTATACTTTGAACACAGAGCTGTGTTGTCTTATCACTACACACGGAGTGTGTTGAAATGACACTAATTTTGTCTAGAAAAAAGTCGTTGACACGGAAAATTATAACTATAACAGAAATGATCGGAACGGCATCCACCAGGCAGTCCACTGTTTTGCTGTGCTATTCACTTGATTTCATGGAATCGTCCAGGGGCTGGGATGGGATAACGAATAACAGGCAAGAGGGAGGAAAGGATCGGTTTAAGTTCGTTTTCGGTCTGGCCCGGACTTGGTGGCTGCTTCGTAGAAGCCACAGGTTCATAAACTGCCGTTGTACGAAGGAAGGGGCGCAAACGGCCCATTAACACTCCTGTTCTCGCCCCTCAACTGCTACTGTTACCGCATATAGTTTTCCACCCGATTTCCCGGCGAACCATTCTTTACTCCTACATACCTATAAGTCGGCTACCTCAGATACGTAGACCGATTGTATCTTCTTATACGGATTTCCATTAGCATTTTGATCCGAGTCTAAGCACTCCATTTGTTTCACGCGATTTTTTCAAAAAACAAAGAGCTGAAAATCGAACTTACGAATTTCGCACTTTACACTGGTCGGCAACGAGATCATCCTATTTCGCACTTTACACTGGTCGGCAACGAAATACTCCTTCAAAAATTCTCATCAATATTCTAATACCCCGAGTCTGTTCCCGTTTGCCGTCTTTTTCTCCACGTCCAGATTCTGTGATATCCATTTTTGGGAAAAATTAAAAGTGTAGGATTTTTTTAATTCGTTTCCTGCGTAAGCATTATAAACAGTGTATATACGTACAAACAGAGTTTTAGCGAGGAGTAAGAGGAGAAGAATTTTTTTTCGCACACCAGTCGTTATCTGACCCTGCGATTACCGATTACGACCGACCGAGCGTACTGAACTGTACAAGTCTAATCGTATTTTCGCGTAATTATAAATATAATGCCATAAACATATAATGAAAAAAAAAAGTGGTGAAAGTTGCATTGTCCCAGCTTTTCCCAACATCTCCTGACGTAGAATCGTGATATTATATGTAATACAATATATATACATAAATAAATAAGTATCTGTATAAATATATTTACGAGTATTCAGAGATTCGATCAGCCGTCACGAGAACTTTTGCACGGTTAGCTGGATAATACAAATCCCTGCAATGTCTACCAATTTGAACGGGCATCGATTTCCATAAGGATCTGGCGCGGCTCGTTAGGGAATAAAAATGAGTAAATAGGATTAATAAATAAGCGAAGAAATGGGGATAAAAAACATTGGCGCAAGAAAACGACACCTATTCAGGGGAAAATACGGTGGAAACTTATTTTGAGGACATTTCAATCGATGGAAAACATTATTCAGTTATTCGGAATTCGATTGAACCAATTACGGACTAATTGTAAGTAAGCACGTACTCCGATCAATTACCAAATCAGGTGGAGTCGATTATGAAAATGGTCGTGTGGTCGAAGACGATAATTGTACAATTTAGCCCCCTTCGGGGTGGTAGGTATCGTGAAGTACGCTCAACTCGAGCGAAGAACCTCTGCGAGTTGGGTATATATCTTGCCGAATAACGGGCGATGAAATTTAAATAAATTAAGCTCGATCGTTATTCGAAGTCGGATCCCGCGCTGGTACCGAGTTCTTGTTCGCGGTTTCGGTAAAAAAATAAATGTATTAGCAAATCGTTAGCCTTGCCACTTTGCACCCCGAGGTCGGTGGGATGGCACCTATATAATGACGTTGCAAACTTTACGAAGCGTGATTAAAAAAGCCACTTTACTCGGCTAATAGTTGGAGTTTTGCGAGTGACACCTGGCTATGAAAAACAGTCATTGTGTCGAGGGGGCGACGAAAAAGTTATCACGAGTCGATTACATAAATTCGAACGGTCCTTCCATCCCAATTTCAATTACTTCCGGAGTTTATTTTTGTTCTATTTTTTATGGGCATCCGATGAGATCGCGTTGCGCTGGTAGTGGGACTGAATGTCGCCGGGATTTTTGGATTTCAAATTGTTAGTCTACGCACTCTTCACAATAATAAGCTCGAGAGTTTCGGATCATTTTTTCTATCAGAATGTACACAGAAGACATGTTTTGTCATTGTGTAAAATGTCAAAAGTTTGGGTAGGATATTTAACATTTTTAATGCCTTGATTCAACACAATCGTTACACAGTAGAAAAATGTCCGTCAGATTTAACAAAAAAACTTGTGTTAACGGCTTTTTCCACACCAAATTAGTGTTATTTCAACACGCGCAGTCTGTAATGATGAAGTAACGCGGCTCTATGTTGAAAGTATAATAACACAGATCTGTGTTAAAAGTAATACAAACCAATGTGGGAGTAAAACTTGAACAGTGTTACTTTGGTATCAAATTTACACTGTGACGGGAAATGTAACACAAAAGTTTGTGTCACATTTTGAACGCACGTTTCAACACACTCCGTCCGTAATGATGAAGTAACGCTGCTCTACGTTGGATGTAACACAGATCTGTGTTAAAAGTAACACAAAGCAATGTGGGAGTAACATTTGAACAGTGTTACTTTGGTATCAAATTTACACTGTGACGGAAAATGTAACACAAAAGTTTGTGTCACATTTTGAACGCACGTTTCAACACACTCCGTCTGTAATGATGAAGTAATGCGGCTCTACGTTGGATGTAACACAGATCTGTGTTAAAAGTATCACAAATCAATGTGGGAGAAATATTTGAACAGTGTTACTTTGGTATCAAATTTACACTGTGACGGAAAATGTAACACAAAAGTTTGTGTCACACTTTGAACGCACGTTTCAACACACTCCGTCCGTAATGATGAAGTAACGCGGCTCTACGTTGGATGTAACACAGATCTGTGTTAAAAGTATCACAAACCAATGTGGGAGAAACATTTGAACAGTGTTACTTTGGTATCAAATTTACACTGTGACGGAAAATGTAACACAAAAGTTTGTGTCACACTTTGAACGCACGTTTAAACACACTCCGTCCGTAATGATAAAGTAACGCGGCTCTACGTTGGATGTAACACAGATCTGTGTTAAAAGTATCACAAACCAATGTGGGAGAAACATTTGAACAGTGTTACTTTGGTATCAAATTTACACTGTGACGGAAAATGTAACACAAAAGTTTGTGTCACACTTTGAACGCACGTTTAAACACACTCCGTCCGTAATGATAAAGTAACGCGGCTCTACGTTGGATGTAACACAGATCTGTGTTAAAAGTATCACAAACCAATGTGGGAGAAACATTTGAACAGTGTTACTTTGGTATCAAATTTACACTGTGACGGAAAATGTAACACAAAAGTTTGTGTCACATTTTGAACGCACGTTTCAACACACTCCGTCTGTAATGATGAAGTAATGCGGCTCTACGTTGGATGTAACACAGATCTGTGTTAAAAGTATCACAAATCAATGTGGGAGAAATATTTGAACAGTGTTACTTTGGTATCAAATTTACACTGTGACGGAAAATGTAACACAAAAGTTTGTCACACTTTGAACGCACGTTTCAACACACTCCGTCCGTAATGATGAAGTAACGCGGCTCTACGTTGGATGTAACACAGATCTGTGTTAAAAGTATCACAAACCAATGTGGGAGAAACATTTGAACAGTGTTACTTTGGTATCAAATTTACACTGTGACGGAAAATGTAACACAAAAGTTTGTGTCACACTTTGAACGCACGTTTAAACACACTCCGTCCGTAATGATAAAGTAACGCGGCTCTACGTTGGATGTAACACAGATCTGTGTTAAAAGTATCACAAACCAATGTGGGAGAAACATTTGAACAGTGTTACTTTGGTATCAAATTTACACTGTGACGGAAAATGTAACACAAAAGTTTGTGTCACACTTTGAACGCACGTTTAAACACACTCCGTCCGTAATGATGAAGTAACGCGGCTCTACGTTGGATGGAACACAGCTATGTGTTAAAATCAACACAACCCAATGTTAGAGTAACACTCAAAAAGTCTTACTTTAGTATCAAATAACATATTGGTGTGTCGAAATACTGAATGCTCGAACAACACTAACGATTGTGTTGAATCAACACACTGAAATGTTAAATGTTCAACCCAAAATGTTGTACACTCTACACAACAACGGAATTATTTTTACTGTTTAGTGTTCTTCTCGTACTTTGTTTCTCAACACACAAAAATGTTATTTCATACTGCAGTAACACTTTTTAAATGTTACTCCAACTCTGGTTTGTGTTACTTTCAACACAGAGCTGTGTTACTTTCAACATAGAAGTACGCTACCGTATCCACTACACACGAAGTGTGTTGAAATAACACTAATTTTGTGTAAAAAAAAGTCGCCAACCCAAATTTTTTTGTTGAGTTTGACGGAAAATTGGTTACTGTGTAGCCGAAGAACGCGTGTATCGCAGCGTTACAAGAACAGTTCTTACGTTGAGTGGAATCGTCGATATATCCTACGGTACGTCGTAGAAAAATGCTTTGTCCGTAAAATTTGTCGTGTTTTCTACGAAGAGAATAATTATAATCTCCCAATTGAAGTTGCGAAGTGAATTAAACGCTATCGCATAATTTTGAAACGTATAATCTGCTAACTTGAATGAATGGTTTATCTCATGAAATTCAATGTTGTCGATTCTTCTATCTAATCACAAAAACGTTCAATCGATGCACCACTCGTACCACACTAACAATAATAGAAAAATGACGATTAACGTCCCAGATTCAAGAGCGTCATCAATTAACCCGAATTGCCACTGTGTAGTTGATATTGGCTCGAATGAACGATTTCACGGTAGGTATTTGGCGACATCGTTCTATTGCACGTAGTTATTTCGTGATCGTTCGGTATCCACAAATGTACTGTCCATCCGCGCGTTGTATTCGTATGGAGAAATGTTCTACTACGTCACTGAAATTTCCTAGTAGAGCGAAACGACAGATGATCGAGCATATTATGACGATCTATACACTGCACTGAAAATGAGCTGCGAATTCGATTTCTGGAGATCCACGTGTCGCCGTTCCTTCGATGCGTACGACGGTCAACTTTAAATGTGTTTCTACACATTTTCCATTATGATTTACCTACCGAATGAACCTGAACACTAAATCGAACGTGAAAACGAAAAATCTTGCATGTTTACTTCAATAGGTAGGGATGTTCTATCTTCAACGAGATGTTCTCGCCGCAAGGTTATTCGTAACTAGAAAGAGTCCGGCTATTTTGTTATCCAAGAGTTTAGAATGGATCTTATCGGACAGAGATCTCAAAAAGGGGTAAAGCAGTCGTTAAACTAAACAACTGTATGATTATGAGGCCGAAGTGTTATTATGAATGAAAGCGAGCGTGAAAGTTGAATGGTGCTCTGCCATCCTGAAGTGCAGCCCAGTGGAAAAAGGAGCGTGAACGATAACTATATGTTACCAGGTGCGACGACATGAGCACTTGCGCAAGAACATTAACCTAATCGATCTATCGCACGTAACGTAAGTTCCACGAAGTCTTTGAAATTGTTATCAATTTCATCAGTCTAACACGTGAATGGTTGACAAATTTCGACCATTGATCCTGATTTTTCAATTGATACTGTAATGTTGACATAACGCATATACACATATCTTTGTGTGAGTGTGATTTTGCACACAAATAAATGATGCGATTTCGTTATCACCGCTGGAAGTTTGGAGTGATGAAATATGGCCACCGATTTTGGTTCCTTAAAATGGTCGATGGACCCTACACTTGTTTAATGTAAAACCGGTTTCAACCAAATGCTCTAATTAGCTGATTTTTTGATATCACTTAGAGATGGCTAAAAGAGGAAACTTAAAGTCAACAAAATGTTAAGCTGGTCACACGGATAGCTGCATACCTCTAAAAAAAAGTTTTTGCTCACTGTGGCGAGACGAATCCTACTAGTTTTAGTGGTAAAACCATGAAGTTGGCCACACGACTCGCTGGGATCAATTTGTAAGTACGGAAACGCGAAAAATTTCGAAGCATGTCTCGGCTAGAGTATGAAAAAAATGAGAAAAAAAAAACAACTGCAAAGAAGCGGTAGGTTTTGCGGTGACGAGGAATTTGGGGTAGACAGCACAGAGTTTCGCGAAACGATAGCTTTAGAAGCCTATGCTGAGCTGAACGAAGCGTAGGTTTCTCATTGAATCGGCACGTTTATCGATCGTTAACGAGTCGTTCGGCTGCGATACAAAAATAGATTGATTTGCGCTAAATTCACTATTAAGTGGAACGTGCTCGGACCGTTTGTCCGGATTGATCCGATACCCGTTATGTCAATCTTCATCGTCGTGCGTCAGCACGTATTGTTTGGATCGCCTTCGATCCAATTCTTGCGCGCATTCTTCACGGTGCTACTTCAACGTGTAATAATATGTCAGATCTGAATTTGCGTATGAGCTGCGATTGATGTGAAATAGTTTCGAAAACATGCCAACACCGATGATTATTTAGCTTATACCGATAGGTATAAGATTCAGTGAAATCGTTCTTTTCCATTACGTTTTACCAGACCGAAGAAATGATCCGATTACAGGGTCGCCGTGGAATAAATAGGTATGTAGTTTTCTCAAGAATGGCGCGAAACACGCTCTTTATCAGAATTCTGCGAGGAAATGAACATCACACGGTAAAAACATGCCCCTCATTGTGCAAAGTGTGAACATTTTAGTGTGTTGATTCAACACAAACAGTAGTGTTGTTCTCAAAGTCCACTTCTCAACACACAACAATGTTATTTGATACTAAAGTAGCACTTTGAGCGTTACACTAACATTGGTTTGTGTTACTTTTAACACAGAGTTGTGTTACCCTGTCACTACCCACGAGTGGGTTGCAATGACACTAACTTTGTGTAAGAACAGTCGTTAACACAAAGGACCCCGCAGAATCCTTACGGAAAATGGCTCTCTGCCAATTTTTTTTTGTAATTTTGTAACATGATAGTTTCTAACACGTAAAGAAGTGGTGTTTTTGTTGGACTTCTATGTTTATATATGCGTATACTTATACATGTATATATATGTATGTGGATGTGTATGTGTAATTTTCTTTTCCCCTCGTAATATAAATATAACTATAGGAATAATTAATATTGAGAAAAATGAATGAGAACACGAATTATGATTAATTGTAAAAAGTTAATAATCAATGGAAGTCAATGATACTAAAATCATTGAAGTTATATTGAAGAATGGCAATTAATGCCACAAAGAATATTTCTCCCAGTCAACCTTTGAGTAACTAGTGGAGGAGAGTATGAAGTGTCCTTATCCAGCTATTAGCTGAATGATGAACCGAAACCAGACAATCGAACTAGTTTGTTCGCTTGCACAAAGTTTTGCAAACACCATTGCATCACGCCGCTTGTTACGGGTTGCATTTTTACACCGAAACAACGGCACGTACCATAACATGGCTTATCGCAAGCACTGACAGATAAGTACCCTTCGCCGTGTAAAAGTGCATCCGAGTTCTAATCGGGAACCTCACACGTCGTTGAGTTACAGCGGATAGCAAGGCAGACGCGTTCGCGAAGAACGGAATGTTAGATAATCAAAAGGTTATCATCTGCAATGCTACACTAGGTATATACGTGCAGTACAATCGACGCGTGGTGTAAATTCGTGTTGCTGTCGCGAAGTACTATCTCGATATCATTCAAACGCGTCAGACAACACTGCCACGTGAGTTTCTTACGCGTTCTTAATCCAGAGGTGGTCGCATGCGTACGACACGTATACTCTGTTCAAAACACTGCGATAAGAATGAGAAACATTGTCCAAAAATGGTCACATTTTCGAGTATATTTTTTGTGTATCATCGCTTTCCTAAGTTTCGCAGTCGGCGTTTTAATTGCTGTAACCACCATTTTTTCCATCCATTGGAATGTTAGTCTCACGACAACATTGTCTATCACTTGACATTTTCGACTGTTTTGTGGTATTTCATCGTTATTCTACCAGGTTGAACGCGAAGTAGGTACATCCTACAGGTGTCAACCGATGGCAGTTGAGATAAAGAAATATATGTGTATCGAGTGTAGGTATGTCGAGTCACCAAATATAGCTAAAGCGTATTTTTTGTTTTATAAGGGGAAACGTGGTTTCAGGCCGAGATGTGGAATAAGTTTGAAAAAAGGAGATAGAATTCGTGGTCTACTTTTTATGTTCTATGTCTGTCTACACAGTAAAGAAAATGTTCGTCATTGTGTAAAGTGTAAAAATTTGTGCCTAGGATATTTAACATTTTTGTGCCTTGATTAGTGTTGTTCTCACAGTACGTTTTTCAAAACACGAACATGTTATTTGATACTAAAGTAACACTTTTCAAATGTTACTCTAACATTGGTTTGTGTTACTTTTAACACAGAGCTGTGTTACTTTATCACTACACACTAAGTGTGTTGAAATGACACTAACTTTGTGCAAACAAAATTGACGAGGACCTTCGGTTATTTCTACTAATTCATAATTGATCCTCACCATTCAATATGTTCTACTCGTTTAGGCGTCTCCTCAATTTCCGTAATTCGTGAGCTTCGATATCCTACATAGAATCGGAATGCGTGGTCGCAACAGCTGCGCGTTACTCGACACGGGCGAGTCCATGAGAATAATCCGGTCCTCGGCATTCCGTCTTTCCGACACAGTGCTTCCGATTCTCCATGAAGATTTCTCTCCGACGCGAGTATCGTCCATTCGAGACGTGAATATTGATGAGAATGCTTCGAGCTAAAAAACGATATCCAGTGAGATTCATTTACTTCAACAGACTTCTCCTGACATTCAAGCTATTTTTATACCGACAAGTTTTCATTTAATTTGTGATGGTCCTGATAATGAAGATGTCCGTCGATTCACTCGTCGTGTATCGTCGAAGATCTCTTAGTTTGTGACTCGATAATCAGCAGCTGCTTGGATAGCTATCATAATGGGCAGTAATTCTGACTAACACTGTTTGCAAAATTCCGCTAACTTTTTGTTACCTCGGGCAGTAAAAACTCTGCCATTTCAGCCACAGATTGTCTAGTTAACTCCGATGGTATTCCCTTCGCTTTATATGATTTGATTTCATTTTTTTTTTGGCATCTGCTTTGGTTGCCATCTACTATTATCATCAGCATCCACATCACACTCGTAGTATGTATCCTATCTTTCGTTTGTAAACATGCCTCGCAATCCTTTGAAAGGGAAACGGATTGGTAATCGTGAAAACATCCCCGTTTTATCCATCGATAACAAAATACTAACAGTAAGAGATCCAGCAGTGAACTTTGCCTGCAACTACTTGATTGCACTATTAGGACTCAATCATTATGTGCATAGTAGTAGTAGCAGTAGTAGCTCAGCGTCTCTCAGCCATTATGTTCATAGTAGGAGTAGTAGTAGTAGTAGTAGTAGTAGTAGTAGTAGTAGTAGTAGTAGTAGTAGTAGTAGTAGTAGTAGTAGTAGTAGTAGTAGTAGTAATAGTAGTAGTAGTAGTAGCAGTAGTAGCAGTAAGTAATACGATTTTTCGGTCGTACCCTAAAAACATTTGTGTTGATGAATTTTTTTACACAAATATAATGTTACTCCAACACACTCCGTGTGTAGTGATAGGGTAACACAGCTGTATGTTGACAGGAACACAGCTCTGTATTAGAAGTAGCACAAACCAACGTTAGAGTAACATTTAAAAAGTGTTACTCTGGTATCAAATATCAGATTTGTGGGTTGAAAAACGTCCGTGAGAACAACACTACATGTTGAATATTCTACACAAAAATGTTCGCACTTTACACAATGATGGACAATTTTTTACTGTGTATTTGAAGAGAAAAGGAAATAAAAAAGTGGAGACTTGGTATCGATTGCGTTTTTTCTGGATTGTAACGGTTGATGGAACACGTTCAACGACGCTAGAAATGGGATTTGGACGGTGCGCAGTATCTATTAACGAGGAAAGTCTGTTCATGGTATTTCGGGCGTGAATCACGTATTGATCGTTTGCACTGGGGACCATCCAATACCGAGTAACTTTACCACCCTCCGGCGCCCTCTACATCCCTCCGCACCCTTCCCTCCGCAACTCCGTATCGTATGAGCGCACCGTCCGAAGCGATGTGATACACCCCACCCAATTAACACCCTTAAACACGCCGCCACAGCTGAGGGGAATAGCAGGAACCGGCTTTACTTTGGAGCCGTGTTACGCCAAACTTTGCCAGATCTCGATCCCAGCTCGTTGGTGCTCTTCCATATACCGGGTGCTCTTTGGAGCAGAGAACCTGCACAAAATTTGTAATCGTCGTCCAAGCGTTGTTCAGTTTGTACCACAATTATGGGGACAGATTTTCGCGCAAAGTAACAGGTTCTAGAAATTGCGACTAGACATTGCCCGCTTAATCTAGAGGCATGTGAAATGGCCATGTTTTGATTATTTTTGCAGCGGAACCATGAAACAGATGAAAGTTTTGAATAAAGTTCTTCGTTGTCCAATTAATGATGTATCAGAAATAATTCTGCCAAAAATGGGAACCATACAGCATTTCTCCTTTGACGTCTTATTTCGGAGGTTGCTAAACTGGCGGACAAGCAGCTCCTGCAATCTTCCAGTTGGGATAATAAATCCAATTTTTTCCATTACACGTAATTATCTAACTATCGAACCACGTGGAATTCTGTGTATTGATGTGTACAGCTATTACATTATAAATAACGTAAACGCTGTACAGACGCCATTTTGATCTGCATCGCTATCGAAAAATGATTGTTGATAGTTCACGAGTTGCGTGTTGAAGAACATTGTTTCACGTCATGGTTCCACTGCAAAAAAATGTGTTTATTTTCCCGGCGTCCAGAGCGGCTTCATCCCTTCAAATTGAGATGAGATGGCTCGGATCGAATTCGTACGATTAGATCTTCGCACAGGAAGGCCAACGCGAGTGATAATACAAACGAGAGAGAGAGAGAGAGAGAGTTTTACTGGGAGTGATGGTTTTTCCTGCGGAACATTCTACCCTCCCAGCTGTAAGCGGCGCCGAGATTTCTGCTCATGCATCACTCGCTTCGAACGTTTCAGAAGTTTAATAGTTCGCAGTGGAGGCCCTTGGTTCCGCATCGAATATCTCCGAATATTCAGATATGCCGAGTTCTGGTTAGGTTTGATGTAGGTACCTAGTATCCTTGTATCCATGACTCTGCGAGAATGGGCGGGTGAAGTGGGTAAAGCAATCTGCTTAGTTGCTCCGAGCCATCGCACCGCTTTGACAACACTTCTACCAACTCGCAGTGGAAACATCGGGGTAGCTTACATCGGGGTAGCTCAATTTACTGATTACAACGCGGTGAGTTTCGCCTTTAACAGTAATGTCCATTTAAAGGAATACAAATTTCCGGCTCCGCCGTTTCTCACCCGGATCGTCATTTTTCTCCGCGGTAATTACTTCCCGGTGTCCTATCGCAATTCATGATATTTTGGTCGCAGGTAGGGCTGAAAGTGATCACACAATTACCACCCAGTGAAAAATGTTCCATCATTGTGTAGAGTGTAAAATGATTTGTGTGTCGAATATTCAACATCTAGTGTGTGATCAGCGTTATTCGCACAGTTCGTTTGTGAACACACAAAAACGTTATTTCTGACTGAAGTAGCACTTTTTAAATGTTACTCCAACATTGGTCTGCGTTACTCTAGCGCTATAAACTGAGTATGTTGAAATAGCACTAATTTTGTGTAAAAATAAAAAAAAAGTAGCTGACACAAATTGTTGTGTTAACTTGGATGATATTTTTTTAACTGTGCTGCTACGATTTCTGGCAGTCTGAGAATATTATAGTTCCGTGGCAGAATTGTACAAGACAAGCACAAACTTCCGAGGGAAATGAGACTCTAGCTTGGTACGATTTCGGTGTCGAATTCGAACTTGTATCATACGTGCATCTTTACAGTCTGACGATATATGTGTGCCTATATACCTGATATGATACCTCCTATAACAAGTAAAAGCACTCGATAACGATAGGTACGAATGAAATTGACTGCATATGAATAGCCCGTGCTACATGCTGAAAAACAAAAAATGTAGCGTGAGTGCACTCGAGTGTCGCTTTTCACGGAAAACGCTCGGACAAGCTCACTCGTGGAGCGAAGTTTGGATCGCGCTCGTACTGTATTTATTTATACACAGTACATCATTTTCCGTCCAATTTAACACAAAAATTTGCGTCAACGACTTTTTCTTACACAAAATTAGTGTTATTTCACACACTTCGCGTGTAGTGCTAAAGTAACGTGGCTTCATGTTGAAAGTAACAGCTTTGTGTATAGAGTAACACAAACAAATGTTGGAGTACCGTTTAAAAAGTGATATTTCAGTGTCAAATAACATTTTTGTGTGTTGAGAAACGGATTGAACGGCCAACACTAACTATTGTGTTGGGTTAATGCACTGAAATGTTAAATATTCTGCACAAAAAAAGTGTGCACTTTGCACGATGACGGAAAAGTTTTCACTGTGTAGAAATAATACAAACGTGTAGTAAGTTGCGAATGGAAGAGGGGTAAGGGGTAAGGAATGGATTCCTCCATAGCGACTTGGGTATAGGAAACGCGAGGATGAAGTTTCCTGTCCGACCGAAGACCGGAGGACTTGTTTGATCGTCGACAGGTGGTAAGATGCAAGCTGCAAAGTTATCGACGAGTCGTCTGTTCGTAATCCGACGCCAAGGAACGCTGATAAAACTTCAATTCCATCGTCGGGCACGTGACGCGATCACGTGTGGATGGATAGTGACGGCGTGACCGTATGCGAGACAATTAGTCCGGTGATAAAATGTTAGCGAGGCGATAAGCGATACACAAGCGTGCGACTCGGCATGAGAAAGCAATCTTACCTCACCGGCACAAATGGGGAATATTTTTCTCGGCCGATCTTTCGGGCCTCCCAATGTTGGAAGAGTTTGAAGTAATTCTGTCAATCTCGAGATTGAATCGCCCCATTGCGTCGTCGCTGCTCGCAGTAAGTGGGCACGTCAACTTTGTCCCCTCTGCGAGAGAAGTTATCCCGAAGATATTCTCGTATTTTTTTCTTCTCGTTCTTTGAGGGTCCGCGAAAGGCGTTTTCAATTTCCCGTATAACTGCTGATGGCGACAACGTTGCACGGAGCGGGGATTATGTCCAGTGACGTCACTAATTAGAATGTCAACAACGGAAGAAACGTCGTCGTCGTCGTAGCTCGATTGACTTATTTGCTCGCAGGATTTATGCCGTTGAGACAAAAAGAGAAAAAGTTAACATTGCCGACACTTCGTACACAGCGAAAAATGTTCTGTCAAATTTAACACAAAAGTCTGTCCACGACCTTTTTTTTACACAAACTTAGTGTTACCCCAACGCACTCCGTGGCTAGTGATGATGTAGGGCAGCTGTATGTTGGAAGAAACACACCTCTGTGTTAAGAGTGACGCAGCACTGTGTCATAGGTAACAGAAACCAATTGAAGAGTAACGTGACACAAAAATTTGTGCCAAGCACTTTTTTTACACAAAATTAGTGGTTTTACAACACACTCCGTGTGTAGTGATGAATTCACTAGGCTCCACATTGAAAGTACCACAGTTCTGTGTTAAGAGTAACACAAACCAATGTTAGAGTACCATTCAAAAAGTGTACTTTAGTATCGAATAACATTTGTGTGTGTGTGTGTTGAAAAACGGAGTGTGAGAACAACACTTACGATTGTGTCGAATCAACACACTGCGATGTTAAATATTCTACGTACAAATTTCTATCCTTTACACAATGATGGACATTTTCTCAATGTGTAGATCTTCTCCACGTACGGTGTGCGTAATTGCGAATGTATCGCGATAAGAGCCCGTAGCGTAAGTCATCGACTAATTTACCGGATCACTGCACTGTTATTACGCACCAGGTACTCCTCGATTGCGGTTCATCATTTAGTGCGGATAATGTCAACATTTATGACGCTTCACTGGTTTTGGCGCGTGTGATGTCGTGCTGGTACTCGATCCATTCATCTCGGACTGCCATTGATATCACTTTATTCCGATGCGTCGACTCGATTCATTTGTTCTCCACGATTCGCTGCGTTTATCAAGGTGCGCCAGAAACAGATTTTTCACATTCGAACTTCGATGGAAAATCCTCGGAAAGAAATTTTTACAATACTTATACGTTTCTCGTTGAGATGATAGCTGTTGCCAAAACTGCTCCGAATCTGGGATTTCAGTTACAATAATTGATTACGAACCTTTCGCGTGATTTCTCTACTACAGAGATTCATCTCCGCGGACGTAACAACGCGCGACGAACAGATTAATTTCACTTTACTTGGAAGACGGAAAAGAGGTGCTAAGAACCTGAAGAATACTACTGAAATAAATGTTCCTCCGTTAAGAAAAAATGAAAAAACTATTCACTTGCACTCATTTTTCGCACCCCAATTAGAGTCAATAATATAATTACTCTGACACACTTGTGACACCTCACGTGTTTCATGATCGTGAACATGTGCCCGAGTGTTTCCAACTAATTGATGTGCTGCCAACTGCGATGACAGGTAACACAGTAGCACTCGCTGCAGCGCATCCTCGTGCCTGCATTTACGTTTTTTATTCCTACATACCCCAACCTGGAGTAAATGTTGTGATTCAAATAGGCGTCTCTCTACCTTTGTAATTATCATATGCTCTACCGAATAAAATTCGGGCTCAGATTATAATTCTAATTTGACGATTGACATTTTCCAAATTGCAATACGTAGCTTTCGTTGAGCAATATGATTCTGATTTTTCGGTTGACATAGAAAAATGCATCCCGGCAGTGTCCGCTTCCGTTACGGAGAGTGTCCGTTATCGGGAGGTACGTATTGTTCATTAGACAATGCTTATCTGCCAGGGATTTTCAACTTGTCTATTAAGAGCGGTTTCACTGTACACAGAAAAAAAGTTTCTGTCAATTTCAACACACAAATTTGTGCCAACCACTTTTTTTTTACAGCAACCGAGTGTTATTACAACATACTCCGCGTGTAGTGACAAATTTACACGGCTTTATGTTGAAAGTAACACAGTTCTGTGTTGAGAGTAACACAAACCAGTGTTAGAGTAGCTTTCAAACAATGTTACTCTAGTATCAATGAGTATTTTTGTGCGTTGAAACACGGATTGTGAGAACAACACAATTAGTGTTAGTTAGTGTTGCTTCAGCACACTAAAATGCTCAATTTTTGACGCACAAATGTTTGGACTAGACACAATGCGGACATTTTTTTACTGTATACCGTCATCTGGCGATAGCTCTTACCATGATTTCTTAATTGTCAACAATTGGAAAACTCTTTCGAAGAAGGACGAACAATTTGGAAAGTCGAATAGTGAAATATTAAATTTACCTGCGTCCAATATCATTGTTCGCACGAGTCGAGTAGCAGTTGTTACGAATATTATCGTTCGTGTCACACGAACCGAAGCGGCAGCCTCCTGCGGTTGTTGCAAGACCTGCGTACGCGTTCCCGCTCAAACTCTGGAAAGTTTCAGCTATCTCGCTACACAGCCGTACACACCGTATCACGCTCTCGATTTAACAAATCATTTCTTTGTTCGCGCGAACCAGTTGCGACCATTGCACGTGACACAGCCTTGGCATAATAGCTCTATTCACTCTTTTGAAGGCATGCCGCGCGTTTCGAGGATAGGATAGCGTTTGAGGAATTGCTGCAAGACTCGTTGACCAATTACGAATCTAATTTAACGACGGGACGTTCGGTCATTTCTCATTATCCGACGGCTTTCACACTCGAGCTCGATGGGTTTTTTCAGCCGTCGTATGACTCCGCCACGAGTGGACCAGCGATCGTTCATGGACGAGAAAGAATCGAACCAAAAATCCACATTTTTCAACCCGTTATTAGAACTCTGCGCGAGTCCACATCAATGTCGAAGATGGCATTGCAATGTTATACAACATTAATGTATAACAAACATGCGTAATGTTGTACAACTATCGTTTCAGTCGTGAAAATAAAAATCTTGTAGGTAATGAATGTTACGATGAATTTTTGTCGCCAGAGGCATATTGTTCGTTCTGAAGTGTGATTAATTCACGCTCGAATGACCAGATAATAGCATCAAAAAACTTGGCACGAAAAGTAGGACCGAAAAGGAACTATTCACGACTAAAGGCAACGAATAGACGTGTTAACTAGTGTCCGAAGGCGAAATATGTACTGTACAAACAAAGATTTGCAGAACTGTGATTTCGCAAATAGAATTTGCTTAAAAGCTCGTTAGAGAAGGTGCTTGTCGGTGAAGAAGAAAAACTTGTGTAGTAATAGGCAGTCTTGAAAGCATACTTTTTACACATCATAAATGTTGTAATACGGGTGAAAACAATTTTCAGGTAAAGTACATCTCGCAAATGGCGTATTGTATGGTATCAAAATACAGGCTAGACAATTTAACGCGACCACCTCAAATATCTCCGTTGTTTTCGGACTCACGGAGAAAATGTCGAGAGGTAATTGGATTGGTTTCGACGGGCTAATACAGTGGAGCAAAATTCAATTTTGTCAAGGTCATAGTTTTGGCGTTCTCAAGGTCATAGTTTTTGCGTTCTCAAGGTCATCGATGGTTTTTCAAATTGGAACATGTTTTTTCTTAAATGAGAAGTCGCAGCTGAGCTTTCGACGAATCACTTCATGCTACATGTTCCCATTTGAAAAACTGTTGATGACCTTGAGAACGCAAAAACTATGACCTTGAAAAAAATGAATTTTGCTCCACTGTATCAGCCCTTTGAAATCAATTGAGATATTTCCTGAAGGCAACGGAGATATTTTGGGGGGTCACATTAAATTGTCCACGCTGTATACATTCACTGACGCTTACAATAAAATAATGTAAGATTTTTTTTTAAACAAAGCATACATTTCATATGCCTTGAAGCGCCTCCTAGATTCGTTAGTATTCAGCGCACCAATCATTTCTTATAACATACTTAAAATATGCACACGAAAGCTGTTCATCATTTAAAAATGTGTTACAAGCTTCACCGTCATTTTGGAATGCTTTTGTTTCTATTCGGTGCAATGGCTGGTGAAGCGAAGTGGTAGAAATCCACCGAAGTCGAATCCGGAAAATAAGCAGGGTATCAGGAAATCGATACGAGGATTCCTGAATTGTTTGGCTTCTTTTCACCCTACTTGTGCTGTTATTCAACGATATCATTGGAAATGAGCGATGTCGAATTTTTCCGACCGATAATCTCGAATTATCGAACACTCTTCATCGACTTGTTAAAATGTGCCCCCAACGGGGCTTGCACATTCGTACAAAGCGATATAAACGTAGTTGCAATTGGATGATAAAATCTGAGAATCTGTACGCGGCGAGAGAATTTATTCCGAGAGACGTATTATAATCAAGAGGATGCAGAAGTTCGGAGTGGCACGAACTGGAATGAGACGAGGCAGATAGACCGGAAGTCGGTACTCGTCCTGCTCCCCGTCCTCCGAGACTCGTGTGGTCGCGGTTCTTCTCGTAAATTTATTCCGTAGTAAAGTTCTGTAGCACGCTCGTGATGCACACTCACGACACCGACGTATCCGCATACAACGATAAAACGAAGCTATATAAGATAACCAGCGTTGATGGAACAGAGGAGACGAAAAATACAGCAGTGATCTACTTTAGCCACCGTGTCGTAGAATGGGCCACCGATATGCGGCAAGAGACCACACGCGCGGAACGCCGCCGGATGTGCGCAGTCAGATTGATTTCGAAGCTTCCGATTCCCAGAAATTGGCGACACCCCGCCACGAGGCCCCTTGTAATCCTCCCCGTTCCCTGCAGTGCTCCACTTGGTCGAGTTCGATGATTTCGCGAGAATCGGGAAGGAAATTGGAGCGATAGCGTTTCCGCTATGAAAATACTCGAATGTAGTCGCGATAGGTTCAACGAACAAAAATTCACATTATCACTAGCCGAAGCTGTCTTGTTAACTTTATTTTTCATTATATTTTCTACGTTACGCCCAGCCCTACGCACAGATAATTATTATTCATCTTCGTAGGATTTTCACATTAAACTTTGTAAATAACGTCACTATAAGCCTAGGAACAAACTTGTTACAGCGCAGCATAGTAATTTTTATACGTACTTCAAAAATTCTACGCAAGTTGTAGTCGACCACAGAACAATGTGTATCATGTGACTGAGAAATACAACGCCAAAATTTGTTCCAATTATACGTAAAGTATTTTCGTACTTGCTATACAAGCGTGATAATTCCCGATATACTATGGCGGAAAAAAAGCTAGGTTGGTAATTATAACGTAATTTTTAGTGATCCTAGGGTTAGATGCAATCTGTATACTAATCATTGCCATGCAGGTGTTCGGGAATACAGTGTTCTAAACGATGCTTGAGCAATATTGCATCCGTAGCCATCCGTCTGCGAGTTCGAACCACTTGTATTGTAAAGATTGCCGTACAGCACAGCTGCCACCAGCCTTCGGTAGTGCAATTTCTGGAGACTGCCGCACAGTGTTTTGAGGCCTTTCTCCGAGGTCCGCGCTTTGGGTCGACCGAACACCGCTAGGTGGCATCCTCTCCCGCAATCAAAGTTCACGAGTTTCCTAGATATATACCCAACCAGCATCCCTTACCAGTATGGCACGTTCCAGTATTTCCTAGGATTATTCATAGAACGTTTATGTTAATTGATCTTAGACTGTATTTAAGGAGAATAGCTTCACACATCTATATGAGACAAAGTTAATAAAACTTGGTCACAACGTTCATGAGCATATTTATAGACACACGTGTTGACAACATGATTTGTGAACACTGATAGACTACTTAATATGTTGAGTATAACCGTACCGATTTCGCAAAAAAAAGAGTTCATTCGCACGAGAAAATGAAGACTTGAGTAAGATAGGAATGCTGGTGCGAAGAAGCGTCTCGCTGTTTGGTTTCACGGCGCTGTAAAAAATGCAATCGACTTTCCAATTCTACGTTTCACAAATCGAGTGACAATGAGTTAACGACATAAGTTGTCGACAAATCGTTACAGGTGCACAAGATCCGGTTGGTAGAAAGTCGAAATTTCTTGGACAGCATAACGAGATATATTCTCCAATTCGTTTTGCAATTATTGTTTTGTAGAAACGCGGAATAAAAAGTGTTCTTTATCGGTATAACAATTACAACAGTCGACGAGTTGCATTCGTATCGGCTCGGCTTGTTTCGCAGTTGAGCAAACGAATTATGGCAGAAAAACGTTTGCATTGAGTAACAGGCTACGGTTCTTATAAACAGCACGAAAACATGTTTATTACCAAACAGAACGTACGTTTACTCGCATTACTCTCTGCTGTTGCCGATAGTTGGAAATGTGCCAGCTAAGAAATGTCTATTATCGAATGTTAGGATAGCGTGAAAAAAGATGCCAATCTATTAAGAATATGTTTCCCGTTGAGTTGGAACTGAAACAGGTGATTCTACTCACGAGGAACGCAAATTATATTATATTCGGCAGCCACATTAGTTTTTGCATCTGAGATTATACAAGTAGCACAAATTCCAGCTTAAGTCTTTCACGTACTTATCTAAAGCAGGAGACTCAGATAAAAGTCAGGAAACAAGTTCAATTAAGTATTCTTCATAAAATTTCATAATCCTAGTGAAATTAGACAAATGCATTCATCGAGTTCCGACTGCCCGTGTTATACTTGAAATTGAGTGCAGATTTGACGTTAAGACCTTCGGTAAACGTTGGCCGTTGGACCAACTGAAAACGAATCTGCATTAAAAATCAGCAAATTCAAGATGGCGGACCAAATATGGCGGACCAACAATGCAACAAGTCGTTTGACGAGAGTGAAAATTGATATTCAGGGGTTTTCGGAGTTGCTGATACCGAATATGCACTAAAAAATGTCAAATTCAAAATGGCGGATCCAATTTAAAATGGTGTATCGAATTCGGAATTTTCGAATATGGAGTGCGTATTCGTTGACAGCAACCCTGAAACCCCCGAATACCAACTTTCACTCTCCTCAAACAACTTTTTTTTACATTTTTCGTCCGCCATATTGGGTCCGCCATCTTAAATTTGCTAATTTTGACTCCAGATTTTCTTGCGCGTTCACAAGCGTATGTCTCTACATGGGTGTAGATGGACTGTCGAAAAATAGCTGGGAAAAACTAACTTTTTCGCAAAATGTATTTCTTGTTCAATTAGTTGTTCCTCATTTGTCTTTCAATGTTCGTTGCAATTTCTGTCCTTTTTTTAATGTCGAATTTCCGCGCATGCGCAGCTTTAGTTATTGTAATTTAAAAATGTGCAGAGACTACGATTGCCTTGAAGATGAATTCAAAAGAATTTCAACCATGAATAACGAACAAAAAATGTGATCGAACCACCGAGCTAGAGAAATATTTTGCCATTCAAAGTTGGTAGACAAACGTAGTGCACGTCAGCTGTATTATTATACACGAATTTTTTTGCAAGCTGTGCGCGTCATATAACTTCTCTCCGTCGTTTGTACACTATTGCTATTGTTTTCAATTCTATTTTTCATTCAATTATCCCAACACCTTGTCAATTTATTTTTCATCGTGCCTGTTATTGACCACACGATACATAGCGAAAGGAGCTTCGTCCCATTTTTTTTCTTTTTTTTCGAAAAATGGAGAGACGGAAACAGCGATTGCTGTTGTAAGGCTTGTCATTCATTGTAGATACACCGACCTAGCTAACAATTCGGAGTAAAACTTTCAGGTGTCAGAGTTCGCTGTGAAACCCAACTCCAAAGCGATCGGATTTCTTCCTCGTGCTGCGTGTTTCGATAAAAAAAAAACCTCTGTGAAATATTCAAGTTCGTCGATGCTGAGGCCAGAACCAGCTTGCGATGAGCTTGCGAAGGCACTCGCGTGGCTCACCACTCGCTTCGCTCTCGTAATTTTGTAACTTATGTTCTCTCGGCAATTTTTTGTATCCGCATTTTTTTCTCTATTCATCAACGTGTCCTTTTCTCTGGATCACAGCTTATCTATCATTCCAGCTTCACGTTACTCGACGAACGAACGGAAAATGGAGAGTCGAAGCTCGGAGCACGTCCCGCCTTTTTGCGGTGCCCCAGAATTACCGAAGGTATTTCAAACGAGCGTGAACAATCCTCATGTCGGTAATTGGTTTCAGTAGAACGATTTGACACGATTCGAGCGGAGAAGCTAACTTTGATCGTACTTACTCGAAAGTGGGCCGGGCATTTTACTGGAAAATTCGGTGACCGACGAAACTCATCGAAGATCGACGTCCTCGCTCGTACAGCTTTGTGCAAGGAACACGAAACTACGCCTAACCCTTTTTTCAAGGACTCCACTTCGACAGAAAAAATTATAAATAAATTGATGCGAAGTTGAGTCAAAAAAAAAAAATTGTTGTACGCTTCAAAACACCAGTAAAAACGTGTCAACATTTCAAAACGATCATATTGTATTTTATTGTTTGAAAAAATCACGAAAAAGCGTCGAAATTTCGGCTACTACACCGAACTTATACTGACACTGTTTCGCACAGGGAAGAAAGTCCATTTTTCTACCCACTGTGTGCCCGTGCGATAGTCGAATGCCGTCTGAATGCAATGTGTTGAAGTGGATGTTATGTAATCTTTGGGATCTTGGTTTCAACGCAATGGTGCGATTTTTAAACGATCAAATTCACTTAATTGGTGCAAAATTATCATAAATAACACATTCGCACGTTTGACGGTGCGAAACTGTGGAATCCACTCCGTTTAAAGTTAACAGCCTGCTCGGCATAACTTTCGAACCTCCGTGTAAAAATGTCCACACCAAGGCGTTTACACCACACCGAGGCCAAGACATTTTTCGCAATGTAGATTGCTACGTGATGTTTATGCTTGCAATTCCAGCTCCAAGTGTACGTCCATCAACGAACATGGGGAGCGTCGTCCTTATATTAATGCGATCCAATTCAGGTGAAACCGACTCTCCTAAGGCGTCTACCGTATTCTGGAGATATTCAACCAGCCGGATTTTAATAGCAACGACGCTGACATCCAGATCGCTTTATAATTTCTTAATTAAATGCTATAGGCACGGGTGTCTTGGCCACGTTCCGCCTCTCCCCCCCCCGATGCTACCGGTTTCTCTACACGTAATAGACCGTCAGTTGAAATTAGTCGTAAGGATCGTACCGTAGCTTTAGTCGACGTGCTCCAATGCGCGGATCGTCCATAAACCAAGGCATACTCATCAGTTGCTATTCCGGTCCGTTCCTTCATCCAATACGTGCTTGCCTCGTGTCATCATCTGATTGGATAGGTACGCGGTTGCATTTCTGTTCTTTGTCTCTTGCAGCCGATCCTTTTGCCGAACGTAGCGTTTACGAAAGCTTCTCGTACAGCGGAATGTAATTATACTGGATATACTTATACGATTCTCAGCGTCGATCACCCAGCAGCCTGACGAGCGGACGTTAGTAGAACCACGAATCAAACTCTAACAGCAATTGGCCCAAAAATGATATTCAAATCTTCACAAACGTGTCGATCCGAATTTCCTGTACACTAAAAAGTTTTTCGTCAAATTCAACACAGATTTTTGTGTTGACGACTTTTTTTTTACACAGAACTAGTGTTATTTCAATACGATCTGTGCGTAGTGATGAGGTAACACAGCTCTGGATCAAGAGTAACACAGCCCCGTGTTGAAAGTAACACAAGCCAATGTTAGAGTAACACTTGAAAAGTGTTACTTCACTATTGAACATCATTTTTGAGTGTTGAAAAACCTACCAACCTACCAACTACTTCAGTAATAATATAAAACGGCCTGGCTAATAGCATCAAACAATGTCGCTGCTGACTGTGATTGGTTGATATTCAATGCGCTTAATATAGGCCGGTCAATAACATCACAAAAGTAGTAGGTACTGATACTTCTCCGAAAAAAGAGATACGTGAGATTAGAAATTCTCAAACGAGTCAAGATAGTTGATAGTTAGCATAGGTAGTAGGAGGCACAATAAAAAAAATGTTCCGTCAAATTTAACACTAAAATTTGTGTTACCGACTTTTTCTACAGAATATTAGTGTTATTTTCACGCACTCTGTGTGTAGTGATACAGTGATACGGCTCTGTGTTGAAATTAATGCAGTTCTGTGTTAAGAGTAACACAAACGAATGTTAGAGTAACATTTAAAAAGTGTTACTTCGGTATCGAATAACACTGTTGCGTGTTGAAAAACGAACTGTGCGAGCAACGCTAATCAACAGCCTAAAATGTTCAGTATTCTAACAAAATTTTGAGGCTTTACACAACGACGGATAATTTTTGACTGTCTACTGTTAGGTAATAAATATGATTGTCTGATCGTGATTCCGTAACGTTTTTTCACCGGTTCGAGGCGATAGCGTGCATGTCGGGTGTATCGTCGATTGCGAGTGACGTCTGACCTTTCATAATTATTAATAAAATATCGACGGTTGTCGAGTCTCGTTCGTGACACGAGCGTCACGGAAAGACAATAGCCTCGTTTTCCGTTGATTGGTTTATGGAGATGCAAGGCGAGTAGCTACGCCGAGTTCAACTAGCGCTATCAGCAAGCGGCAGATTACTTCCCGTCCGACTTCGTGTTCGATTCATCTTCGCGAGGAAACCTCGTTACCGTCTCGTTTATAGATAGAAAAGTACGCGTAGACTACTTGCGTCGACCATCATAACATTTTACTGGATCACCTATAACACAGGCGCACAAAAAAGTGGTCTGCCACTGGGTAGACCACTTTCCGCCGTCATTGGATTTAGGGTCTCGTGGACCCCTAGGTGGGCGTTCCAACGTTACACGATTGTTGAAAAAGTGACCGAGGTGACGAAAGTTTTTCGGATATTCTTCGACAATTTCAAGACCGTCGACGGTGTAGTTTCAATCTTGGAACCTGAATATTTATACATCAACTCGAGCATAGAAAAAAAAATGTCTGGTAGGATTTTTGGCGAGTCGCCACCGGTCGCTCTCTTCGTATATTTTAAGTTCTACCTATATTATTATTTGAGCTTACTGTTCGCTCTGGAGAGAACTATCAAACAGTGATGATTTATCAACGTTAATTTGAAGGTGGTTGCAAAAACAGAAAGATGAATACCCATTTCGAAATGATCCGCGAATGATTTCGACGATCATTTTTATAGTTCTGAAGAAGCGTTACTTTAGTAACAAATAACATATTTGTGCGTTGAAAAATGAACTGTGAGAACAACGCTCATCAACGTACTAAAATGTTGAATATTCGACACATTACACAACGGCGGACAACTGTTTACCGTATGCTTCGAATCTCCGCTTACCCACGACACATTTCTCCGACAAAACGAGCACCAAGAATCTCCCTAGAAGTAATTACATCGAGTGTTTCGTATGCCAAGGGCGTTTTCGTAGAGTGAGGGTAAATCCGTACCAGTGAAAATCGGTCCCACTAAGGAATTTGTGAAAATCCGTCCCACTCTATAGTTCGCCGTAACAATGAATACTGGCTGCTTGCTACCTGCCCCATGAGTCACAGCACAACCAGATTACCTAACTTCTCAGTATATATTGTAGGGATCGAAGTATCTTCCTCTCGCGCTCTCTTCTTCGCTCGGGCTAGAGTCCTCTGTACTTCCAGGCGGCTATCATGCGGAGTTCAACACTGATGTTCTTTTGAAGCAAGTATGTTGGAGTCTTTGGTCTTAAGTATACCTCGACACTTCGTCGATTGTTGTTTTGAACAGCGCCAAACAACAGTTCGGTCTACATTTCTTCTTTTTACGACATACGAATATCCTTCAAAGTGAGCACATGCCTTACCGTGGCTGGTCGTTGTCACTTCCATACCGAACAAGTAATATATACACGCAAAGAGCTCACCAACTGAACACTAGTGAAGTTAGAACAGCAACAAGGATGGTAGCGAGAAAGCTGGTAGGGGTTGACTAGGAGGAATTCTCAAAGCATTGTTCAAAGGGCATTGGCTCGGGGAGCCTCGGGGCCAGGTATTAGTAAGTATTCCCAAAAGAACTCGCCCTGGCTGTTCTCAGAAATTCCGCAGTGGGACTGATTTTCAGTGGGACCGATTTTCAGTGGTACGGATTTACAGAACACCTTTTCGTAAGCTGAAATTCGTCATCTTCTTGTATGACTGGATCGCGATCGAGGAAGCAACTGCTACCAAACGAGACGACGGGTCGATCTCGGTTCTATCGCCGTGTGCGATGCCGCGGTCGTGGCAGCGGGGAAGAAACAGTCGGCATCCGTTACATCTCGAGGTAATTCGCCGGACAGATCCAGAAGCGGAATTCAACGGGTCTTGTTAATTTTCGATGCGGTCGATTTACGTCGTAGGTAATCTGTATCACGAAAGGCTTTCGTCGCGGCGCTCCGCGTATGCCTCGTTCCTTCCACGCCTAGCTGTGACCCCGCGGTGCCCCGGCTCGAGTTTCCAGAAGAAGTCCTCGCAAAGTCACGACTGCGCGTCACTTTGAAGGCGGTAGACTTTGATACTGCCGCCTTTTGCCGTATTGCCAACGTTTTGCCACTGTAGATTCTCTGACTGATGTCTTCACTCTTCGTTTGCTTCGCGAATAGCAAAACCGCCTCCAAACTCCACGCTGCACTGGAACTTACATTGGCCGCGTTTCGAATCATTCTGTTAGCTCGATAATCTTAATAAATTTGAGATGTATACATTTTCTAGCAAATATTTAAGGGGTCCGCTGTGGGCCGGAGGTCAGCCGTGCCCAGGCCCCTGTACATTTTTTAAGGGGTGCGTAGTGCCTCGAGGGGTCCGTAGTGCCGCGGTCTTCCTGTGTGGAAAATGCGGAAGCGTACAATGCAATATTATGGTTGCAACTGCATTATGTTTCCATCACTGCGCCCTTCGCAGATATCCAGTACTCAAAATTGCATAACCTTCAGATGAGCTTCAAGGTCAAAGCCGTTTCATGACCTCGGAATGTTTTGGACGTGAAATTTCCCGCGCTTTGGATTACCGACGTCAAAAAATGGGGTTGCCTTGACCAAAAATTGAATTGACCCTGAAATAACCTTCTTAGTCATCGTCAAGGTCAAATCCTTGGTTACTATTGAAATCTGCAGCAAAAGACACCTACTACAAAAATGACCTTACCATTTCCCAAAACTAATTTACTTCGGAAGTTGTTCAGATGTTCCTAGACTCTTTGGACAGCCTGGGAGTTTGCGATGGCGATGTCGATACTGGTGTGTCGCTATGGATTCAGGATCGTAGGTATAAGATCGGATGCCGTTGGTTAACTAGGAATGTGATTGGTAGCTATTCTAGCAATAGGAGAATAAGGATGCCAGCTCAGGTATGCGCGGGTAGGCATCTCATGGTGATCGAGGCTTACCAGCCTCCTCGTTAACTCGTTCGAACCGCTCAAGTATATTCTTGCTTTCTGCAAAGATTGAGCTGTGGCGTTCTTCCAGCGTTCCGTGATGCGATGTTTCAGTCTTCCGCAACGGAATCTGCCGACCATAAAGAAGCGGATTGAGATCTCCGGATTTCCTTCTACGCATCCGTAATAGGAGAAATCGTTTCGGCTATCCGAAATATCTATCTATCCTGACATTGGACAACGACGGTTGATTTATTATTTCGCATTTCATTCCCCAGTTCCGTATTTCCGTAGCATCTTGTTTTTGTACAAGGCTCACAATTTACGCGCAACGCATGAATCGCGCACACTTATTGTTACGAAGCTGTTTTTGGCCGGAAACGAACGCCAATTGTATTTTCCAACATGATCTTTGAGTCTTGTCTTACATTTTAATGGATTTAACCAAAAAATGCTTAACCAATCATTTTACCAAAAAATCGAGTGTCATTTCGCAAAATGAAAACCTGCGTTGAGATTTAAATGTAGGGGAAGATCGTCAGAGTTGGGCCACTTTTTGATTATTGTCTATATCTTTTTCAAAAATTTGAATATTTCCAATTTTTTGTTTTATTCGAAATTTCAAACCTTTATCTAAAACATATATGTATGGCAACTTGCTGCGACAAGGGCAAAAAAAAGTTATTGACGAAAGAAAAAAAAATTCTCAGAGTTGGGCCATTTCAGTCAGAGTTGGGCCACCACTGAAATTGCATGGAATATGTACTGACACCGGTTTTTATGGAATGGTATGCAACATTTTATTGTTCTTAATACATTTTGACATGTTTACGATGAAAAACACAGAAAATCAATTTAATCACAGTCGCAATTTTGACATACGAAAAAACTTTTTGTTTACAAGAACAAACAAGAAGACTTTAATTTCTAGAATTAATTATAGTGTTTAAAGGTTTGCAACACATGAAATAAAGCATTTTTTTATCTGTAATTCAAATTTTCATATTCTTTGTTATTGCAAAAATGGTTATGTATTCATTTTTTTAGTCATGAAACGAGACTTTCATTTCTACAATTTATTATTTCAGTGTTTAACGGCGCGAAAAACATGCTAAGAAATGATATTTCACTGTTAGAAAAAGAAAAGGATGTGGCCCAACTCTGACTACACGAGTGACCCAACTCGTAACAACATTCGTGTTTTTTGATCGAAACTCGCTACAGCTGGAGAGGTTAAGGAATCAAAATTTCCTTTTAGAAACTTGTTAATGATCGAACATACAATGTTATTATATACTTACTTCAATTTCGGCATGGTTTTTTTGCGAGTTATGGGCACTTTTTTTTCGAATAGTACAATACATCCCACACTATCAAAAACAATACGAGGGCCTGTCACTTTTTGGAAATAATTTCTGCGACTGTCAATGCTTTACAAAGTTAGCCATCATCGAGACAAACAGTTCCATGCATTTGCACCGATGGCAGCATTTGTCGTACACCAAATACAGTGGTGGCCCAACTCTGACAGTGGCCCAACTCTGACAGTGGCCCAACTCTGACGACTTTCCCCTATGCTTAATGATTTCATTTGTTAGCAACAAATATTTTAATTCGCTGCGTTATGCGGTTGTAGGTCAGGTTACGTTCATTTAGACAAATGAACATCGAACAAGTTTTTCCACACGTTTCCTGGCTCGCCAGAAATGAGGAAGAGCTGGACCAATTTCTACTAGGGTCGTTACGTCTTCACCGCATCGAACCGGGTGTCAGCGTGCGTGTAGGTAACTCTCGTTCCCTCGAAACGGATCTGTATCCTTCATCATTATCATTACGACTGGTCGGAGTAAGACGCGGGGGCGTAATTAGCCACGGGTAGGTTGAGGTACGGCAAGGTGGCGTATCACTTCGTTGATTCGTTGAGTAAATTACAAGGTCGGTACCCTTCAGTTCTCTCCTTTAGCCGAGCTCCTCTCTTTGTTCATCCTCGCGCGCTCCGGCTCAGGTCCCTCGCGACTCTTTGCACGCAGCATGCCTTGGAAAAGATACATAGGCGTAAGCAGTTATTACCGACGGGTTGGCTCGCGTAGCTTTTCGTTACGTTAGGTTAGCTCTCGCATCAAGGTAGAACGAACCCCGAGAGCAGCGAGTGGCCACGAGCGCGCGACTTAAGGTAGTGCGGCGCGGCAGCCGCGAGTGGGAGTAAGCTGTCGAGGAGCGTGGGGCCTGGAGGCTGGAGCTAAAGGAGGACGCGAGGGGGAGCAACGAAGGAGACGGAGGTAAATTAAGGTATAAAAGCGAAGCACGAGCATCAGGTACGAGGTACGGCAGAGTCGTCTTGTTATTATTTCCAACGCTCGCGATAATTACCAATCCTCGGCTCTCCTTGCTCCTCGGGGTTGTATATATTTATGTGTAAAGCCGTTCTTACTTATCCAAGGCGGGCAATAGCGGTGTTACTTGACTCTAAGTCGAGAAATATAAGGTAGCATCTCCTTTCGGTGACATCCTAAACTAATTAGCTACCACTTCCTGTTATGAAAGCGTTCCTTCGCTCCTCTCGTGGAGATCTCTCTCTATTCTACAACCGCTTTTCCTTCCTCCCGCCGATTCACATCGTCTTACACTCGCGTGCTCAGGGCTTTTTATTGATCCCGAAGCTGTTGCGGCGTTTTCTTTTTCCTGCCTCGATATTACAATCCAACGAGCAGTAAAACCATTCAATCGTTCATCTCGCGCGTTGAGACGGCTAGAGGCGTTCCTATTAGGCACCGACTCGCTAAAGGCCGAGTAACGTATGTATTTTACATCCATGAACGAATCTGATGGAAAGTTTCGGCGGAATCGAAGCAATTGATGGAAAATTAGTTTGATTGGTGGGTGCAGAGACTCGAGAAGACGATGTTAAATCGCATAGGTACCCATAAATTTATGTGCTAGTAGTGATTTACTATTTTCGACGGTATCGCAGGCAATGATGAGGCTGTTCAGTGCTCCCTGCACGCATACTAGTTGATACAAAAAAAAAAAAAATTGGGTGGCTGGATTGAGGAAGAATGCCTCTTACGTGCCGTTTAAGGGATGTATCGCCATTCTGGGGTGGTTCTGAGCTGACCACGAGTTTTACCGCTTCTCTTCGATCGCAGGTACCCAAAAATGCTCGACATCATCTGAAAACATAGATTCGCACGCCTCGATCGGCGACTTCTATTTTATGTAGTCGCGTAAGGCAAGTTGGAATACGAAATCAACGCAGAGAAGTCGATGATCAAGCGCAAGATGCGGTTGTGTGCAAAATCGAGGAAATATTGCACGCTTCCGGTAAAAATGTGCTGAGAGCCGGTAATCCGAGGCGCCACGGTATTCTTGGACGTAAACCGCGTCCAACACAGTCCGTATCAAGCAAATCTTTGGTATCGTTCCAACAAGCGTTATAGATTTGAAAAGCTTCCTGAGAAAATCCCGATCCGAAAAGCGTGTCAGCATACACGGTGCTACGCGATCAGTGCGTTCGTGCGGCTAGAAAATGCAAGTGCGCGTTGTAAAATCACGACGGTTAGGCAAAATCTCATCCGGTTGCGGCTTCAGATCCCAATCGGAATGGAATTGTGGCCAAAACTATCGTGGAATCGTCGGTTTAACAGACTGCGAGACCGAAACGTGAATATTACCTGCTCACTTTGCTGACTCGGTCTTTCGATCTGGGCGTTACGTTTCTCGGTCCCCGATTGCTCGTTGACTGCAGTTCTTAAGACCCTTGGTTCAGTAGTTATACCGTAGCCGCGATAGCTTATTCCTGTTTCATTTTACACTGCAAAAAACGAGAGTAAATTTTCACTCGCAATTTCCAAAAACTAGGAACGTAATTTTTTTTAAATATTCTCTCAGTAGTAGTTCATTTGTTTATAGGTTTATAGTTCTTAAATAACAACAATAAAATTCTTCTTGGAGTGAATCAGTTGACAACATCACTCCAGAAATTTTGTACATTGCATCTGCCATTTGGGTTTGAAAATTTCGTCACTGTTGTACACCACGGTTAATTGTGACGATCACGAAACGATCAGTGAAAAGTCACTATTGAGTAGCGAATAGTTACTATTTAAAATATTAAAAAGTATGCCACTACTGAATAGTGAATACTCACTCATTGAAATAGCCACCCTAACCTAACAAATATATCTCAAATTTCATCTCGGATCAACCGAAATAATTATTTCTACTGTATACTCCGAGTTAAAGTAGGATTTCACATGATCGAAATTCGCGTTGTCACATTGGATCGACTATATCGGATCCAGCATATTGAATTGTCGAAATCCGACTTCATATTCCTTAAATCATCTGCAAGACGACCACCGAACTGTGGCATAAGCGTTTTTGGTCACGAAGTCTCCCAGAAATTAAATAGGGCCAAGTAGAAATGAAAGAAGAAGCGACTAATTGTAGGAAGGAAAGGGTAGAGCTGAGATGACATAGAGTCCTAAAAAGGGAAGCATTAGCCTGATTGAACAACGCAGCCACCAGCTGAAGAGAATCGTTGTTAGCTGGTTGTTTTCTTCTGAAATTTAACCCGCATCTCGCAGCGTCGGACGTTATCCAGAACGACGAAAAAGTTCATACTTCACGAAATATGTGCGGGGTCTTTTCAGTGGTCAACTTCTACTTCCATTCGCGATGCGCAACATTCGGCTGCTCAGCATATCTATCAGCGAAGTCGCGTGGGATTCCAATTTCTATCTGCAATCAGTGAGCGATCCAGCGATAGTTCAACAACACTCTGGGAAACGATAGCTGCGGATTGCTGTCTCTTAAGGGGAGACCCTACCGAATTTGAAAAGTTCTCCAATCGTGAAATGAGCACTTTTCAAAATCTACTACGAGGGTTTGTTTCTTGCATATGAGTTGAGCATTCTCAACATTTTCGCGCGTTTTTGAACACGGTAAAACGTGTTTACATTTCGTACACGGTAAAAAAAAATGTGTTTGGTTTTTTTTTAACGTTTCCGCCAGTTTATGGGTTTTGAGTGGGTATACTAGTTGAAAAGTGCTCGTGGATCTCATTTTTCAATTGGAAAACTTTCCAATTCAGTAGGGTCTCCCCGCGAGCATCAACGGATGGCTCTGCCCTGCATCGGGTCAAGATAGGCTATTGGTTCTCGAACGATAGGAACAATCCAACACGGTAGCCAATTACAGAGCTCTACAGTTTTCCTCGCGAGGATGTGATCGTTAGGTGAGGTTAATCGTACGTCGGCCACGACAAACCAATCATCCTTGGTACAGCGCGCCGTCTTCGTATTTCTAGTGGCTTCGTCGAGGCATCGAGCGATGAGCTGTAGCTGTAGCTACAGCTTAGCCGCCTAGTCGAAGGATAGCGCGGCATGTACACGGATTTATCTACGTACACATTCGCGCGTAACGTTTACGTATGCTCGCCTCCGCGTAGCCAGGTACACGCATACCTGGTAATGAACCCAGCAGGAAGGACAACACACGACCACCGAGCTGGGTTTTGATACAACCGGTTAGCCCGATAGGGGCTAACGAGATCTCGTGACATAATTCTAATTACCTCTTGCTCCGTTAGACGGATCGAGGCAAAATATAATCAGTATTGGTAATGGGCAGATAAATAATACGAAACGCAATGAATTTATGTATCGTAGCTTGTCTCTTAGCATAACGCAAGAGGAAGGCCCGTGCAAATGGAGACCGGACTCTTCGCGAATGAAGGTAGTCGGTTCTTTTCCGCCACTTTGACCTTTCGCTTCACAGCAAATGACAATATTTTCCAAAATGTTCCATTTTCCAAAAAAAAAAAATTATCTCTCGTTACTTCAAATTTTCTCAATTTGTAGGTAAAAATTGCACCGTAAAAAATGCTAATCAGTTTGCTTGTGCTGAAGACAAGAAAATCAATTACGAATTGAATTTTTCAAATTATTTGAAATAGCCAGATAAAAAAATTCGTCATACCAATAGCTTCGGCAAGGTTCCAAGAACTTTTCAAAGCACCAAAAAAAAACAACTGATTTCTCAAAAAATGTCACAGGTGTAATTTGGCAAGCGGTTTGTGATAGAGTTGAGGATTTTTTGAAATTATTTTTCACAAGAAAGGAGTGTCGCGCGCGATGGTTGATGGTTTATTCGTTAATTTACATGTAACTGCTCTTTTCTCCAATTTTTCCTACACGCAGCATTTCTCTTCCTGAAGCATGGTACCTCGGCGTTTTATAATAATTACTCGGCGTTTGTTCGCGCGCCGCGCTCTTTCGTTTCGCGCGAAAAGCCGAGATGCTGCATCATCAAACTCGTAGATACCACCATCTTCTCGTACACTCGCACGCGCGCGTGTACGTGGGCATTCCCCTCGTCTTTTCATTCTTCTTGGACGTTCGACGTTACACAGCGCGGCTCCGAGTCACGCCGACGTTGCTTTTCGCGTGAAACAATACCTCGCTAATCACGGAAGATAAATTTGCACTTAAGGCACGCCAGGCCATGACCATGTTAACATCACGGCTGGGCGTCGGTACGCAAATAAAACCGTATTAGATAGCGTTTACGGCCGGGTAACAACGATGAAATCAGCCCGAAGGCGGAACAATACTGCTCGTTACTGTTGATTTTGTACAATGACGTTTTCTCGCCTAATGCCGCGAATATTTCGCACCATTTGCGTTCCGAGCATCCGCGTGAAATATGAAAGCAGACAACTCGATGTCGCATCACTCGAGAAAAACTGTTTGTTTGTTTCTATTTTTCCTCGCACAACTTGCATTGAAAGTGCGCGTTGCAATGCCTGTCGAGCCACGTGAAACTGTTTCCGAACAGAAGCCCATCGGGCGGGCGGAAAATCATAGTTTTCTTCCCGAGGGCGGAAAACCACGATTTTCTTCCCGAGGGCAGAAAACCACGATTTTCTTCCCGAGGGCAGAAAACCATGATTTTCTCGATACCTTTTGCACGGTGGGTGATAAACAAATTTCAGAATTCACCTGGCAGGTTTTGCCGACGGTACAACGAGGTGTGAAAAAATGGATGCGATGAAGAATTACATTTTTTGGAAATTTCTCATTTGGCGTGGAATGCCCCGTATGTATGTGTTATTTTTTCGCGAACGATACGCCAGATTTCGCGGTTGTTCCACGTATCGAAAAAACGCAGCGATCACCACGAAGCATTTTAACGACGAGTCTTTTTAGATATTTCTCCTCCACGTCCAAAGTCCAAATTCCAAAGTCCAAATTCCTTGCATTCTCATCGCGAGCTTACCAGTCAACGTCTCGCTTTCCGAATCGACGATATAATTCCGCATTGTTCGTCTCACGTCAATATCCTTCGGCTGCAATTCTGTTGTCCCAACGCTTCGCGTGGTTTCCCACCAACAACGCTGCTATCAACGGCAATTTCTCACCACGCGAGCAGTGATGTCGCGTTTAATTAACGTTTGCCACATGCGCAGATCTATCGAATGTCGCTTCCGTAATACGGAGTACCGGACAAGTTACCATGCGACCCACCCGCTTGATTCATCTTGTCCATTATCAAGGAAATTATCCCCGGGGCTGCCAATAATTTCGACCGCAATTACGATCATTCCTTACTCGCTCGCATTATTTATCTCGCGACGCGAGATTTATCTTGAGACGAGAATTCTTTTCGGTACCTGTCGACCGCAGCATCAGTTGTTACATCGATCTTCCGCAAATTTTTAGTCGGTGATGTAAATACCAGGCTGTTTTCTCTCTCGCCAAGCCAATTTGTCTCCATGACCCACAACAAAAGCAGCGAAACTGGATCCCCAGCGCTGCGTGTTGGCGTTAATTTTTTTTCACCCGACCACGATGAAACGACTGTATTGCATCCCGGCGAGGCGGGCAGAAAGTAGTCAATTTCCGACCAGAGGGCAGAAAAGTAGATTTGCGGGCAGTAAAGTAAACTGGTCTAATTTTCCTGAACTGTGTCGGTACACTGTCGTATATTATGAATATTTCGACCCAGTTTTCAAGCGGAGACCCAGTATTCACCTCGCAAATCACGCACTTTCCTCCCTACTAGCGGAATGTGCTATTTATTTTTCCCCCAAAGCTCTTCTAGTGGGATACAGTTTTTGAGAGCAGGACTGGTTAATTCGTAATTCTATCTCAGATCCAATTACAGGACGTGTAATTATCGATTAGCGAATTAGAACTGTTGGCAGGGATCTACGAGGCGATTGCAAACAAAGGGAGGGGCGGGTGGCAGACGGCTCGTTCCTTCCCACGCCGGAGAGGGATCCTTTGCAAACGCGTAGAGGGTCTTCTGATAGCGATGGTAGTGTTCGCTCGGTGTACAAAATATACACGTCTCTGTCCCTTGTCCGTCGAAGCTCCCGTTCGGTTGGCTCGCGCTGGGATGTAAACTGTATGCCTGTCGACTTGATCCTATTAAATGCAAGCTGGACGCTAATTGGAATGAACTGCCGTAGCGATACCAACGGCAAATCGACGTTCATTATGTACAGAAATGGATTTTTCCCCGCTGGCGAGTTGGCTCTTCTGATCAAATTCACGTACGATTGGGCATTCGTTCCTCAGAACGCGTCGTTCGACGCATCAAGTCGCACTGTCAAACGAGCGATCAGTCCAATGCACTCGTGATTCCAGAATTGGGCTGAAATTCTAGGGGTAATTTCACGTATCGAGGATTGGAGTGTTAGCTTCAACGGTGCACCCCCTTACACTGCTGTACTTAGGTGAAAGACAGCGAAGTGCAAAAAGTGCAATCTAGAATTAGGAAAGAATGATTTCCCAACTTTCGAATTAAACTTATAAAACTTTCTACAGTGACTCAGCATTTTGCTGCCTCAGGGTATAGCCCTGTTAGGCTAGTGGTAAATCCGCCCCTGCTAATATTTATAAAGGATAATATTGGGGCAGTGCGCGTCAGCAACGAGCTACAATTTTATGTTATATCAAGCTGATCGTAATTTTCTTCGACGTCAGTTACCTCAGACTCAGCATGTGAAAATTAGCAAACGGATGATTCGTTTAATTAGTTTGTTCCTGGAAAAAAGCTGACAATTGTGCTGGCACTTATTCATCCCCAGATTCATCATTCGTTGACTGCTGACGGCTTTTGTTCCGTGAAAATTCCGACTGAATGTGTGTTTATTGTTTCAAATACTATGAACTACGCGTCCGAGGCTATTTGAACAACGCCGCCATTTTTTAGATGACATTTACGTGTACATATTCACCATCTGATTAGTGTAACACACAGAAAATCTTAAAATTAACATTTGTCACGTGGTACAACTCACACTTTAGTGTAACGGTTTGTGTTACTTTTGACACAGAGTTGTGTTACTGTGTCACTAGACCCGAAATGCGTTGAAGTAGCACTAATTTTGTGTAAAAAAAAGGCATTAACACAAATTATTGTGAAATCATAACTGACTATGCAATTTCCAGAGTTCATGAAACAATGGCGGCTGATATGTTTTTCTTGCCAATTCGGAGTCACATCCGCGCCTGGTGTCCCAAAAACTGGCTGACCGACTGACCATAGACTATTGATGCACAAACGATGTATGACCTATTATCATAATATCAGCACTAACAAAAAACTGTTGCATTTTTTTTGTGCATAGTTTGTCTTGGCTACTTCTAGAAGACGTAACTTTAGAATCACTTCGATACGTTGCAGAAAAGCTGAAAACGGTTTTTTACAATTTATCGAACCAGGTCAAGGGCGAATCGCCTTTCTAGCTATTCGGGTACAGCTTCGCCAAGAGGTCGTTCTATTTATCGGGATATGTATTTATATTCATGATACAGACATGTTAATGTCAGTTGGTGTAATCTGGCCGGGAGAGAAGTAACGATCCGTTCAGCTATAACCGATACCTGATCGTCCGTGTCAACATCAAATGACGTGAAACTCATAACGCGGCGGTGACCAATTCCCGCTCGCGTGCTATTTACTTCATATTTGTCCACCCATGCGACGCGGGCGTGGGTCACATCCCTAGGTCTCGGTGACTGACAATGAGTATCGCTACAGGCATCATCACAAAAAGCCTCTGGAGCCCCGAGCATTTACACTGTGACAATGTTCGTGTAATTTAGCACAAAAATTTGTGTCAACGACTTTGTTCCACCCAAACTTTATGTTATTTCAAAGCCGTGCGTTTGTGTCGATGAGGGAACACAGTTGTGTGTAAAAATAATAACACAAACCAGTGTTAATTGTCTCTTGAGCGACGCGTAGGAAGTGTTATTTGGCTACAAACCCATGCTCTTTGTGCTGCTTGTAGATGCGCTACCATAGAAAAACTGTCTCTTCGTGTATAAGGACTCAAAGTCCGTTTAATGATAATGATAATAATGCAGCTAATAAAGTAGCATTTGAGTGTGTTCGGAAAATGGACTGATCCAGGGACACTAACGACTGTGTTGAATCCACACCCTAAAATGTGCAATTTCTGCACACAAATCTTACACTTTGCACAATGATGGACATTTTTCCAGCATCATGATTGGTGTAGAAAAATTCTGGGCGGAAAGGGATTCGAATGTTCTTATTTATAGTGTAATTTCGCTGGGGAGACGCGTCGAATTTGCGCAAAGCAATTCGACAGACTTCGACCAGATTTCTCTGGTATGGTGCCAAAATGTTTCAACGAATTTTTTCTTGCTCATCTTCCAGAGATCGGTTTATCGACGGCGAAGACACCGCCCGCTAAACGAAAGAAAATCGACGCCGGGGCCAAAGAAACACTTTTGATTGTCAAGAGTGCGGGGGACGTAAGGTCCAGCGAGGCAGAAGACGCCAGCGAAGCGGAAAGGAAGAAAAAAAAGGCGCGGACCACGTTCACCGGGCGCCAGATCTTCGAGTTGGAGAAACAGTTTGAAGTTAAAAAGTATCTCAGTTCTTCCGAGAGGGCGGACATGGCCAAGCTTCTGAACGTCACCGAAACTCAGGTCAGTTGAATCGTGATATTCATTTCGTTTCATCGCGTTTTCGGCGTCCTGCTATATCGGTATTGGCCGGATGCATTTGACTGTCGCGTCGAAGATCTACCGAAGCTATCGGAGACCTCAACTTTCGCACAGGCCTGGCTCCTCGAAGTGATCCAATAAGATCGTGCGAAGGAAAAAAATCGATGAGGATTCGTACCGTACGCCACGTAAAAACGTGGATTTTCCGAATATTCCACAGATTTTTATGATTGGAAGTCGATTCTGGTATGTAACTTCTTGTAGAATCTGGATGTGACCATGGCTAGCCTTTCAAAACTTAGGTAAAGCTATTTTTACCCGATGAAAGACGGGAATTGGAAGAATCGGCTGATTTGGAGTAAGACGAGCTTACTATCAGGAAGTGGTTTCAGTTTCGTTTAAGGAGGCTTTATTTGACTTTTTGCAGGGTTGCGACCCCTCGACCCTATTTCCAAGTACTCGATGATCGACCATCGCATGGTACAGAGCGCGAGAGGGTAGAGGTGTTATGACAAGACCCTGTTGACTGTCTTGTTACGTCTGGCACGTGTACAGGGTGTATCGCCTCGTGCGTCCAGAATGGGAGGGACTTGGTCGACGCGAGGCCGACTTAAGGGGGTGTTCTGGTCTAGAGCACTACTTTTTGGGTATTTTTCAAACTGGGATAAAAAAAAATTAAAAAGATTTTTACTATACATTTTTTAATACAATATTTATTGATTTTTAAAGTATATAAAAAAAATTAAAAAAAAAAAAGTCAAAAATTCATCCAGTGACAAGCCGGTGAAGTGGGGGTTGCCAGTCAAACGGTGCTCCCTGGTTGACATGATTCCAACCCTTGTAGTGATCTAAATCGAACAAACAGAAAAAATTCTTAATTAGTAAAGATGTCGCTATATCTTGGACTATGGCCGAAAAAAAATCACAAAATAGCGTCCACTTGAAAAAAAAAAATTTACCCCTGTTTTTCGACCTTTGCGAATTTTTTAAAAATACTTCAAATTAAAATTTTTCAAAATCCATAGTCCAAGTGATGAAGAGATGTATAAAGAAGATTTTCACAAAATTTCAAAGGAATCGGTCGGATAGACTTTGAGATATCGTGTCAACCACCTCAACAAAAGGAGTTTTGAGAAAAACGCGTTTGAAGTTTGAGAAAGATTTCCAGTAGAATAACTCAGATAATAATATTTAATACTTACTTTGGATTAATCGGCGATCCCATATCCATACATTGGACCTTCTTCTTTCTCAAAATCGAGATTTTGTGAAGTTCTTTCTTGTAAACGAGCTGTTCTACCTGCTTTTAAAGCAGCAGAAGCTCGTAGTTCAGAGCGATTAATCCTCAGCTCGTTACGTCTAACGGCAAATGTGTGAGATTCAGTACCAACAATGATGCCCATGAGTGCCATTATATTTAAAATCTTTAAATAGCCTTCATTAAAAATAGCAACGGCTAAATAATTTGCAATTTCTATAGTTTGGGTTCCAGCGTGAGTATGCTTTGGAGCAAAAGTCCATATCAATAAATTAAGGGATTCATTATTATTTTGTGTTTCGGATCCTAAACATCATTCTAATAAATCATCAGATGATAAGCTGGTATAAATGGGCTCTAGTCAGATACAAAAGAATTTCTGGAAAACATCTGCCGTTCATCGTGTGATCACTCCGCTCGGCCGGTTTAGGTGCCGCGTCACAAAATCCGCTGTATCTCCCAAAATAATTCGAATTTTGAAAAATCCTTTTAAGAGTATATTTTTGAAAGTCTAGGCTTTGAAAATATGCAACAAAAAAATAATTGATTTTTTCAATTTTCTAGACCAGAATACCCCCTTAACTAGCACGCTGAATCGCTGTTGACATGTTTTACTCGTTGAATCGTCTATTCCAGTGAGAATTTCGGTCTACGAAAGTCTGATGCTCGTTGACTGGGTGTAGGGGCGTGGCTTGGCGTTGACTATGCCCCTCCCATTCCGGACACGTTAGGCGATACACCCTGTACACGCTGCCGGTAAAAACGGGATAAATCTGAAAAAGCGGACGAGCTGCAGCCGACAATGTATCGTTGGTCAGGGCATTCGATCTCGAGGATCAACTGATAGGTGTCCGAGCGAATTTGCTATTCGGTCGGCGTTGTTTTAACTTTCTTGTTGTACGCGGCGGAGGGCTATTTGAAGTCCGTATCGAGTTCGCGTGCTGAAACGCATCTGTGCGTGTGTGCCTCCTTTTTATTACTGTTTTTTTCCCCTTTTTTCTCTCTCCATTTCACCATCCAGACTGTTGCCAGTCGCGGCTAGTCAAACCGGGTGGCATTGAGACGCTGTGGATGATACGCGCGTTTCGAATATACTCTCGAGGATCAAATGCGAACGTCTTTGGTCAGTGACACGAATGTAACTTGTCGGCAATACCACGAACATCCCAACACGATGGAAATCAATGCGACGAGATCCGTCGCGCGCCTCTTTTGCTTCTGCTCCTCGCTCATCGAACAGCAATAACCAACGTCGCACGTGTAACAAAATGTATATCGATAATATCGGAATTCCAATGATTCTCTAATGAACACGAGCGGATTTCAGATGACGTGACGTTGCGATGCGATACGTGCGCATAATTAGGTGGCCTGCATTCGAAATACGGAGATCCGTGTCCCGTTCTTCTCACGGACCAAAAAGATTTAGCAACACCAACAACTTTGCGTTAGCTGAAATCAATTAGCTGATCGTGCTACTGATTTGGCGGACACAACAAACTATTCGCAATAGTAGCCGGTATCCATTTGTTCTATCTACTATTGAGCATTAGCTGGCATGTGCAGCTACCACAGCTAAGAATTAGCAAATCCGTGCGCGTGGCGTCAGTCCAGCCGGACGTTTCAAAATCGTGTTAAAAAGTTTGATATTGTCAGTAGAATATTAATTGGATGAACGTATACCAGTGACCCGAGTCGGACTTAAAGATGTGCTTTGAGCCTCGTGAGCCTCGCTTCTTTTGTTGTGATCTCATTTTTCTTTACTCCTCGTCGTTTAATTTTGACACCACCTTGAATGCTCAAGTGTGCACACTTTAGCCGTGTGATTCTTAAAAGGATATTCTTAAAAGTATAAACTGTCAAAGCAGGCTAGTAAAAAAGTCGATTTTTCGGAAGTGTCATACTGGTATCGTCCCTCGAGATTTCAGCACACATAAATACTTTGGATAATTTTTTTTTGTATTTTCATTCGAAAAGTAGGCACAAAAAATTCAGACGCGTAGCACAAATTAGGTCGAGTTGAAGTGTAAAAAAAATAAATTATAAGTTTGTGAGAAGAATCGAACCAGTCCAATAGCGAAGCGGCTCGAGATGCGAGTATATTCAAGTGAGAATGAGACGTTTTTGTCCGAACGAATTTCCAACGGCTTCGCATTGCGTAAGAACGTGGAGAGTCGATCGGTAGGTACGTAATTCGAAATCTCGACTCGTCGAGACGATTACATAGATTATTACAAAACACCCAGCGCGATCGTGCATCCAACCGCAATGAGACGATCCTTAACGAGATATGAAACGGTATTTTCGGGGGCGTGTAAAATTGATTAGATACGTAGCAGAGAGGGGGCTTCGACCTCTGGATATGACAATTTGCCTGTCTGCCCATGACACGTGCCCTGCCCTCGAGTAAATCGTCAGCTATACCGCGCCCAGACAGAAAGAGACAGAACCTAGTAGCGTAGGTACGAGCAGTAGCAGTAGCCAAGTTAGCATCCAGATAATCCATACCGAGTCACTCGACCAACTCTGTACCTAAATAATACAACTCGGGTAGAGCACGAGTTACAACCGTACCCCTAATATTATTAACGCTGATATACGAGCCACGCCATTGTCGTGTCGCGCAGGTTGCTCGATTGGCGAGGAAAGATGTCGTCTCCTCCGGCTACAGAGACTCATCAACGCGCAATAACCGTTCGTTACAATTGTTTGGAGCATCAACGATCGGTAATTCGACCACGTCGTTGCCGTATCTCGCTACCTAATTGCTTTTCGAATCCAACGATTCGTGGACGCGTGTAACGTGTACAGCAACCGTTTATCACACTGAGAAAATGTGGTAATCCCAAGAAAATTAAATATTTGATCTACCACTGCCAAGAAAGCCGTGTGGAAATTTGTTGTACCTACGCAATGGCCCCGACTAGATTCTCCACGCAGCCATAATGCCGTTAGCCAGACTGGGGCCAAAAGTAAAGATAAGAAAGGGTTAAAGGGTTAAAGTCCGTGCAGCTGTCAGGGTTCGGTCTGAACAGTCCCGAATGAGGAAGGTGATTGAAAATTAGGGAATTGTATGTAATTAGTGCGGTATTGAAATAGTTTGTCGTGTGTTAATTAAAAAGATCCAATTTTTCTAGCCTTCTAGTTCCGGGGTGTTGCGTGCGGATTTTTATCGAGATGCTAGATTTATTTTTCGTAGATAGGGGTGACCGAGGATGGTAGGCGCAAGGCTTGCAATGTTCATGTTACTGGATGCCTAGCACTGTGGCTGACATGTGTTCTCCGTGGTGTTACGCACTATCGCCATTGCGTATGCAATATGGTCAACCGGTTAGTAGAGTAAACACCAATGAAAGTTCATCTTGGCGAGCGGTAAGTAAGTCTTCGTATGACTATACCAGTCATTCCGATTATCTAAATGCATAGACATTCTTACATAACACCGTAGACGTAGATGTATATAAAAAGTTAGCTAAGGGATTTCATCGTCCTTATGTTCCCTTTTCGCGTCTTCCTGCAACGTTCCCACATGTTCTTGAGAATCTCGTGTTCGGGGTAACTAGGCGCGCTTGTTCTGGGGCTACTTGGCGCATAGCATTACGATTAGCTACTACCGCGGAAGTATAATATATTATTGTCGTTTTCGGATTGTAGAGATAGTGTTCCGACTGCGAGTCAAGAAATGAAGACTATAATTAGATACTGAGCCACAAAACGAATGTTTAGTGTCAGTTTATTTCGAGTGCTGAGTACGTATTTGACGTTAGTTTATTCAGAGTTTCTGCTACCTGATATTTGATCCTTAAAAAATCAGTATTACCGTCGAGGAAATATGACGTATTACTGTTGTTCCGCCTTTTAGGAGACTATTCAAATACGAGTAACCTATCCCAAAGTTATTTACGTTTCTGGGCAGCGTTTTTCTTTCATTTTTAGGTTGAAGCCTACTTGCCGCGAATGAGGCGCCTATTTGCCCCAGTAACGGGGTAGGCAGCCGCACTACACTTTGGTGTCGCTCATCATTCTTTATTCCTACCCCAATCAAGTGCGGGAATCCAAAAAAATTAGACACCAACCTGAAGCCTCGTAGCTCATGAAACAAAAATTGGAATCGCGATATCCTAATTGGTACTGTTAGAATACGAATTAGTGTAAAAAGTGCGCCCAGGGTCCCCGGTCTCAGCCCTACTGTATCCTCCACACAAGGGATCTGACGTGGTCTCTTCTCGTCGTATTTCTGGTCGCTCGTATTTTTCTGCGAGGGTTCGCTCGAGCAGATACAAATGAGGTCGTTCGAAGAGTCAGAGATCAGAGCTTGTTCTGTCGGATCGTTGAACGGATAATATTCCAGGCAGATATGTCTGCGATGCAGCAGCTCCTTATCGCATAAGCAGCCGCCGAGTCGAATTGGCGTCGGAATGAAATCTTGCGAATCCTCCGTTGCGCGTGTCTCTGTGGGTTTGCCGCGGAATTCATTAGGATCCGTTCACGAGCGATACGCGTAAGGCAATTTCGCGGATGATCACAGTGCGCATAATTTCCACGGATCGCGGACATTGATGTACCGCGTACTTCTCTAACAATGCTTGAAATACCGTCGCGCGTTACCAGTGACAGCTCGCGCATCCGCGCGGAAAACTGATCCGCGCGATAAATAAATCTGAGCAAACGGATTATAAGACGTCGACGCGGGGTAATTAGCGAAACGATCATTTCAGCGGAAAAAATCGCGTTTTTACAAAAAAAATTATTCACATTATTTAAGCCACGAGATATATACAAGATCAACGTGTTTGCGATAGTCGGCTCTCGCGAAGGTAGACCCATATAAATCCAATTGTAAAATATAATTAAACGGCTCAAAAAATGCCTCGAAAAAAGTTTGAAAATGCATTTTGCCATCGGAAAATTTCTAAATTTTCAGAAAAAAAATCTGAGTGTCATAAAAAAATTGCCACACGTGTTGAGGCCGGATTTGCGGATAGGATTTGGTGGAGTGGCTCATGCAAAGGTTTACCGTCGCATCTCCGCTACGGTTACGTATCGCGGTGTGTATTTTAATACACGAATAGTTATACAGGCTGAATCCTTTAACTCTGTGAACACGTCACGGGTATGTTGGGGCTGCTCAGACAAGCATTTTCAGGTAACACACTTATGGTCGGAAACTCCTCCTAAGGGCTGTGGAGGGCTTTGAAATTTTTTTTTCTGGTACCCAGGGTTTGCTCGTAGGGAAATGAATCAGAGGTGATGACTCGCGACCCAACGTTTCATTCAGGCGTGATCGATTTACAAATTTGTTACGTGATATCAACAAAATGATAAACTTTGAAGAACTTTTATAACAATGAAAAAACTAACAAAAACAATTCTTGTGGTACGGAAATTTCACATTATTAAACTGATCTTTCACAGTCGATGTTCAAAGTGTCCGCCACCTTGAAGAAGACACTCCGTGGAACGTCTGGTCATTTCCTCAGGTATTCTAGCGAGCTCGTCTCAAACGACATCACTTGCAGCCATAATCCTTGCCACCAAATCCATCTCCGTGGCTACAGGTCTACCGTTTTCGGGGCACACCAGATCTTTCATTCTGCCCCAAAAATAAAAATCCAAGGGATTCAGATCCGGGGATCTAGCTGGCCATGCAATGGGCCCACCTCTTCCAATCCATCTACCTGGGTACTTCTCGTCGAGATACTCCCGCACAATGAGACTGTAGTGGCATGGTGCTTCATCATGTTGTAACCACATTCCGTGGGGAAGTCCAAGAGGAACATCCTCAAGTAATTGTGCTAGACTTTAACTCAAAAATGCTCGGTACACAAAAATGCTCCTCCACAGCCGTTAGGAGGAGTTTCCGACCATAAGTGTGTTACCTGAAAATGCTTGTCTCAGCAGCCCCAACATACCCGTGACGTGTTGACAGAGTTAAAGGATTCACCCTGTATACGAAAGCTAGGAATACGCGTATGGATTTTCATGTAACGACGGATAAAAGACACGGCTCGCTGCGCCACGGGAAATGCTAAACTGATACTCGATATTCTGGTATCGAATAATGGAATAACATTGTGTCACGCGAGATAACCGATGCGCGAAACGTTAATTCAATGACCAGTGAATGATACGCGCGCTAATAATAATTAGCCGATAATCAGGTGGACGCGTGCGTGGCAGAAGTGTGTTAGGTACCTGCATATAATACACGACGTTGATGTTACGACAACCTCGGTGTTAGCGAAGTTGACGCTGGCCACCCTGCCCTCTACCTCCTGAGCGTAGGTACAGGAGCGCGTGACGATTATTAACGTTATGACGTCATTATATCAGCGGACAAGCAAATAGGCTTGCGCGCGAGCGGCTATACTTAAGGGCGCGAAGGTACACGCAGCGCGCCACCGTGAACAGAGACGATACAGGTAGATAGATACGAGTATTCGCTCCGCGCATACCCGTACACTCTCGCCAAAGTGAGAATATATGGTCGACTAGATGCGTACAGTTTTTCCAAATAAAATGCCGATCCCTACTATTGGCGGCGCCACTAGTACGCCTGCGCCACGCGACTGCAGCACGTTCCCACTTTGCTGTGAGTGAGTGAGATGTACTATATACCTACTCTCTTAAATTGAAATAGTGAAAATCTCACTATTCGAAATAGCGAACTTCACTGTCGAAATAGTGAATTCATTGAATAACGAACAGAAACATGTGTCCAAATTCGCTGGTTTCATTCATTGTTACACAGCTTCACGACTCCGCGTTATGTTGTCGCATTATTCGCACGTTTTCGCAACATATTAGTCGCATTTTCGCCATACTGCACGGCATAAAAAGTGACGCATAAACTGTACATCACTACTCTCTGAAATGAAAAAAGTGAAAATCTCACTATTCGAAATAGTGACTCCTCAATTCACTACCGAAATAGTGACCTTCACTGTCGAAATAGTGAGTTCCTTGATAGTGCATGGGTCGCTCGTAGCGCCTTATTATTATTATTATTATTATTATTATTATTATTATTATTATTATTATTATTATTATTATTATTATTATTATTATTATTATTATTATTATTATTATTATTACTACTACTACTACTACTACTACTATTACTGTAGATCTGTCCATCGAGTTCCTATCGAACGCACCAATAAATAATCAATCGTCTATCCCAGGTCAGTTTATTTTATTATTTTATTCACATTAAATTGCTTCCTGCACGCTATTATCATTCACTAACCATGAATGAGTATTATGCTTTGTTGACAACAATTTTGCAATGCGGTTTTTTATCAAATTTTCATTTTGAGTTGATCAACTGCTTTCAGGAATGTTCGTTTTACCGAGATGTTCGACCGAAGATCGGGAGCGTTCGGTCGCAAGCGGCTCGACTTGTTCACTATTTCAATAGTGATTCGGTCACTATTTGTAACAAGTGACTTGCTCGCTATTTTGCTGAGTGAATGTTCACTATTTGGTAGTGGTACGCTTTTGAATATTTCAAATAGTGAGTATTCACTACTAAATAGTGACTTTTCACTAATTCCAATCCGGCGAGTAGGCGGGCACGGAGCCAATGAGCGGGAAGCAAATCTCGGAAGAAAAGCTCGGGGCAGGGGGAACACGGAAACTGTATCGTATCCGAGGGATGCGGACGTTAGAGATCGGTGGACATATCGCGTGGCACGAGTTCTCCGGTGAATAGAGGTCGCGCGCGATATAACCTAACCGGCACAGGCCACGGTATTGCCAGGCTGTTGAATTATACCCTTAATCATGCGAGGTATTACAGAACGCGGTTATGTAAATTGGTTTATGTGCCCTCGGATATGCTGCCGCGTTGTTGGCCGCGCGTTATAGGTGAATGCTGCACCACGGCATACCTGATCACCACTCGACTCGGTTCTCGGCGAACCAACGTTGCCTAACAATCGGAACGCGTAGTCGGTGCCGCGCGATTCAGATTGATGATTCGCTTGGCAATAAAGTCAGTTTAACGGGCGTTTATCCCCTCCCTCTCTTTCCCTTCCTCCCTTTCTCCCTGCCGCCCTTCCTCCCTTCCTCCCTTCCTCCCTTCCTCCCTGCCGCACATTTCATCGGTGACCGACGTTGTTGAACCCGAAGACTGTTTGATCGAGCAGCAACATGCAGATTTTTGTCACGTGACCTTCGCTTGCGGAACAGTCTTGCAAAGTTGCAGTACGCGTTACACTGCTTTTCACCTAGATATTAATTAAAAATGGGAAGGAATTATATATTCATGAGAAACTTGGCAACACTGCACTCCTCCATGCTACCGGCGGCAATTTTGAAAAGCTGAGCTCCACAAATGAAATGGATGCATCCAGGTTGCTGTTACACGTTGTAAATAGCTAATGTAATCTGTCAGTGGAAGCTATATTTTATTTTTATTTTTTTATTTTTGTGGACGAGGCATTACACTGCTTTTCACCTAGATATTAATTAAAAATGGGGAGGAATTATATATTCGTGAGAAACTTGGCAACACTGCACTCCTCCATGCTACCGGCGGCAATTTTGAAAAGCTGAGCTCCACAAATGAAATGGATGCATCCAGGTTGCTGTTACACGTTGTAAATAGCTAATGTAATCTGTCAATGGAAGCTGTATTTTCTTTTTAATTTTTTTATTTTTGTGGACGAGGCATTGCACTGACTGGCAGACGCGGAAACTCGTATGTGTTGTTACGATTCCGCGTAGATAATGCGCCGTGGCCAGCTTTCGCCTTCGTGTCGATAATAGCCGTCAGTACTGAAAAAAACACAACTAGGCAACCTCCTTAAGAACGATTCTTTCATCAGACTACAGTTGGTAGTAAATGCAAATTGCAGACGGTCGAAACGTTAATTTCATTTTTATATCCTACTGATTCTCACGCCTCCCGTCGGTGCCAACATATTATTATGCTGTGCTTTAGGCTACATTTCTCCGCAACATGCTATTTCGTAAGGCCTAAAAATCTGGAAATGAAAATTTAAAAAAAAATACAATATGATGCGGTGTGAGTATTGTCATATGTGTGAAATGATTGAATAACGAAATAAAAAAAGGTTGAAGAAAGCAGATACCCTACACAGCTGCTTTCGGATACGCTGCTTCGTCGTTGTGATGCATAAGCGACCCCCCATTGGGCTTGCGTTGCGGCTCGTTAACTTTTGGCTCGCGTACAGACATTTTTTTCTTGCTTGTCAATCTCTCGCCAGTTTTATGCGCAAGGTGCCTCCGGTTGATTGTTAAGATACAGCTCTAGCTATCAAAGTGAATCGTAGCGCTCAACGAGACGAGATCTAAATCCTCGCGACTAAGCTGTCGCATCGGATTTCACTGTACATACAGCAGAGTGGTAGAAAAAATATTTTTTTTCTTGTCCTATCATCTCAAAAGTTTCTCTGAAGTATAAGGAAACGTTCTCCCCGATGGCCAGTCTGATATTTCAAATCGTTTTTTGTTTTTCCATTGTTTTTCCATTGTTTTCCACAGTTTACGAGAGCCAACAAATTTATCGAGCTTCGTATGACCTTGAGATAATTTCCAAACGCGACGGTTCGATGGAAAAAAACTGTATCTGGCTCGATAGTGGATGGTATAGTCACTGGTGAAGAAAAGAATCCGGCTTTGGAGGCTAAAAGTCTATTGGTAACGCTGTCACGCCGCCGGGATGCGGGTTGTGGCTAACGAGGCGTTATTTCCGACGATGTCACCCCCTGATAGACAAAGAAAGAGGAATTCACGACGAATGAACTCTGGAAGGCCGTTTCGTCGATGTATAAGAAAAAGGCAGCCTCCTCCTTATCTGCTGGCCGTGAGCTTCGGGGATCCTGGGATCGTGCTGCCTGGCACACGTAACAGTTTCATCTGGAACATTTTGTCTGGCTGCCTGGACCCCCTCGGCTCTCTCGATTTCGTTGCTTTTTTACCCTCGTTGCCGACTGTCCCTTCGTTCCGTGATTCGCTAGTAGAGAGTGCAGAATCACGTGAAAGTGTAGAGTCAAATGAAAGCTCATTTTTTGGAGGGAGGCCCCGGATCGTTGTCGTCGAATTATCAAAAACGAATTAGGAATTCCTTCGAGAAATTCAAGAGAACAACGAGAATGGGCGCAGGAGCAATTGTTACATTTGAGTCGTGCCCGGAGAAATTTAAGGCCGTCGATCAGGCTAACTGGATGTAGCGTGCGACCCGCATAGGATGCAGATAGAATTATCTCTAACGCGATCTGTTGGAAACAAGTTTTTTTGTTGTTATTCCGATGCATAACACCCTCGAGCGGTAGGAAAGCAGACTTTGAAGATCGTTACGAGGAGTTAGGCTAGGTTAGGTTACGTGGTAGAAAAGATTACAAATTATTTAAGTACATAGGTGTTGCAGTGAGCGTGGTAACTGGCGCTCAGAATTAAGCAAGAAATTTATGCTTCTTCGCAATAGTCACGACCCTGCGAAAATGATTCCAGTTTTCGAATCGGACGGACAAGAAATTGGACGGAAAATTGTTGCAACAGGCTCGTATAATCCACTTTGAAATCCGTGGAGTAATTTTTTGGATCGTCCAAACCTCAAACGTAGCTTCTGAGACAAATGTGAGGGGAATCGCTGTGGCAGTTCAGTTGCTGCACTGGTTAGGGTCTCTTCTCAGTCTGAAAATGGAATTTTTCATCCAGCGTAGCGTAGAATTGGGGTAATTCTGAGGTGGACACACTTTTTATGACGACGGTTTTATAAAACGCTTGTTCTCGGTCGTCCTCAAAATCCAACACTTTGTGTTGCATCAACCCAAGTCTTATAATAACACGGTCACTGTAGAGAAATGCCGAGGTTGTTCACAAAATCAGTTGTAGCTGAACAAATACCCCTCAAAGCTGTGTGTACCCAAATCGTGATCCGCCACATTATATTTCGATTAATAAAATAAGAATAACATTAAAATTAAAATGCAAATATAAATGAAAATGGAAGTGGAAGTGGAAGTGGAACTGGACGTGGAAGTGGACGTGGAAGTGGAAGTGGAAGTGCAAATTTCAAATTCTGACTTTGGATTCATAATCGGACTCCCTAAATATTGCTTGGCAACAATATCCATGCATTTTGAGGATATTTTGATTTTTGTCCGCCATATTGGATCCGCCATTTTAAATATCCAAATTCTGAGTCCGGATCCGTGATCAGCGGCCAAAAAACACGTAATAAGTAAGATTCACACTTTTAGTAGACACAAGAAAGAGAAATTTCAGATTTCTTCAGCCCAAAATGAGTGGATCACAAGGCCCTCGAAACGCGGGGCCATCCGGTAACGCGATAGAACTACCGCAATAACTGTGGTAAACTTTCCGAAGGGCACTTTTTTCCACGTGGTCTCGTGCGATCGTTCAATTGTTTCTACACCGATGCATTTCCGCTCACATGAAAGAACGAGAATTCGGCACAATAGCACGGTCGTGGCTCGTGACGGGGCGCGTTTGGCTGCGATCGCAGATCAAGCCGTTCCTATACCTAGGCCTCGCCGAACGATTTCGGCCGTCGGCATTCTACGCTTTCAGGTTTCGGCATGGCAGGTTAGGAATGGTATCGATTTGCTATTAACTTGCTGAATGGCTTGTTAGGATATTACAGTGGGAGCGGTCTGGTTTCGAGGAGCGACAAACTGACCCACACGTTCGCGGGCAAGCAACATCATTAACGTGGAGAGGCGTGCGAGGAAGACACACGATTCCAGATTTCAACCGACCGTCACGCCAGTCCGTTTCTACACGAGGAGGATTTTTTGCCCCGCGCCTGTCCCGGACTTGGTTGATTTCTTTGAGTCACTTCGCTTTTCTGGCCATTGTTCAACCCGCCAGGATCGCCTAGAAGCTGGGGGCCCGAGCTAACCTTTTTGTACGGCCTGAGCTATCCTCAGCGCTATCTCCGAGCTCCCGTATTTCCTGCTGGTCTGAATGATCCCGAGCCCCGCTTTTCGAATCGAGAATATACGATGCGATCGACGAGCTCGAATCGCTCACATTTCGAACACCGGATCCTTGATCTACGGCTTTACTCGTAATAGCGTCGAGTCTTCTTGTTCTCTTTCGACGTGATTAGAAGAGCAGCTCGATCGTGACTCTTTCGCGGTCGAAGCAGAGGTCGATCGTCTTGATTGAGGCCCGTTCTTACTTTACGAAGCAATCTCTCTTCTTCCAGACGTGGCATTATACCTCGGCCGACGACGCTGACACGCAAAATCAAACCTGCCTCTGTAACCCTTCCACCCGAGTTGCCGATCCAACTGAACAATCGCCACACACGCGTTTCCATGATCAACCTTTTGACAAAAGATTACCAACGCGAGTGAATAAACGATTCGCGACATGAACCTGGATCCTGCGCGAAGTGCCCGTGAATAGGGCAGAGCACGTACGTCAATTCATATAAATCATGTTTTTTCAAATAATTCATATTTTTGGGACTCAATGCTGGAAGATACGAGAAAAAGTTTCCTACAAAAAATGTTCACCTGCTAAAAATACCCAAATTCAGTCCTACGACTTCAGGCCGTATCTCCATTACTTGTTGAGATATTCTAACTTTTCAATTTGAAGACACGTAACTATGAAGTATCTGCAAGCGATAGGCTGAATCCCAAATGTATGCATTATTTGAAAGAGATGAATTATTAGATGGTTTATATTAATTGACATATGTGCTAAGAATTCCATCCACAGTGACCCTATTCCCCAGGCACTTCGCGCAGGATTCAGATTTTGTTCGTCCCCATGAAGCCCGCAGGATAATAACATGGAAAATTGACTGAAAACCCAGGTTATTTAAATGGGGAAGACCGCTCCATCGGCATGCTGTCCCGTTGAGCTGCCGCGTAGCGACTTTGCACACATTTTAAAATATTTTTTCGAGTCAGATGAGGGGGCTAAAATCACTCCGAAGGGGTTTGGAAGACCACCCTAGTACATACATACGTACAAAGATGCAGACATTCGTACACACGTACACGCATATATGCATAAACTGAAAAAATGTGTTCATCCCAAGTAAATTTGACTTGGCTCAAGTAAATGGCGCACTTGTAAAGTGCTGGAAGAATATTTTGTTGACTACCCTCTTAATAGAGCGCGAGACTACTTCGTAAGGCGACCATACTCTTCGTACGTAAGACTCTGCGAGTTCTGTTTCTACAATAAGACCGGTAATGTTATTATAACGCTGCAGTCTGCATTCTCAACACTGAAGAACACATCACAACGCTGTGAAAAACATCAGGTCATAAGACAACTGTTAAGCTTTGCTTCGTCGAGCGTGTAATACCCATTATTCGCAATAAACTTCCATCGAATGGCAATGCTTTGGCGACAAACGTCCCGAACGGAGTCTTTGGCCAATGGTGGGCATAGTTTTGATTTTGCGAGAAACGCTTGGAGTCGTCAACGTTGTCATGGAAATCAGCACAGGCGGGCAGCGGAGAGTTTGCCGGAGGGATCAACCAGCAGCGTCGATAACCCTATCAGCTGGGATAATAGGGATCCGTTGAGCGGGAGAGAGAAGGAGCCAGAGGGAGATGGAGATGCGACATTAGCGCTCCCACCAGGAGAATCTCGGAACGATTAGCGGTTCCAGACCTTCGAGACCTTTCTGAGCAAAACTCTGTCCGCCGCCTCGTCGGTTCGTTGAGGCGGATATATTCTATAATCGATCCACTTTACTAACGGGCCTGGTTCCAGCTGGGTTCGTGCGGGGAACGAGTTCAGGTCGTTTCATTTCTGTTCATCTTAACCTCGGCGTCCTTCTCCTTCGCGCCTCGTCACCCATCCTTTCGCTAACGCATTAATGGATATTACTCTGTCAGACGCGAACGGAAGAATCATCGTCGTGACCCCTCGGAGTGTATTACAGGCCGTTGGAAATCAATTACGAAGAGCACAAATTATGGACTCGGTAATCGTCACGAATCGAGAACGTGACTTTGTCGTGAAGATCTTTCGAAAACCTCGAAGGGGTTCCCTCGACTTGTCGCGGCAAACAAGTAATGCGAACAAATCAGCGAGGTGTCGCATCCACCCGGTTGTAACGCCGGGTACCTTGGGTGCTTAGTCCATTTTTGAAACGTCATCTCAAAACGCCTTCGGGAGTCTCATTCTGTTGGGCGCCAAATCACATAAGTATTTCGGCAATAAAGCCAGCATTTCGCGTAAATCGCACTTAAATTCCACGGAAACGAAGTTTCTGGGGTTACAGACACAGCACTAGGCGAGTCAAAGCGTGATGCGGATTGAACTCTACTTTATTTGTATGACCACAGATAAAACAAAACTCTTCTGTTCATGTTAATGTATGAACATTGGAAAGATAATTTCTACTATTTGGGACTCAAGTTGTTTAAAACTGCGTTCAAAATGCTGAATTTAAAAGTTATTTTTCAATTTTTAGTGCATAAAAATTATGCACTGTACCCCAGTGCGTCAAGCAATGGATAGTTCCTTCAGGGGTGTGGCGACCTAGTATGATGTCGTATGGTGTCGGCGGGAAGAACTGATGTTTCTGAAAATAGGTAGGTGGAATTGGGTCGCGTAGATTGGCTGCGATTAATTATTACCCATCACATAATCGACTCAGTCGCTACTTGATATCAGCTTATTTTCGGACGAACCGCGACGAGTGAACTGTAGAATGTCCGAGGTCAACTTGCATCAGATATCATGATATTTTTACCTCGTGCAAGAGGTTGATCGGATTAGGGACAATTACTCGATCCAGATACGGATTTGCTCGCGAAAATGAGAAGACGTTAATGTGTCGAGCGAGCTGAAATTAGCGTACCTGATTTAGAACATTTGCAGAGAAACGCGCGCTCGTTGAGCAAAAAAGTGATTAGTGTCGCACAAAAATTGGTGCCAATTGATTGGCTCAATTTTCAATTTCAGATGAAAAATTGAGCACAAAAGCTGTTTATCAATAAAAAAATAGATGTGCGTGGTGCTTTTATGCGTGCATAGTGGATGCTCGGTGCTATTATGCGATGACAAATCGTCCGTGGCTTCACGCTATGAATATGGTAAACGTTCTCGGGCCAATGACGAGTTGAAATCCAATCGATTGTATTATCAGTAGTAGATTGTATTATAATAAATAGCGAGCCGGTGAATGATCCCACATGGACGTAGGCAGTATTTCGTTGACGTCTAAGGAAACAGAATTAATGAAAGCATATGATACCCACGGCAACTCGTGCTAACAACCTACGCGCTAACCATACTCGTTGGGTCGCGCATAATACGACATGTCGAGTTCGTTCGTATTTTCTATCGATTCACCTGCCAGAAGTCAAAAGTCCCAGCTGTGTTGGATGAGGGTTTCAGTAATAATCGGGGAGTTGTTGCCCAGTTCTATGCCTAGTTTCTCCACTTTCGGCACTCGAGGATAGTGAAGACGATGTCGAAGATGGAGGAGGTTTGGGGCTACCGAGGCGCGGGCTATGCGCTATTCTCTGTCTGACAGTTCATTAATTTGATCCGCTGACCTATCGTTCGATTAAGAACCGAGCTATGACGTGACTCGGCTTCAACCGATGCCGGATAGCTCGGATCGAGGCAATCGTCGGAGGCCTGGCAAGTCCTTTGTGCTCTTCAAAGACTTTTTTTTCACCGGTGCGAAGAGCGGAAAGCGATCACGTAGAATCGTTTCTACGAGCTATTACTGTTATCAAACGCTGCTACCCGGTCAAAAAAATTCCATCATTGCGTGAAGTGTAAAAATTGTTACGTCGAATGTTTAACATTTCAGTGCGTTGATTCGACACAATCGTTAGTGTTGCTCGATCAGTCGATTTTTTAAACAAACTAAAATGTTATTCGACACTTGAAAAGTGTTATGCACTTAAAACACTTAAAAACACTTGACAAGTGTTACTCTGACATTGGTTTTTGTTACCGTTGATGCAGAGTTGTGTTGCTTTATCACTACAAACGAAGTGTGTCGAAATAACACTGATTCTGTGCAAACAGTGTCGTTGACACAAATTTTTGTGTTACATATGATGGAAATGTTCTTAGTGTGTGGGCGGACGATGCTCAAATTCCGGCGATGCTCGTATTCCGCGAATGAGGAATAATAATAATAGAAAGGTGCTCCAACGTTTAGCTGATCGCTTTTCCTCGCATATAATCGTTTCACGAACAGAAGTTAACGCGCGATTTCATTCAACGCCGATATCTTGGTGCTAACGAGGCATAACGACCGCTCGTCCACGGAATCTGCGCTGCGATGTACGAGAGCCCAATCCGCTGACTACGAAGCCCAACACACACACACACACACATGCCGATGAAAGAGGAAGGATGCGAAGGTTCGGTTAAAGGAATGGGACGCGCAGGGTGGGTAGGCATTTTGATGTCAATGTACCTGTATAAGAGTTATGGCGACCAGTGTATCATATCCTACCCAAGTATCGAGCTTATTGATTGCTCCGGCGAAGACTCGAGATAAATGGGGTTTCGTCTCAATTAGAAGGGAACCATAGATTTGAGTATCATGTAATACAATACGTATGTAAAAGTGCACAGTAAAACATGTCCCTTCATTGTGCAAAGTGTGAATTCTTGTGTGCAGAATATCTAACATTTTAGCGTGTTGATTAGTGTTGTTCGCACAGTCCGTTTTTCAACACACAAAAATGTTATTTGATACTAACGTAACACTTTTTGTGTAATTTTGTGTAAACGAAGTCGTTGAGACTAATTTTTGTCGTGAATTTGACACACAATTTTTATTGTGTAGGTACTCCTGCACAGAGACTGGATCGATCATTACATGATTACGACTCTCCGAAAAGGATGGTGTTAAAATCACGTGGAAGAACGACGAAACGGAAATTAGTGACTGGAGTGCAACACTCAACACTAATTTTTTACCAATTTGCCCAAAAAATTCGACGAAAGTGCACTGGTTTAAAGCACTAGTTCTGAAATAACTCGCTCTGTCTCAGTTTTTGCAGTGCATCCGACCACAACGATTTGCTCTGAGTCCAGCTCTTCTTCTCCTTCATTTATGTTTATTCTCCTTCATTTATGATACTACCGTTGAGTGCCTACGAGCACACGTGCTCTACACTCATTTTTGACTTAATCCTTTGATTTATTATGATTGATAGTCTTGGTTCTCATGCTAGTCCCAACCGTGGAATCGGGTCCTTCCTCGAGCCAGTTGGTTTTTACGCTTCCCGCTTGCTACCTTAAACAAGTATCTAGAAGTCGATAGGCCGGACGTCCGAGGTCTGTCCTATAGATAGATATATGCAGTAGATGTCCACTTTAAACTGACATTAGTCGTTTACTCGTTTCTTCAGCTTTCTTTGTTGAATAAATACGCAATACTAACGAGTTTCGATGTATTATATTCCGACCTTGGCGAAAATTCCATTTTTCTCTGCCTTGAAGTAGGCCCTTTCGGAAATTGGCCCCAGACTCTGTGAAGTCTTCATCCGGCGCTGAGCATTCGCCAAGATGTCTGACATGTAATATGAACAATATTCCCGCGAATCCGCTTGCAAAGGATCGCGACTAGTTGTGAGATGAGTTGGAATTCCATGCATTAACGCATCGGAGCTGCAAGGATGCGGAGATTCAATGGCATGATAATAGGCGATTTTGAGCGTAAAGCGGCGGCATGGACGTCTATTGATACACTCGCACGTTCAGTCTCGAATGCTTGGATAAGTGGTTCGCGAGTCCGCTGCGCGCACGAACCGCATTCGTTAAGAATCGTGGAACCGCGTGCGTTTTTGACCCTACTAAAATTGGACTCCCGCAGCAAGTGATTCGTTGACGTGAAATTATGGACGAAATTATAAGGTGATGCTTCTCGCGTGCGCTCGGTGCTTAATCCGCGTGTAATTTAACCCTTTGAAGCATGGTGGGATTGTGGAATCCCACCTTCTCCAGAACCATTTTCCGAGTCGTTGGCGTAGTTTTCACTCGATTTTCAAACTTCATTTTGCGTTGTGAGAATAAAAATCAACGTGAAATAATTTGCAATAATTGATGATTTTGTTGAAGTGAATAAACGAACGTTGCAAGATAGTCATTCGACCGTAAGAAAAAACCTATCTTCGAAAGTTCTTGGAATTTCCATGGTTAAAATTGTATTCGGGGAGTTTAGGGGTTGCTCATAACGAATCTGCAACCCCAAAAATTATCAAATTCAAGATGGCGGATCCAATATGGCGGACCAAAATGCAGAAAGTTGTTTAACGAAAGTGAAAGTTGGTATTCGGTGTTTTTCAGGGCTGCTGATAACGAATCCACAGTAAGAATTGAAAAATTCAAAATAGTGGATCCAATTTTGAATTTTAGATTTCTGACTTCATATTCGTTATCAGCGACCCCGAAAACCCCCGAACACCAACTTTCACTCTCGTCGAACAACTTTATGCATTTTTGGTGCACCATATTGGATCCGCCATCTTGAATTTGCTCATTCTTAGTGTAGGTTCGTTATCAGCGATCCTAAAAAACCCTGAGTACAAAGTTTCAAGTCCGTTGCACGTAAAGAAGAATGCGTGCTCGAAAGGGTTAAAGTAATAATCGATGACGGGTCAATCCCTGTCTCCAAACTCCAGTCGTTGAGTATCGAGTGATAAACGAGGATACGATTTTCCTCGACGCGCTTCTGTACGCGAGGAAATTAACGGTAGGTATAGGGGGGGGGGGGGGGCAGAGCTGAATATAATCAAGCATTTGCTTGAGAACGGAGTCGATCGAGAAGCAGGAGGGGATCAGCGACCAATGAGTCGGTGAGTAATAAGCCCATTAACTGGCAAACAGCTTACCATTAGAAACACCCAAGCCTCCAGTACTACTCGCCACTTACGAGGCATGTTCCTCGTCTTTTGCTCCCTCGCACCCATCCACTGCTTTCGAGCACTAGCCAATGTCGAAAATCAAGGTCACCGGGATAATAAGAAAAAAAACAATGTTCGGGTCGGTTGCCAAACGGATACTCGTCCAGACCGGTGAACAACTGTACCATCCGTGCACTAGGATTATATGCGTTTTTAAAAGGCTTTTGTAAAAAGTATAAATAAAGCATTAACGCCATAAATTACCTCGAGTCAGTCGATTAGTCGGCGTTGCGTTAAAGGTTGTTAAGGCAAAGACCGACGATCCCGGAGCCTGTGGAGGAGTGTGCCCGCTCAACAATGGCTACAACGACGGCAGTGCTAGCACCGGCGCCAACAGCGGCAACAACACGAGGATTGAGCGCTGCAGCCCGCCGACGAGTGCTGCTCGGCGTGGTAGTGTAGAGGCAAGCCATCGGGGCGTTTCACGCAGCTTAACGTCCCGTCGGACAAAAACTGTGGCATTAAGATGCCTGGGATACCGCGTCGCATGTTTGTTACTTCACTTGACTCCACTTCGCTTCACTTCAATCCACTTTACTTGGTCGCGGTTCGCCACACCTCTCCTACTGTTCTTGCCGTCTACCCCGTACGTCCGTCCTCTCGTTTCAACGTGTTTCGTCTGTACCGTGGCCTACCTACCCACCTACCAACCTACCGGCCTCTTGCTCTAACTCCGTTCGCTCCGATCGCTACACAACGACTGCTTCATATTATCTATAAGACGGAATCGGAGCAGCGTAAAATTATGCAACGCTGCGCAGTTTCTCATCGTCTTATGTCGTAGCAGCATATTATCGTACTAATTGCGAAGAGAGGAGAAATATCACCTCCGAATCGGAGAATAACCAAAACGGATTACATTTGAGAGGAGTTGGGCATAGGCGAATTTGTTCCCTCTCACCGAGAAACATAAAGCTGTTAAGAAGTTAAAATACCGATTTGCAACATTGAACAGCCTGTAGCGCGAGAATGAAGCATTATCGAAAAAAAATGTCAAACAAAACTCTCGTATTTTGGTTCGGAAAATTGGAATATGCAATAAAATATAGGTATTTCCATTCGAAAAAACAAAGTTGACTTTGAAATAATCTTAAATTCATCTTCTTAATGAAAATTAAGCATCGCTCTTGCACGTCTCCTTCCGAATCGAATAAGTTTGGTCCGAACATTTTTTTGTATACCGGTAACTTCCTGAGATTTCGGGCGGACAGATTAAAATGTATTGCTCAGTAGAAGTCAAGAAATCCGGAAAACACGGAGAAGATACCTGAAGAACCCCTGAAAATTCTCTTTTTGCCATTTTTGACAAATTCTGGCCAGCAGACGCCATTGGGACTATGCGCAATCGATCGAAGTCGATCCTTGCGGATTTCAAACAGTACCTGACAATGCATCTACGCTCACTAGAAGTCGAGAAATCTAGAAAACACGGAGAAGATACCTGAAAAAGCGTTAAAAATTCCCTTTTTGCCATTTGACGAGTTCTGGCCTTCGGACGCCATCGGGACTATGCGCAATCGATCGAAGTCGACCCTTGCGGATTCAAAACAGTACCTGACAAATGCACCCTGTATTTCTGTACATTGCTCTTAGTGCGCTCGCGTCGCGCGACATGTTCGGTATACATCGTCTGATGGACGGAACATCCCGACGCGGCAGGTTCCCCGCGCTTAATATTTTCGCGCAATGCCTAACGCGTGTTCGGCGGTGCAGGGGAGAGACGCGGCGACCTGACGTGACTCCTCCGTCTATATACCGTGTATTGACCTGGCGTGCGTCCATACAGAGTTAAATACTGCATCACTTAAGATGATGGATTTTGTAAGTCGTATTGCCCATTGGTTGGCGCTGTAAGTACATTACGAGACAAGAGACGGTGCAGCAGAGTATATTGATGGGTTGCCACGCTAATGCGAGAGAAGCGGAGAACCGGTTGGTTGATATAAATCATACGGCATATAGCTTCACGCCTCCCCCTCCCGTTATGCATCGGTTTCACCGGTTTGTTCCTCTTCTACTTTTTTTGCTGATCTTCTTATTCAGCATCTCATCCACTCGAGATTTCACCCTTTTCCATTCCACCCATCTTCGATGCTAATCTGTACGCAATCTATTTTCACGCCTATACCTGTCTGTAGATAATTTCCTCGCATTTTGCGCTTCTGCCTAAGGCTTCCCGAGGATATTTCGAAGAACGATAGAGATGGATAGACGCGGCGGTGAAGATATGGCGGACGATGCGTCTGCAGCTTCCTTTTAACTTTATTTATGACCTCGTTTTATTTTATTTTTTCCGTTTTTTCGCCAATTACCACCAGCGAAACTCCTGTATAAGGGCGCGTTGTCGAAGTTGCCCGAGAGATCGGGAATTAGTATTATTAAGTTTCGCGCACTTCAAGTTCCACGGAATGTGACTTCATTACTCTCATCAAGCTAATGGAATAGCGTTATTCGTGAAATAGTTGTTGTATGAACTATCAGCGCAATTCACGATCGTCAAGTACAGCTCGGTGACTCCTACCTACCTGCCATCATCCTGTTCAGGGGGAGTTATTATCAGATGTGTTACATAGAAAGGACGAACGTGCACGGAACAACTGTAATTATATACCCAGCAGGGATGTAACGAATATTCCGTTTCCCACGTTCGCGAAGCTTTTTTGGTATCCGATTCGATTCGTTTTACAAGTATTCGATTCGATTCCATTGTAACATTATTCGCACACTCCTACTGAAATTCAATTCAAACCCATGGATTATGGTTTCAATTCGCATTAAAATTCCAACCTTTACCAAAATCTCAAATCAATGACGATGACGAAAACAGCAAATGCTTCGGAATTACTAGCCCCCGCTAAAATGATTTGGAACACAAATTATCTGCGTGGAATATGCCATACCAAGTTCGCGTGGCGGTCATTTTTCGTTGCCCAATTTATTTCCATCACGAAACACTTGTAAGCTATTCAAATGTTCTTCTTACTCGTGTTTTCATATTGTGGTTTGTCTTCGGACTTTATGAGCTTGAACAAATTGTTGAACTACACATTTCGAACATCAGTGCAACTTTCGCATCAAAATTGTTTATTTTTTTGTTACAGGTTAGAAACTTGGCATCGACTTCGTTGCAGTCTGTTTAGTATCGTAACGTATGTATACAATGTCATCGGAATGGAACGTTTAATTTCGTCAGATCTTTTTTGCCCTTTTTTGTGATGTGAGTGATGAAATTTGGAAATTCCATGGAAGTTATTCCATTACGTTCAGCTTGGAAATCAATACTTGCAATATATTTTCCCATTTCTGTGAATTATCGTATCGTTTACAAGCTTAAACGTCAAAGAGCGACCCCAATTTTCGCCTGTTCGGCAGAGTCCACATTTTACTCCAATTAAATGCCAAATTATAATTTACCATGATTAACTTTATTATTCTCCAAATTTTAGGCGGAGACTGCATTCGATTTTTCGCTAAAATATGCTTTTTACCATTTCTCAACAATTGAGGTCGATTTTTTCGTTTGGAGGCATCTGTTTATGGCATGGAATGAATTCTTATTTTTATACTATAAGAACAACGTACCCAAGAAAATCACGTTTGGAGCTAAATAGCAATTATCATTGAGGTCTGCCAAATAGGCGAAAAATCGGCATTTTTGGGGTCTCTGTTTTCAGATGCAACTAAATTCGATACAAAAATTATCGTAATCTACAGTAGTCGTGGAACATCTTGACACAACTTTCTCATTCGTAATCTAAATAATTTTCAAACTTCGTACTAACATATCTCATCGTAGTCGGTATTTTCGCGACTTATTACTATGGACTACGGTGAAATTTGTTACAAGTACAATGTTTATTTTTAAAATAGGACGAACATTTATATGTGTAATTAATTTTGTGCTTTTTACGGTAATTTTGCAGTCTAATGAAATTAGACGGCGAAAGTCGAAGTGTATGTGAGTCGAGAGATTTTTGTCCAATGACTACCAACGAAACGAGAATCGTGCAAATCGTGGAAACCCACGGAGCAGTGGCAACAGGTCGCCGGGAAGCGAAATACTTGTCTTGGGTGGCAAGCTCAAGTTTTTATATGCCCGACGCCTAATTAAACACATCGCTATTGCTCTAATTAACGTGCACTCGAGCAAGAACTAAGCTCCTCGTCGAAACTTCCCTCTGTATGCATATACGATGGCGAGGTAATACACAGGCGAGAAAACGTCGGATGGATACAATCGTGACCGAAAGTTGCAGGAGTGCCATGTCGGCTGTCGACTGTCGATTGTTTACCGTTTATCTTTCGTCGTTTTCCATTAGCTCGGATGTTTCCAACCTGGGAATCGTGCCTGTTTTTCAGACGGCTTATCCCAACCATTGGCACGCGAAGTCAACGGGATAAATTGGTAGAAATTAAGACGTTACGTTGAAAAATGCAGCGGCAAAAATTTCTGAATACCGAAGATTACATTTAGGCCTCTCGCCAACATTTGTCGCATCGTGGACTCAGTTTCGCAATTTGGGCGACAGCAAATTGGGCGAGAGTTCGCGTGCTGACGCGTAAATTGGGCAAAGGGGCAAAGTCCCACTAATACCATCCTCCTCCCTAGAATATAGATTAGGCAACTCCTTCTAGTTCACTGAATTCGGCACCATGGATTAGTGGAATTTGCTCTCTGCTCGATCGCCCAATTTACACCCGTGCCGCAATTAAACGAACATGAACTCTCACAATCAGACTTGCTCCCGTATGTCGGGTCCTACCATCAAACATTACCAGTGTGGTTATATTTTTACTTATTACTTTATTTTCACTTTTTTTATTTTTTATTTTTAGTTTTTACTTTAAACCAACATGATTTTTTCAAAGAGAACACCCCATTTTTTATGGCACAGTGTTGAAGATGGCAGCGAGACGTTTTCAAAACACTACTTGATGACCAATTTCTGTGGGGAATTGCTCGAGTTATGAGCTTTAGAACTTACGGTGCCGCCAGCACTAGTGTTATCCAACATGCACCGCGCGGAGGTTACATGTTCGGCACTAATGCGGGCGGCATGCCGCGGCACTGTAAGCTCTAAAGCTCATAGCTCGGGTAATTCTCAATAAAAATAGGTTATCAAGTAGTGTTTTGGAAACGTCTCGCCGACATCTTTAATACTGTGCCACAAAAAATGAGGTATTCTATTAAAAATAATCATGTTGGTCTCGATTTCGCCTTGACGCCTGGGCTCAAGGTTAAACAGATATAATCATTGAATAGAACTTTTGAAACCCTACAACATTTGTCTGAAACATTTTTCTCAGAACCGTCTTGTTCTCAAGATATTTGACCGTTTCCAGACTTTTCTAACACCCTGTACGTTTTGTTCCAAAGATTTTTTTTGATAATGCTTTTTTTCCTGGCTAAAGAGCGTTAAGTATCAACTTCCTTGGGTCGACTACCCTTCAAAGTTGCGCAAAATATCGACAAAAATGTCAGGTTTCCAGGGGGCCAAAAAACGTTGCGGTTGACCTTGAACCCGAACTTCAAGGTCAGCAGTGATTTTTCGACACCAAATCTCTGGCATTCCCTATCTAGATAAGAACGCGCAATTATTTTCTGAAACTTTCCTCGATCACTGCTGTAGCGGTTTGGAAAAAATGTCAGTTTTAGCCGGTGTGTCAAACAGCGTTCCGATTTACCCGCGGACAATGAAGAGGAAACCGAAAACCGTTGAAATATGCATCGGGTGATCCATCATTGGCCCGTCGCGCGTATCCAGAATTATCTGTATCAGAACATTACATATCCTAGCCTATAAACTACACGTCGGGATGGTGTTCCCGCATCAGCCCTCTACAGATCCGTCCCGGCGTGCAACAAGGCAACCACACATCGCGCAGATATTTTTCATACAGTTGACATGTCTGATGCCGAGTTGCTGTTGGCACATCCGTGCGCGCGTGTAGTCCATACAAGTACATTCGTGCGAGTGGATCAAGCGATGAGATTTGAGTAGCCACGAGAACAGCTGTTGTATTGTTCGTTGAGTTGGCACGGAACGAGTCGGTCACCTTTGAATTTACGGCACTATATTCAAATCGATTTGTCAGTCCTTTCACATCTCAATTACATGACACAAGTATATCCACGGAATTTTCGTTTTCTGGAATCAACAACTTCGCGTAGGGTAAGCGCACCAATGAATGGACACACGTAATTGTAATAACTGATCCCATCAAGTTGAGGGATAAAATTTTTTAAATAAAATTTTAGCCATGAATATATATATATATATATATATATATATATATATATATATATATATATATATATATACGTGAAAATGGTTATTCTCATTTTCATATTTGTTCCTGTGATAAAACAAAATACTTTCATATGACAGCACGAATTTGCTTAACTGTCCATTTTGATTTTATCGTTCATGCCATGTCATTATACGCAAAAAATTAATAGCTTGCAATTTTTTAACACTTCTCGCGATTGAACACCATAATTCAATTGCATTTGTTCGAGACAAACAAATGTTCGAATTATTTTCAAAGTATTGACAAAAAATGGAGGATTTCCTTTCGTTCGTTTGACGACAAATGGAATTTGCAAAAAATTGTCACAAATTTCGAATCCTTCGTTCCGGAAAACCAAAAAGGGACAGACAGGGGGCCACGTATGAGCCAGTTGACTCGTTTCGTTTGCAGATTGCGAAACGTCTGTGCAATAAAACTCGACGATCACGATTATTTATGAATCGACGTTTACGGAGAAATTCACCCGTCGTTTGCTTTTGATGAGGAAGCAAGGACATTCAGATAACACGCGATCATCAGATAGACTTAGGATTCAATTTAACGGAATAATGACCATTGTTTCTCTACATTCTCATACCACTATGAATACGTGGTGGACCATTATAGAATACGCCAGCTGCCGTACACCACAGAGCTTCATGTGTTTACGATTAGTTAAGCGTATCGCAGGTGGGCTTTCAGTTCGCCTCGCGCTTCGGTAATCATTACAAACAGTTTCACTCCGTGGCGAGATGATGATGATGACATAAAGGCCAGATGATGGACTACAATAATTTCGCGCTTCTATCTGAATCAAAATGCACTTTTCTAACAACTCCAATCGAATTCCGTCACTTTGAACCAGATTCTGAAGAAGTTCCCACGGTGCCAGAACTAGCCGAAGGATGTGTATCAAATTCGATGAATAAATGTCGAGAACTTTGGGTTTAATTTCTGTGCAAAAGTGATGTGATTATTTCAAGCTTTTTCAGTAGTTGATGTACTTTTGCACCAACATGTTTTCGTTGTTCCTAGCCTTGGATTTTCTCTTTATTCGGTTTTATTCGGGTTAACCCTTTCTGGCCCACATTTTTCTTCACGTGCAATAGACTTTAAATTTTGTACTCAGGAGTTTTTGGGGTCGCTGGTAATGAATCTGCACGCAAAATTAGCGAATCCAATATGGCGGACCAAAATCTGCAAAAAGTTGTTTGACGAGAGTGAAAGTTGGTGCTCGGGGGTTTTCGGGGCTGCTGATAACGAACTTGCACTCAAAATTCTAAAGTTCAAGATGGCGGATCCAATATGGCGGAGCAAAAATGCAAATACAAAAGGTAGTTTGACGAGGGTGAAAGTTGGTGTCCGAGGGTTTTCGGGGCTGCTGATAATGGGCATGCACTAAAAATTCTAAAATTCAAAATGGCGGATCCAATATGACGGAGCAAAAACGCAAATGCAAAAAGTCGTTTGACGAGGATGAAAGTTGGTGTTCGGGGATTTTCGGGACCGCTGATAACAAACATGCACTCAAAATTCTAAAATTCAAAATGGCGGATCCAATATGGCGGAACAAAATGCGTAAAGTCGTTTGACGAGAGTGAAAGTTAGTGTTCGGGGGTTTTCGGGGCTGCTGATAACGAATATGGAATCAAAATTCTAAAATTCAAAATGGCGGATCAAATTCTGCATCATATAACTAGAAAATAGTAGTCACAAGCACTTCAAGCTTGAAGGCTTCGGTTTATGCGGTTATTATTCTCTGTATTGTTGTAGTTGCCATTAACTAGGTATAGAATAAATCACTTCAAGTGTAACAAAAATGTATTTCTTTATCGAAGAAACGAGGCGAGGGAAGTAGGTTCAAACCACTTGAAACCATCCAAGGAAAGACCTCGAGCTTGCGCACGTCCCAGCATTCTCTTTTCACAATTGCGAAATCTCAGCCGTGTGAACACTCCCAGGAGTTGGCACGGCTAACGTGAACGTTTGCCATTCACGAAATATTTATTACTCAATTCTGATCAGACAGAAATCCGGGATCCTAAATAAAGCGTTGAAACGTGTCTTCCTCCGCAAGGCGCCACGCATTAGCGCGAAGGAAGCGATGACGTAGTTGTAGGGCGGCTGCGCAACCTGAAGGGAGAATCCCCAAAGCTCCGGGTAAAGTCGACGACGACGCAAAAGTTTCGGCATAAAAGCTTCAACAGTTTGTCAGGTTACGACATCACCGTCGCAGTCAACGCGGTGATAAAATCACCCGCGCCGGTTTAACTGCCGGGTAATGCTCATCGGACCTCGTCACTCCAAAACAACCTTCCGCTACTCGGAAGTCCGAGTTTAGTTTATAACTCTCGTATAATCGAGGCTAAACGCGTAACATCGCTGCAAACGGTCGGAAATAACAAAAAACTAATAATCAGACAAAAAAAAAATCAAACGGGCTAAAATCACGATCGGAGGATACGCAAGCTGCCTTAAGTTTTCAACCCCGAACACTTATCTCGTCTGAAACGATCGTCGTTGTGGATCGCGTCTTGCAAGATCACGGATTAAAATGGACCGGCGTCCTTTCAGATCACATTTATTACACTACTCGAGAGTACAACGATATTTTTTCCAACCTCCGTAAGGGCCATCCAGTGCAGTATCCAAAAAAGTGCAAAATTCAGTGTTACCACTATATCAGGTGACGGGCAAGTCCACACGACGAAATTAAAAATGGTCTCGTATAATAGGCGCCCCTCTATCGACTGAACCTGCAAAATGTGAAAAATCCAACAATTAACAAAATGGCGTCGAAACAGGACATATAAACGACGATTTTTCGTTTTTTAACGTTTTTCCGACGCCATTTTGCTATTTTGTTGTTGTTGTTGAACTTTTCAGGTTCAGTCGATAGAGGAGCACCTAATGTACCTACAAGAAAATTTTTAGTTTCTTCGCCTAGCCTTTCCCATTCACCCCAAATCGCGGTACAACTGAATTTTGCACTTTTTTGGTCGATGCACTGGATGGCTCCGAAAATTTTGGAAAAAATATCGTGTAACTCTCAAATGATGTGGCAAGTGTGCCGTAACAGGACGTAGACAACTGGTCCGGAATTTGAACCCGACTGGCTAATTGATAAGATAACACTGGTTAAAACGTTGTCTGCAAACCGTACTCGGGAGATTTTGAAGGATCAAATCATTTCGTGACGAATCCGTGGATTTCCAAGAAAGGAACAGAAAGGAAGGTTGTTTCGGCTCATTCTTGAAATCGAAGCAGTAAACTTTCCATTTATCACCCGCCTCTTCTCGTACATCGTTCCCTGAACTCGAGGCTGCAATAGCAATTTCACACTAAAACTTTCACAAGTTCCTAAAAAAATTCTTCGATCCGGAATTCTTATTTGCCTCGAATCGTATCGAATATAATATTCCTCTCTATAGATTATATTTGTATCAACGTGTTTCGGATTTTCCTTCTTCAGGTTTCCAGATCCGCGCGACCACACAGTTATTCACGTTCCAAGTCCAGATAAATTATATTGGAGCCGTTTCTCCACCAAGATATGACTAATTTCAAATACAAGTATTCGAATTACAGAACTTCCTTTTTCAATTCTCGTTTCGTATCTTGTATTCAGATACATTCTTCTGCAAATACCTGTAAACGTAAATATTACTAGAATAATTTTACCAATTACCTCTGCATTTTTCTACACCACTGCAGCCTAGCATCAAGACAGAACTGCACGCACCCTTAGTTGTCAATTTTTGCGATACATGGCTCATTGTTTTCCAATTCAACACCGATTTTCTGTTTAAAAAAAAATCTGACTATCTAGCATTTTCAATAGTTACAAATATTTTTCCTGACAAAAAGAGATTGATTTTCAAAAAGTGTCTCGAATATACGTATTTCGTATCTAGTACTCCGAATACCATCTACAAAAGTATCTCGTGGCCGATAGCTCCAATATCTTGTAACTTCCATTTCGCATACTGTTCATCGGGTATTTTGCACTCTCTGTTCTCCACGCGTCATCGACCCACCAGAGAAGATCTCGCAACCCCCCGCAGCTTATGGCATCGGATCGACTTGTTCCTCGCGCGATCCGATTTCGCGCAACTGCAAGCATCGAGCGATCAATATTTAAGAGCATCCTCGTTAAGTGAGAAAAAGCAGATTTCAGTCTTCATCTCCATGCGGCGGGGGGCACAATTATCGTTCGAGCAAACACTTGTAACCGTCGCTACGGACCGCTCGCCGAGCTGGTTATTATTTCTGTCGTGAAATGGAATGTATTTCTTGCTACCGGCGAGCATAATTACTCGGACAGCTGACGACTACGGGGCACATACGCTGCCCGTGCGATGCCAACACTTCCGTCCGTGGGTACCGCATCGTTCCAAAGAGACGTCGGCCCCGCGAGTTTACTACGCCCTCGCTTCCCCCTCGCGGGCTTCAGGTTGACGAACGAAACAACGATTGCTCCCAAACGCATTAGTGCCGCAGCTGCGAACGGCGCAGAGTAGGTACTACGGCCAGTGGCAACCTCGGCCGCGCCGCGTCGACGTGAAAACGAGGATGTGCTCGTTGCAAGCGCGAAGTAGTCTGGTAGTACTAAGAAAAGATGCGCGGCTGGCTATATTTAACCGTCCATCACAAAAACCGAGCTCAAAGCCGGCAGCCGCCCGCGAAGTGAGTGTGAGTGGGAGTTTCGAACGAAAAGGCGTCGGCGGAACGGGGAACGGGGAACCTTGTCGCGCGTAGTGTGGCGCGGCGGTGGCGTTGCACGCCAACGAGCCGCGGAGACGGCAGGAATGGAGGAGAAACGGGGAGAGAGAGAGAGAGAGAGAGGGATAGATAGCAAGACGTTGGCTAGAAGGCGGGAATATTTATTCAGCTTTGTCGGTACGGCAATATCCTAACGTAAACCAATTAATTGTAACGAGATACGGGGACCTCTCGTGTCTGCTCCAGCTCCAGCTCCAGCTCCAGCCTCTTTCCTCCTCTTGGGCCGCCTCGCCACCACCCGCCGCGATCGCCTGCGATGAATTAACGGAACCGATACGTCTTTGCTGTTAGTCTTGAGTGCTGATACTTGCACATTTCAAATTCGGTACGGAATTGCACTAGTAGGTACCAATGACCATGCCGAGGTTGAGGTAGCGGTTTATTGATTCGTACATCTTCGGCAACAACAACGAGACAACGCCGGTAACGGTTGTAGAGTATTAACAATTAGAGGTTCGAAAAGAGACTAAGAGGAATAATAGCAGTAGGAGTACGTGATACTCGATGAAAGCATTGAGATTAGTGTAGCTAACGGGAAAAGAATGTGGGTGATGTCTTAAAGGTATTCAAAGGGCAACACAGATAAAAGTTCAGTCGAAGGCCTTCTGAACGCGCATCAACATCGGAAGACAGCCTGCTGTAGTGAGCAGGAAGCATAAGAAATGAGGCATTTGTCCCAGAATTATTAGTGTTAGAACTATCAAAGTGCGAAAGGTTATGAGATCTAGTAGAGTTGATAAAGAGCAATGGGTAAACGATTAATGAAATTACAATGGAAGAACATCATATCCTTTAACAACGTACGATGTGGCAGGCTGAGTACATCATTCAAAATAAGTTGATCATGACGATTGCTGAACATGATATCACGCTTAAATGATAGATGCCCCAAGAACATAACTGGCCGACCCTCGATTCTGGATATATATATATATGAGTATATATACTTATTGTAGACAGGATTCCAGATTGTAGAACAGGCAGTGCGAAACACAATACCTCCTGACCATTTAATTAACAGTGAGGATGCCTTTTCAGTGGCGAGAGGTTTGCCAGTACAGATCAAGAAGACTGAAGCGATAGTGGCGAGAAAAAGAGATCTACAGATGTGACGACAGATCAAGGAGTGTCGGGAGTCTTGGAGAACGTGCTTTACGCTCCCAAAGTCCCTTACGATTTATTATCAGTATGACGAATTCAGCAGGTTGGAATGAAGGTTATTTTTGGTGAGAATGGTTAAACATCTATTGGAAGAGGTGACAAAATAATTCGAACTGGTAACGGTTAACTCGCCATATCACAGCCATATTGGTATACAGTAATATTTACAACCATGAAAATGAGGAAATACAACTGGCATAGTGACGATCCGAAACTTTATGCTGCGATGCGTCAAGCACAGTGTTGCTGCCCTAAGGATTACTATTGTCATGTACCAGGCAATCCACCAAGATGTGCCCTACATTGACCGCATTTGGTTTTTGCCACTGCCCATACTCGATTTAGTCTTTCACTTCTCGCCAACTGTCTTTGGAAGGAGACCTGTTTGTACTCTCCATCTTCTTGGTCGTTCAGCGGGGGTTTTTCTCATCTTCAGTACAGATGAACTATATTCATCATTTTCTATGAGAAGGTTTCGTTCTTACGGGCATTCTAATACATTGATTACGTGAATGCGGAAATAAGAATGAAAAAATAGACCACATACTGGTTTTGTGGGTATTTGCAACGGGGAGTCCCTGAAATGGAGAATTAAAGGTTGAAATGGATTTTCTGGATATGACCTTCCGGACAATGGGATTCTTCGTGAATTGAATTGTGGATTTCATAAAGTTTACGAATTCACCTACACTTGAGATTGATCGTCAATAGTTGATTGGGTTTCATAAACACGTGGTTCTCTGAACGACCCACCAGCACTGTCATCGCAATTATCCTCTGTTGCACTATGCATCACCGATCCCACACCCAGATAAATGAACGATATCTACACTTATCTTTTTATTGCTTCGCAAATGTTATAGCCTCGCTTATTACTAACAACGTGGCGTCATGCTTTCTGGGTGCCGTAGCTAAAGCGTTCGGCGGGTAGAGGAGAAAGTTCGCGTTTGCTTTAGTCACCGTTGAGCGGCGCACTTCGCCGCGTTTTGACCATATACTGCCATATTGTCGTCTACCAATGTGGCTGTAATATGGCCAGTCGACCATTTCTTACAGGGTAACTCACATATTTCCCCACAAATGAGACTATACATCAGCCGGTCGTTCAAAGCACGACCTAAGTCTACTTGTTAATACGTAGCCATTATGCCAAAGTATCATTATACAACGTTTCATAACATTTGATCAATTTTTGAGCAAACTATGGGAAACTATGAGAGCCTCGTGTCTATGCTTCTTGAGTTGCACCAGCCACTTGAACCCAATGACTGATCCGAGCTTGGAGTTTGTGCCGCGTGTAAGTCGAACTAGCGCGTATCATGTCCTTCAGTGCTGAGACTTTTGGGGTCGACTGCGCGTCGTCTTCGTCCAGAAGTTCACCCCCGTCGGGGCGAAAGCTTTGCCGTCGGGGTCGACTGGGGGGAGCGACGCGAAGAGAACGAGGGAGAAGAGAATACAGATGGGACCGGAACCACGCGTGCCATCGATCACGACCGCTTCATCGCTCCTCTTATCCGTCACCTAGAAGCAATCACGAGACCACGTGTTATAACGCTCCTGTTGGGGGAACGATGCATTCGAAAAATTGACCATCCTGTCGGCACGCGGCGCGCTTGAGTAAAAGTATGTCTCACTTGCAGTCACCCATTAACGCGCCTATTTCCGGCTTGTTAATTTGTTTCTATAATTGGTGTTCCAGGCACGAAAGATTCATCCTCGACAATTTTCTCCCGCACTGGCAGAGCCATTCGAACGACCGTTGCCGATTGCCGCTAGGGGAAGCTCCCTTTTCCCCTACGCCCTTCTCGGCAACGTCTTCTCCCCGTTTGCTTTGACGTTCTTTTCCTTTTCTTCGCATCCATCGCCGTATCCACGCGCCACATGGCTCTTCTTTACCGGGCACCTCCTTAGCGGCGCGGTGTCTGATTTCAGGACTGAGACCGTTCTCAGCTATCGTTCTCGACGCTCGTATGTTCCCAGCCGTTTCCTCGGACCGTTTCGCTCTTTTGGAAAGCAATCATACCGAGCTGCTGTCCCTTGTCTAGAAAATTTTCCTCCTTCATCGTGAACCTCCGTTTTTATTGAGATCTTACGAACTCCACGAGCGGTGGGCCTGACAGGTTATTCAGCAACATCGACGGAAAAAATGTTTCACCGATCGACTTTTGGAGGAGGTGTGGAGCACACGGTACGAAGTTTTCCGTCGAGTTTAACACCAGAATTTACGTCGATGACTTTTTTTAGCACAATATTAGTGTTATGGCAACAGACTCGGTGTGTAGTGATGAAGTAACACAGCTCTGTGTTGAAAGTAACACAAACCAATGTCGAAGTAACACTAGTGATCGAATAACACTAACGATTGTGATGAATCAATACTCTACAATGTTGAATATTCTACACAGAAATGTGTACACTCTATACGATGACGCGAAATTCTTTGCTGCGTAGACAGTCAAGAGTATTCCGTCAAATTTTAGTCGAGAATTTGTGTCGACGACTGTTTTTAACACAATAGTAGTATTGCAACACACTCGGTGTGTAGCGATGAAGTAAAACAGCTCTGTATGGAAAGTAACACAAACCAATGTCGAAGTAACACAAACCAATGTCGAAGTAACACTAGTGATCGAATAACACTAACGATTGTGATGAATCAATACTCTACAGTGTTGAATATTCTACATAGAAATGTGTACATTCTACACGATGACGAGAAATTCTTTGCTGCGTAGACAGTAAAGAGTATTCCGTCAAATTTCACTGGAAAATTTGTGTCGACGACTGTTTTTAACACAATATTAGTGGTATTGCAACACACTCGGTGTGTAGTGATGAAGTAACACAGCTCTGTGTTGAAAGTAACACAAACCAATGTCGAAGTAACACTAGTGATCGAATAACACTAACGATTGTGATGAATCAATACTCTACAATGTTGAATATTCTGCATAGAAATGTGTACACTCTACACGATGACGAGAAATTCTTTGCTGCGTAGACAGTAAAGAGTATTCCGTCAAATTTCACTGGAAAATTTGTGTCGACTGTTTTTAAAACAATATTAGTGGTGTTGCAACACACTCGGTGTGTAGTGATGGAGTAACACAGCTCTGTGTTGAAAGTAACACAAACCGATGTCGAAGTAACACTAGTGATCGAATAACACTAACGATTGTGATGAATCAATACTCTACAATGTTGAATATTCTACACAGAAATGTGTACACTCTACACGATGACGCGAAATTCTTTGCTGCGTAGACAGTCAAGAGTATTCCGTCAAATTTTAGTCGAGAATTTGTGTCGAAGACTGTTTTTAACACAATATTAGTAGTATTGCAACACACTCGGTGTGTAGCGATGAAGTAACACAGCTCTGTATGGAAAGTAACACAAACCAATGTCGGAGTAACACTAGTGATCGAATAACACTAATGATTGTGATGAATCAACACTCTACAATGTTGAGTATTCTACACAGAAATTTGTACACTCCAAACTATGACGGGAAATTCTGTGCTGTGTACACAGTAAAGAGTATTCCGTCAAATTTCACCGGAGAATTTGTGTCGACGACCTTTTTAAACACAATATTAGTGTTATTTCAACAGACTCAGTGTGTAGTGACGAAGTAACACAGCTCTGTGTTAAAAGTAACACAAACCAATGAGAGAGTACCTTCTAAAAAGTGTTACTTCAGTATGAAATAGAATGTTTGTGTCTTGAAAAATAGATTAATCCAACAACACTAACGATTGTGTTGAATTAACACGCTAGAATGTTAAATATTCTGCACACAAATTTGCACACTTCCCATAATGACGGAAATTCCGTTATTGCGTGGGTATAGGCTCTTACGCAAGCGCAAACGGATCTTGCTCTTTCGATGTCGAATTAACACGCCATTATTGATACTACAATATCGGATGGAAAGATCGGTGGACGAAAGAAGGGTACGTCTCATTCTTCGACGGTCAACGTTTGCTCGACGCGTTTCGATACGGGAGAGATCCAAGTCAAGTTGAGAAGGGAGGAGGGAGTAGTAATAACAATGGAGATTCGATTGCCTGGCTCGACTGCGTACGAGTCCAGAGGTCTTGGTACCGCGGAACAGAGGACATTCCCCTACGCTCGAGCGAAGAATTGGCTGTCGCCGACGCCGCCCCGTCGCGGCGAACGTCGACTTAATAAATCGGCCAATCTCGGCCGTGCAGGCATTAGTGTCTTGTTAAGCGGTGCTGAGTGATCGCTCAACCGATAGGCGATAACCTAAATTATTCTTAAGTGGTCGCGGACAGGCGTAATGGCTCTCCGGTCTTTACCCACCTGGCTATCCCGCATCAGCAGGTAGACCGGAGCAATTATTCGACGCTCAAACATTCGTCATTCGACGTTCGCGGTTCTCCACTTAACCGGCGAGGATACAAATTTTCGTTCCCTGCGTTTCTCCATCTCACGAAAATTGCTCGGCTGAAAAATTATTAATTAATTGCACCCGTCGTTGCCTCCTCTTGCTCCGCGTATCATCTCTCCATCGCTGCCCGTCCTCTCTCGACTTATCCACGATCCAGCTTGTTTTCAGATTACTCCGAAGTACCATGAAGAAATCGCGGAATTTTGTTTCCAACTTTTTCAACCTGCAATGACCTTCACTGAGCTCAGCGATGTTTATTCCGCAATTTGTAACATTTTTGAGCACTTTTGGTGGGGAGCTGTAACAGAAAGGAACCTTTTTTATAATAGCTATTGACAACGACGTTTGATTTTTCCCGAATATCAACCTTTGTAAAAATGGTAACCGACTCACTCGTTAGGTATGCGTATATATCTCTGAACATGTTTAAAAAACGGTGCTCACTTTCCGAAAAGCGATATCTACTTGCGCCAAGAAAAAACGATGAAATTCCTCGCCCACCCTTCTGAATCACTTGAGTCGGCGTCAGTCTTGGCTGCATCTTAAAGGCGGCTTTGTGTACGATACGAGATCATTAATATAGCGGCTACTTCTTCCGCGGGTGACTGTAGTAGGCCAGTAAACAGGGTAATAAACTCCTGCCTTTCTAAACTCCAAAGAAATATTTGTCATCAATTCCATGTCAATTATTTGTGCGCAATAACAAAATTTACGTCAAATTTAACACAAAAATTTGTGTTACCGACGTTTTTCACATAATATTAGTGTTATATATTTCACCACACTGTGTGTGTAGTGATCAAGTGATACGGCTCTGTGTTGAGAATAATGCAGTTCTGTGTTAAGGGTAACAAAAACCAATGTTAGACTAACACTTAAAAAGTGTTACTTCAGTATTAAATAACATTTGTGTTAAGAGTAACACAAACCAATGTTATACTAACACTTAAAAAGTGTTACTTCAGTATCAAATAACATTTGTGTTAAGAGTAGCACAAACCAATGTCAGAGTAACACTTAAAAAGTGTTACTTTAGTGTCAAATAACATTTGTGTTAAGAGTAACAGAAACCAATGTTAGACTAACACTTAAAAAGTGTTACTTCAGTGACAAATAACATTTGTGTTAAGAGTAACACAAACCAATGTTAGACTAACACGTAAAAAGTGTTCCTTCAGTGTCAAATAACATTTGTGTTAAGAGTAACACAAACCAATGTTAGACTAACACTTATAAAGTGTTCCTTCAGTGTCAAATAACATTTGCGTGTGTTGGAAAATGGACTGTGCCAACAATACTTACGATTGTATCGAATCAACACACTAAAATGAGGAACATTATACACGAAAATGTGCACACTTGACACAATGACGGATACATTTTTACCGCGTAGGCACTGCTTGCATAATTAATATGCTCACCGCTCACCTGAAACGACCTCCTGCCGACCAAAGCGATTCTCATAAAGCTTTATCGGGAATTGTTGATTCATGCCGAATTACTACCATTTTTACTCCCTTCGCCAGAATTTGCCTTGTTATGATTCTACATGGCTCGTTTCAAGTCTTCCACGACGTATATACATGTATGGAAGCGTTCAATGGCGGATCGCTCGCGTTTATGATTTGCCGTTTACCCCTACCTCTCATGCTATATTTATTGTTTGGAAACTCTCGTGAATAAAGCAAGCACGTATTTAGGTGTATATATATATATATATATATATATATATATATATATATATATATATATATATATTATATACGTATAATAGGGTGGTGCTTCATTTTTAACGAACATTTTTTGTTCTTCACTGGCACATGAAAATTTGGTTCCTCGCAACGAAAAAGAAATTCTCTCAAAATTTGAGCCGGTAATTTCAATTTTGAGTACTTCCTCTCGATTGTCGAATGTCTCCCATTTAAATAACATGGTGCTTGGTTCGCAAGATATATTCACTTTGATATATTGAAGATCAAAAATTCATTGAATTTCATGTTGTATTGTTTCTCGAATTTGAGAATTTGAATATATCTCGTGAACCACGCCTCTTAGCAAAATACGTAACGAGACATTTTTTGTAGAAAATTTGCTTTCCTACAAATCGTTCCTGAACTTTTTCATCGTAACTTCAGCCGTTACGCTGATAACAAAGAAAATATGCCAATTTTCGTGGAAATTGGGCTTTCGAGGCCGATACCGCCGAGACGGTTCAAGTTACAGAAAAACATTAATGAACACTTTCAACTAGTCTCCAATATACTACAGATCGCTACTAATCGCAATGAAAAATCATGAAACCGAACCGAGCTATAACAATTAAAAAAAAGACCATCTTTTGCATGCTAATCAAATGGGAAAAATTCAACGATCGAGAGAAAGTACTCAAAATTGGAATTGAGGGCTCAAATTTTGAGAGAAGAGAGAAGAGAACATAAACAAAAAATGTTCGCTTCAAATGAAACACCTCAACGTATATGTATGTATAGCAGACCCGGCACACGAATGCCACGCATCCCATGTACGTGTATGCGATGAAAAGGGTGCTTCAGTAGCGACGCGCCACGCGCCGCGCGTGGCTGCTGAAGAGAGGAGAAGTGGAAGCAATTAACATTTCACGCATATCCCGTTATTAGCATCAAGTTTGTTTCAGGGCTGCGCGCTGCTCTTGCCAGAGGGACGTTTGGAGGATTCCAATTCTCCTCCTCGCTCCCAAACGTCACGGGGCTATCAGTTTCTCGCTACATCTTCACCAGTGCCCCGCGCTTCTCGCCCCTCGCTCCCACGATCCATAAATCGTGAAGCAGCGTGGCAAAGAATTTTCAACTTTTCGGTGCAAGAAATGTTCGGATCTGCCGTCATCCTCCTGCAATAGTTATTCCGAGATTTAACGATGTCACGTTGTTAGGTACATCCGCGATGCTATTTCCGTTCCTCGTTTACCGTTTCTTCGAGTCCTGTCGAACGCGGCGAACTTGTCGACCGGCTTGAATAAATATCAATGAGAAAGACTCATTAACGAATGAGCCAAACAGACGTTAGACGAATGAACAACAAATAAACAAGCCTACGACGCGCCGACAGAAGTCTTTTTTGACTGCGGTAATTTGGCCGAGAGCCGCTCTCGTGAACTGGCAAGCGATCAACATCTCGCCTGACTTGACTTTTTCGTCCTATGGTCCTCGCGCTCAAGCGCTTCGCCCTCCCGTTCTTCACTTTTTGCGTATCGTTCGCTGCTAAATGTTATTTCTGTGACACAACGGGGCGAACACCACCATTGCACAACGCATCTTTCGTCGTAATTGCACATCGATGTATGAAGATCGACCAGTACGCGAATCCGGCCTCAACATTTTCGGCACAATTTTATGATTGCCTTGCATTCCTTGGCTGTTGACTAGGATGTCGTTCACATTTGGTTAAGATGTTTATTATCGTTTCGATTAGTCGTAAGTTACGGTAAATATCGTGATCAACATTTTTTTTGTATTCTGTGCGTAAACTGAAGATGACATTTGCGTTGACGAGATGTATATGCGAAGAATCATGACATCAACGATCATGTTCTCCAGAGTTGTGAATAATGCGTTACTTTGGTAATGCATTACCGTATTCATTACACGTTACACTGCATAGTGTAGAATGGATAAGTGCTCCGTTACAAATGAAAAAAGTAATGAGTAATGAACGAGTGCTTCATTACAAATTTAGAAAAGTAATGTGCAATTGATGTGTGACCCATTACAAATTACGACTGGAAAAAAAGTAATTTGTAATGGAGAGTATTCCACTACAAATAGAACATCTTTGCGCGCAAATCGTTACGCGAGCAAGGAAATTTGTCTATTTGTAATGTCCATTTCAAATTACTTTTTTTTCGTTTTTAATTTCTAGTGAAGCACTTATCAATTACACATTACTTTTTTTAATTTGTAATCAACCACTCATTCATTACACGCTACTCTTCTCATTTGTAATGGAACACTCATCCATTACACATTACCTTTTCAAATCTGTAATGGAGTACTCGTTCATTACACGTTACTTTTGTAATTTGTAATGGAGCACTTATCAATTACACATTACTTTTTTTAATTTGTAATGAAGCACTCATTCATTACACGCTACTCTTCTCATTTGTAATGGAACACTCATCCGTTACACATTACTTTTTCAAATCTGTAATGGAGTACTCGTTTATTACACGTTACTTTTGGCATTTGTAATGGAGCATTCATTCGTTACACATTTCTTTTGTAATTGGTAATGGTGAACTTATCCGAAACACATTCTTCAAAGTAATGGATAACGCATTCCTTTACATTACTATTCTCACAACTCTGATCTCCTCTACCTGTAGGCATCACCACTGCCATAGTCTTTCTTTCAAATATATTTACGTCTGCTTGGCGTGACGTCGGATCTAAACGCTCGAGTTCCGTTCGAAACCATTATCGGCTCGACGACTTTCGTCACGTCAATCATAAGTCGACTCCGCTAATGCGCGATTAATTCTCGTCGGTTTTTTCTCGCAACTGCAACGATGGATTTAGAATTGCTCCGTGAGAAGATGGCCTCGAGTATAAAGAGTTCTCGTTGACAACGGAGCCCATGTCAGCAATAGCCCCCCCGCCGTAAGCACGAGTACATACATTTTTTAATCTGTTCCGCTTTCTTTATTCGTTCGTGAGCAGCAGTTACCAAGACTAGAATAATAAGCTTGGGATAGAGGAACTGCACGCGCGTAATATTTATTCAGGCAAATTATTGGCCGTAGTTCCCCTACTCTACCACTATAATTGACAAAAGGAGGATTCAGCATATTTAAATTCGCGAAACGTTAGTATTCCCTCGGGAACCCCGTTTTGGCCCCCTTTCCCCGATATTCGTGATAATACTTGGTTCAACCCTAAATTCTCACCTCCACTAAGGACGAAGGTACACTCAAACTGCTATTTCGAAAGCAATCTTCCGAGCCAACGGAAACGTTAATTTGCTGTGCGATTCGAGTCAGTCGGTCTAACAAGCGTGAAAACGAGGTCGTCGCAGCATCGACGACACGCTTGCAAGCGTGCTGTGTATCGTGAGCGTACCGATTTCAACCCTTCGGATCTTCGCAGCTGTCAAACGCGCGATTTCCAAAATAGATGATAATTAATTTTGGAGCCGGTCTGCCGCACGGAAAAAACTACGCGGATTCGGGATAATTGGGCTACTATTTTGAGCCGCGATGAAAAGTTGACGTAAGCGGTTTGCAGCGACCAAAAAATGAAGGCTATTTTTTCGTTCCGATTATTTTGGAGAATTTTGTTTTCCCTGTTGCACACATATTTCAGATGACAAGGTGCACTCAACTTGTCCTACGATGTCACCTAGGGGTGGACCAATGATGCAGAACAAGCATCGATCTCTCGTGATTACGGGGCTGACGAAGAAGTATTTTTTTCGCGAGTCGTGATTTTAATTCTTAGCTTGGTATGTATGTTGGTTTGTTTGTTTGCGTGTAACAAAATCTTCGAACGTGATTTTGACTCGCATCAAACTGTTGAATTAATCCATACTTTGCACACGTATCAAGGACCCATGACGATGCAATGATTTGAGATAAAACAAACTGATTGAAAAAAAATCTTTTTAAGCTCAATTTTGTTTTTTAAATTGAATTTTAGAAATTTTGAAAAACTGAAAAATGAGAAAGTAAATTCTGGTTTAGCAAAACTAAGAAACACGCTTTAATGGTAAATCGAACTTGAGAGTAAGAAATAAATTTCAGTATAAGAATGAAGTGATTCAGGAGAAAATACATGTCAGTGTAAGAAAGTGTGGATTGCTTGATTTCAATTGTTAGGAATATAAGCAATAAACAATAAACACACGCTTTTTTACAATGACATTAGTTTTCTCGTTATTCACTTTATTCTTATACTGAAATTCATTTTTCACTTCTCGGTTCGACCTCGGTTTTTTTAAAACTATAATTGATTTTTCATTTGTTAGTTTGATCTATCAAAAAAGCGTCTTTTTTAGTTTTTCCAAACCATAATTCATTGACTCCTTCGAAATGAGTTTTTGGAACAGCTGGGAACAAACTTGGAATATCCGGCGAATTTTCGGAATTCGAAAAATGAGGGGGCACCTTCGCTCGTGCACTAGCCTGTGGTTTATAACTGTTAGCGTGAAAGCAACGGTTGAAGAACGGGCATGAATCTCGCAATCACGCAGGTATATTAATGTTCCGTAAGTAGATATTAATTGGAGGGTGTGGAGCAGGTTCGACGGGAATCCGAACTCGTACGTATACATACATAAACAAGTCGTCAGTCGCAGCAGGAGGCGATTGCTGCGTGCTCAGCTTAATATTTACCAATGTCAAATAAATACCCCGCGTCTTTTATCCCCGAGTCACTCGAAATCAGCTTCACCCTTTCTCCCCTCCCAAAATATGTACGCCCGCCGTTGAATCCGCCTCTGCTGAATACCTATCCGACAATTCTTTCGTGATCGGTAGATGCATTAGAGGAACAGTTTTGATATACTCCTTCATAAAGGCGCCTCGTAATCGCGGCAAACTTGCACCATCAGATAGGAAATTGAATTCTGAGTCGAAAAGTCCTTTACCGTTTTTCCATCTGACGCATGCATAACTCGCTATTAAGCAAATTAAGTAACCAATCAGGTGCGCGCTGCAGCGGCAGAACGTTAACAGTGGGAGAAGTAGGCTGCCGCGAGAGTGAGAGGCAAACAATTGGTACCTACACTGCGCTTTGTCAATGCCATTGTGGCTCATAATTGTACTTAATAGTCGTACAAAAATAAGTGAAGAGTGTTAAGAAACTTGACTACTTGCTAGTACTAACAATAACTCAAAGCAATTTTCACTAATTGGCGAGTTTTATTGTACTTATTCGCACGCTACGAGCCATAGACAGCGGGCGAGCGGGCGCACACGCGGCGCTAGTGTGCCTCTCGCTCTCGCGGCCGCCTACTTCTTCCACTCTTACCGTTCTGCCGCTGTAGCGCGCACCTGATTGGTTACTTAATTTACTCAATAGCAAATCATCTAGGCGTCGGATCGAAAAATGGTAAAGGACTTTTTGATTCAGAATCTCATTTCCTACGTGATCCTGCAAGTTGGTCCGCGACTTACGAGACACCCTATAATTCGTTGATATAAAATATTGAATAATGTATTAACAATAACATCTTGTTGCTATAAATCCGTCGCTCGATTCTGAATTCAAACGAATGTCGTTTCCCTGTTAGATATTATCAAAAATGTCCAACCGGTTTGATCTCGTGATTTATAAGTGAACTAACCATTCTGCAGCATACTTTCACATGGAATGCTTTTGAACAGTCTCTCCCCTACGAATCCTATTATTGTCGACGAACAATAGTCGATCTTCTACTTCGCAGTGTCATCGTTCACGTTTTTCTCAAGTAGCTATGAAAAAACTTTGAGATTTTAAATGTTTTGTAACATTGAAAATCGTGGGGAAGATTGGGCTATTTCAGATTAAGATATCTTGGCAACCGTTCATTTTTCGAAGTCGATAAAGTAAACGTTTTGAGGTGTATAACCTAATTTCAATCGTTTGATCAGATCCTTTGATGCTCCGAACGAAGTTACAAGTAAGAATCTGAAAAAATGTTTATTCTGACCACTTTTGGAACAATAATCACTCTCTCTCTCTAAACATGTTGCTAGTGTATCTCTTCTCGCGCTATTCGTAGTAAGAACTTGCCCTCGCAAGGAATTTCATCGGTGACAACAATATTTCCCATTATTCCGAATGAGCCGAACCTGCCCACTAACATGAGGGGTCTCATTGTACCCTGCAGCATCATTTTACCCCGCAGACTCGTTTTGCCCCGGTCTCCCCTACATAAGGTCAATCGAAAAAAATGTCCAAAAAGTATTGCGCTCTATTCTCTAGCGGCCAAAACTTATTATTAGCTCGCTGTAGAACGGACGAATAAACAAACAAGCCTCATCGATGTGGAGAGAGCTACGTTGATTGAAAAGGTACAACCTATTTAAGAGAGCAGTAACGCTGGGGGCCAATCAAAGACGATCAGAATGCTCCCAAATCTGCTCGAGGGTAAAGGTGGGGAGACATAGAAGAAATGGGAGTGTTTGACAATGAGATAAATCAAATCGACCGTTTATTCTCACGCTCTTCGTCGATCAATCAGCCTGTTCCTTTTCCTATTTTCGTCGTCTAGCCGCTGATCATTCAAAAGCAAATTACTTCAGATTCGATTGCTTAATTAACACGATTGGCTTGACTTATTACAGTACCTACCACTTTATTCTACGAGTTAGCAATTAACGAAATGAATTATTCAGACTACCCAATATGTAGGGTGAGGGGCTTCAGAAAAAATAAATTCTTGTTTTTTGCTCGTCCCCTCTCAAATGTTTCTATGTAATGTAGAGTCAATCCTCAACGAAAATGGGGACTGTAGCTCAACTCTAAGAGATCACTGTTTTAATTTTAGTTTCCCATTTAATTAACATGGAGTTGTTTTTTTTTAGCGGCCATCTTTGGTGAGGATTTTTTTATGACAAATGAAAACATTTGAGAGGGTAAGGCTTCCAAGCACCCTAATGTAGGTTTAAAAAGGAGGATGCTCAATCCGAAACAGCGATGTCTGACGACCTATCTGTGGCCAGTTTGCGACCGAAAAATATGATAGTGCGCGACATATCGCCGATCGCATGCGTGGCAGCATATCGCGTGATCCTCCGTTTCGGAGTATAAACCTCGCTGCAATTTGTCGATCACGACCCGGGAATTGAGAATTGAAGTTATGGATTTGGTGGTGAAAAATACTGCTATTAATTTACAGTACGTATTTGCGCACGTTTACCCGTGGGATATATTACATTACGATTCGTAGATCACGGTGGCGTGTGCATAAATCTGTATCCGGATTTCTACCCTTGAAATGCTCAACTTTCATGGTGGCAATGTTTACGGGCCACTGGAGTAGCATCGTGCATCAAACTTGGCGTGGGTTCATAAAGAAAGACAGTACTTACTCATCTGGTTGCGAATGTTTATCGTCGCAATGATGCATCATCCTCCGGAATTTCATTTACTTGGGAGTTATCAATTCTGGAGTTCTTCACCGATGAACGACTTACTGCGTACACATGAAATACAAATGTGAGTGTTTTACTTTTTTTCTTCCATGCTATTCATTTATTTCCTCGGAATCCAACGAATTATCCACTGACGTTCGGTGTAGAATGACTCGCAGCATTGTATGGAGTGATTTTGTGACAATAAACGCAAGGAATATTCCCTTGGTGTATAAACCGTTTTTAAATGTTACTTTCACATTGGTTTATATGGCTTTTAACACGTAGCTGTGTTGCCTTATCACACACGAAGCGTGTTGAAATGACACTAATTTCGTGTGAAAAAAGTCGTTAACACAAATTTTTGTGTTACATTTGATGTGTACACAGTAACAAAGTCTCCATCATTGTGTAAAGTGTAAAAATGTTATGTAGAATATTCAACATTATATCGTTAGTGTTATTCTGACAGTCAGTTTTTGAACACACAAAAATTTAATTTCGTACTAAAGTAACACTTTTAGAATGTTACTCTAACATTTGTTCGTACTACTTTAACACAGAGCTGTGTGGTTTTCAACACAGAGCCATGTTATTTTATCACTACACACCGAGTGTGTTAAAATAACACTCGATTTGAGCAAAAGAAAGTCGTTGATACAAATTCCTGTGTTGAATTTAACGGACCTTTTTTCACTGTGTACACAGTAAAAAATGTTTCGTCATTGTGTGAAGTGTGAACATGTTTGTGTAGAATATTCTACATTGTAGCGTTTTGATTTAACACAATCGTTAGTGTTGTTCTCATGGTTAGTTTTTCAACACACACAAATGTAATTTGATACTACAGTAACACTTTTCAAATGTTACTCCAACATTGGTTTATGCTACTTTTAACACGGAGCTGTGTTACTTCGTCACTACACACTGAGTGTGTTGAAATAACACTAATTTTGTGTAAGAAAAATTAGTTGATACAAATTCTTGTGTCTTTGACGGGAATTCGATCACTGTGTACAAAGTAACAAATTTTCCGTCATTGTGTAAAGTATAACATTTTTTTGTGTACAATGTTTAACATTTTAGAGAGAGAATGCATAACTATTGCAGGTGCGTTATGTTCTCTGCGCTCTCAATTCATGCCACAGAGTTCAATAATTATTAATTATACCGTAAACTTATTTTGTGCCATAGATCTTCTTGGATCAATGAAGTTGACTATTGGATTCTTCTCTTAAATTCTCATATTTGTTAAAATAATGATTCTACCCCCAATCCATTTTTTATTTCGGTTTTCAATCAAAAAATGCAAGTTCTTGAATTCCCACTCGTTCGCCACAGTGTTCTGTAGCCTGGGTCATTTTTCCCGACGATAAAAAACCATCCGGTAAGTCTTCGGATTTTCAAAATCACCCACCTGCTTCTTAACGGTCAGCTTTGCTTATCCATATTTTCGCGGAAAGCTACTTATGCGAGGCGTTAACCGAAGTATGTCTCCCATCGACTCGGTAATATCTTCTTTGACGTCTTTTTGTTTTACGGTCTAGCGAAGACGAGAATTTGTCGTCGTTCGAGCAGCTGGCCGAATTGCTCCGGTTTCTCAGAAACGGATTTGCCTCGGCTCACACACGGAAGTATCATCACTGAAGTGGCTAACTCGAGCGCGTTACGATAAACTGTGTCGATTATCTTTCGAATCATATACCTGGTCATTTCCATACATGATTGCGGAGAACTCGTGTATTTAAATGAAATCGGTCATCATAAAAATTACACAAGTCGCCAGGTCAATATATCTTACGATTCAGTGAGAACTATTCGATTTCTCTGCAACATATCATCCGACCCATGAAAAGCTGTGTCAGCGGTGGGATGCAACGACGGCTGTACACATCAGAAGGGATACTTGTAAGATACGTAAATTTGAATTGTTGTCGCGTAATTTAACTGTCGTTAAATCGATCGTGGTATTGTTTTTGGCCCAAGCATAGTTTTCGGGAAAGTAATTCGTGCAGTGTGTTTTCTGAGCTTTGCTAATGATTAACGGCGATGCGAGTAGGTAACGTAGCTGACAGACAGCAGACCGGATATAGAACCTGTCAGCTGGGACACCCCGTAGCTAGTCCATATCTGTTCTAGGATCTGTCACGTGCGCGCAATATGCGCCAAGACAAACGCAGGTTGTGCGCATTCCTCGCCAACTCTGCCAACTGCTGCTACACTGCGTTCACCAAACTGACCGTTTCCAACTTTACCACACTTCGTGTTTCTCGACAATCTTACAACTTGATCCTGACAACAGTAAGAGTCTTACTCTCAAATTTGAGTCTATCGATTCTTCTCAGAAGAACTAACATAAGGGTACTCAGAGAAAAATCGTCAGACTTTGCATTAAGATTTTTTTCACTGCAGAAATTTGTTTCCTATACCATTGAAAATGAATACAAATTTTCGTTTAAGATGAATGAAAACTCACAGAGTTATTCACTCAAGACCATAGAGTGTTCCACTTCTTTAGACGTTACTTGGTACTCGTAACGCTTATTTGTCTGCTGTCACTTTAAAAACGACGAACATTTCGTTTGCAAATTACTTTGCTTACATTTTGAGTTCTGGACAAAATCGGTCGACCCAAAAAATTGCTCCCAGTCAGCAGAATTTAAAAAATGTAACCTGCAGTTTCTAAGATATGCATCCAAGATTTTATGTACTCGTCCCTACTGATTAAATTTTCATTCTTGTCCTCATCCTCCTCCTCCCATTACCCTTCGAGTTTTTCAACTCGTAACTATTTATTTTTGAAGTTACAAGGTACGTTCATGAACATACAAATTCACTCGTCTCATAAGTTCCATACATCGTATCAATAATACTGCTAACCGCGCTCTGGGAGGTATCCGTATAAAGCTTCGTTTGGGACTTACAAAGCAGTTGCCAGGGCAACGACTCGATATAACTAACGTATTCAATTATTTACCATATCCTTGTTATCATCAATGTAAAAGAAGTACCCAAGTACCTTTACGTAAGTACCTCTTGGATACCTGTTCCTGTACCTAAGTACTTTCCACAAATAGTACCTGTGCCTGTACCTAGGTACTCATTTCAGCGAGTACCTGTGCCTGTACCTAGGCACTCATTTCAGCGTATACCTGTACCTGTACCTAGGTACTCATTTCAGCGAGTACCTGTACCTGTACCTAGGCACTAAATGAAAAGTAACTTCTACAACACTGTTCAGGAATAAATATAAGTTTTTCGTTAAACTACTCAGGACTCATAATAAGTCACATACCTAATTAGCAAATGCAAAATTTTTTTACTAAAAACTTGCTAAAACCCATTCAGAACCCTTATTAACCACTGGTGAAAGCCTTTCAGAACCCTTGTTATAACACTTTCTGTTCTCTTTGGATTTGTCTTGGAACACTCTTGTGAAGTACCTTGACAGTTTTGTTTAAATCTTCAAGCCTTTCAAACCAAGGTTAATACAACCGTTATCGCAAACGGATGACAAGGTAACGTTTCTTACTAGGGTTTGCTCGAGGATGGGGTTGGCAACACTAGTCGGTGGAATGGAACTGTGTATATTAATGTAAGAGTAAGTGTAAGCGTAAGTGTAAGTGGGTGGAGTCGCGATGCGAGAAGATTAAGATGGCTCCAAGCCATGCCCAGCACATTAGCGAATAAACCATGGTCGCGTCGTGGTGATTCGACTTATCGTCCCGGCGATGGATGTCTCCTCAAGACGCGTTCTCCGCACGATCGTCGCCGTGGTTTTTGGCGCGCTGTCACCTTCGAGCGCGAATAGTAATAATAACGACGATAAGCCAGTGACTACTCGGAGGGGCGCAGCGTTACGGAAATGGAAGACGACCGAGGAACCGCGTTTTCTGTCTTCGCCGGTATTTTCGTGTTTTGGCAAACGCCGCGGCGGCATAGTAGTAATGTTCGATCGGCGGAATCAGCGTGATTCTAAAAGTATATCGTCATAATGTTATTTGGCTATCTTGCCGACCGTTTTCATTATTACTATTATTATCGCAAAGGTTCGGCTGCTCTCGGAATTTATTTATAATGTTACACGACTCGGTGGTGGATTCGTTCGCGCGATATTTATAGTTGTCGGTGAAACGGCTGTGGTCTCACGATTTACTCGATTGTCACCGCGATGCCTTTGCGACTTTGTCAACTAGAGAACATCTTGGCGCGGGGAATATTTCGTCGAATCGATCTCTCGGAACTGAACAGCCGGATGAAACCTGCCAATTAAAATGGATGACGCAGCTTATAACCGCATGGGATGCATTATGATTCCGTGAATTCTGTAAAACAAGTCAGTGAGCAGTGATGTCGTTTGTTTTGGCATTGCCCTAGCCAGAGCAGAGTTCTGAAGCAGACTCATGGAAATAGCAGTGTAAAGATAGTGCATCACCCGTTACTTTGAACAATAGTTCTCCATTACAAATTACAAGAGTAACGTGTAACGAATGAATGTTCCATGGCAAATTCGAAAAAGCAAGCCTAATGGATGCGTGTTTCATTACAAATGGAAAAATTAATGTGTAATGAATGAGTTCTGTACTAAAAATTTGAAAAAGTCACGTGCAATTGGTAAGTGACCCACTTTATTGCCCTTTAACGCCACCTCGTGGGGGTTGGAATGTGTTTTATGATACAAAATCGAGTGGGGTGTGTATTTACAAAAAATGGAGAAAACCCACATTAGGGCAAGTAACTGGAGGGGAGGCAGAATAATTCTGGTGGTTTTCTACGTGCTCCATGGGCCGAAAATTATAGAAATACACACTTCACTCGATTTTGTATGAAAAAACGCTTTTTAACCCCCATAAGTGCGCGGTAAAGTGGCGTTATGGGTCGATGCTAGGGTCGAGATCATGTGAGATAGCCTTCTTCGTTCTCAGTAGCCCAGAGAACATGAACATTCACACTCTACTCAATTTTGTACGAGGGAACACATTCCAACCCCCATAAGGGATTGTTAACGGGGAAACCGATAGTTGGATTATTTTTCCATGGTCATATTCTGCTTCAGCACACCCAAAAACTGGGGTAGGGTCTTGACCTTCTTTTTTTGTGTGCCTGTGTTATACATTGTCGCGCATCTACTAACACGAATTGTTCTGTTATGTTTCTATCATATATGTTTTTCTGTGCAGGTACACTTACGCATACTCAATACACGTGGATGTAGCTGAAGGATCGATTGTGAGTAAGATAGCGATCGAGAGAATCGGCAAATTACGTCATTTTGAGACAAATGTTAGAAACTAACAATAAGTAAGATAAAATCGGGCTGCAGCAACATACTTCGCGAGGATTATCAAGCAATCAATTGCGCGCGTAATGAATTCGACTCGAGTGAGATTAATTGAAAAACCTGATGTTTATCGAAAAGCGCAACATTCTGTTGCGCTCCACACTCGATGGAAATTATTGATCATAGTTGGGAGAAAAATGTAATAAAATAATTTCTTCTATTAAAAGTAGCCCTGTCAGGATATGGAATGTCGACCCCTCAAGCTTTTTTTTCATCTATAATTTCTGTCCCAAGAAATGGTATATTGTGTGACTAGGGGTGAGACAAGACGATTGCAGACGAGGGTGACGCTGTCTGCCCGAGCAAAGCAATCAAGCTCTGAAATCGTGTTGCATCCCGCGTCACACACTATATTTTTCATACAATCCGCATTTGAAGTGCGAGTTTTAATTTCTTGAGCCAACCATAACTGGAGAAGTCTGTCTGTCCGTTTAGTTGATGGTTGCAATGTCAATTCTGGAGGTTTTGGAATGAACAAAATATACTCTGACAGGATCGAGAACAGGGCTGCAACCGTCATTTTTGCGATTCCGAAAAATCGGTTTTTCGGTCGTTATTTCCTTTCCGTTGGACATATCGAGCTAAGACCTACGCCATTCGTTTCTACGCCTCAAAATACGCCAGAAAACGAATCGGCCATCGATTCTGAGATGCGTCGAGAAGATCTCAATCCTGGATCTTGTGCTGGATGTACGCGACTATAACATATTTTATTGCAACGTGACGATTTGGACTAGCATCAAAATTCTTTGGCCCAAAATCATCAAATATGACAGCTTTTCGTGCCAAAAACGGTTTTAATTTTGCGTACTATCGTGCGTTCTTTTATTTCGTTTCTTCCATCCAAGAAACAATATATCACAGGGAAATTGTTGATAGAATTATCGTGATCATTCTTCGAATCGTCATTTTCGGAGCATCGTTTTCTCGTGCTGTCGATTCGAATCAGAGAGACTAGAAACGTCGAAAAATGTGTTACTACCCCTGAAACCGGATTGATTGCCATCGTTTCCGAAGACTTCGATTTTAGTGTCGAACAAACCTGAGAACAAACTTGAGAACAACGCTCAGAATTTTCGAAATCCGAAAGTTTGGTGCCAACGTCCACCAAAGGGCGTCGATTCCTTCCTTCGTGCTGGAAGAAAACATGACGTAGCATATTCAAGCGTTATGCAGAATAATCAACGAAGAATCAATTTAATGATAATAGATCCTACCATCAGTCGAGATGCTGGCCAAGTTTTCTTTCGACGAGCAGAACAATGCCGGTCGAACACTCGAGGAGATACGGAACGGACGGCAATTGGCTTGCGAGGAGTGGGTGTAATATTGTCTTACCAGATCCAAGTTTCCGCGTGACACGCTCTCGAGTAAACGATGCTTTCAGCTGCCGTGCTTCTGACTTATGGCAGCCTCATTTTGTCCCGACTGTCCACGTCGTTTGCAACTAGGCCAACACACCAAAGCGCATCATATTAACACCTCGGCATGCGATTTCCGAGCCAACGACGTTATTATTTAAATATAGGCCAATAACCAGCAAGCTGAACCGACCACACTTCCGTAATTGCTTTGATGTGAGCGGCAGAATTCGCGACTCTGCCTCTTTACATCGACTCGGTGCCCGCTGACTATGAGTGCACGGTAACAAATTCCCCGTCATTGTGTGAGGTGTGAAAAATTTTTGTGCAGAATGATTAACATTCTCGTGTGTTGATGCAACACACTTGATAGTGTTCTTCTCACAGTCCGTTTTTCAACTCACAAAAATTTAATTTGATACTAAAGTAACACTTTTCAAATGATACCCTAACATTGGTTTGTGTTACTTGCAACACAGAGCTGTGTTACTTTACTTTATTGTGTTAAGTTCGATGGAACACTATTGATTCCGTATACAGTACAAAGATTTTCGTCATTGTGTAAATCGTACAAATTTGTGTGTAGTATATTCGACAGTAATAGCAGTAGTAAATGTTCTTTGTTGGTCTTCCTTTATGGGACGGTTTTTACAAATGTTCCTTGACAGTGTGTGGTTACGTGTGCGAGTGTTGAAAGGCCAATGGGCAATTGACCGAGGTCCTCCAGCCCGGAGTTTTTTTCCAAGTAAATACTTATAAGTACTTAATTATTGCGAGTGATGTATGCTTATGGTATCGTTTCGTTTATGTTTGTTAAAATTTGGTGGACGAAGTGAGTTGGGTAGTTGTGTTTTGGGGTGTTGTTGGGAGGGATAGGAACGCAGAGGGGTGAGTTAGCTCCTAGATAACGTATTTTTTGCTGAGATTGTCAATCTGTTTTCGATTGGCTCTATTTTGGTTGTGTAATATACACTAAAATTTTGTGTAAACAAAAGTCGTTGGCACAAATTCTTGTGTTAAATTTGACGGAAAATCTTCTACTGTACAGGCACCGAACACGGATCTCAACTTGATGCGCGCATTTTCTGCAATAACTTTGCCAATTAAGCAAAATGTCACGAATGATGTGAAAAGTAGCAATTTGGGTAGCCATGTTTTCATGTTCTTAAGATGTAATTTGCACGAACAGTCTGCTACGCTCAAGTGGAATTCATACGTGGCGAACCATTCGGTAAACCTGACATATTAGAAATACACTGTCGTATAAATAGCATGTATGTAAGGAACCGAAATTTGACATTCGGAGCTAGTATTTCTCGGTCTTTATTGACGTGCATTCGTGCGTCGGTGGGTGGAGAGAGGAGCGTAGGATTCGTGGACCGAGATTGATGCGGTGCTCGCGTTAGCATATAGATTTGATCGCGGATCGGCTAGACACTCTTGTAACGTCCGTCGTTCAATACTTCTCGTCGGTCGCGCCTTCGTGGGGGAACGATCAGAAACGATGAAACACAATAAACACGTCAGCGACAAGCGAAGTGGGCAAACGGCACGTGGAGCGACCCTTCTATACTACCACTACTACTACTACTACTACTACTACTACTACTACTACTACTACTACTACTACTACTACTAACTACTACAACTACTACGATTCCTTCTCCCGATCCCCACGGTGAGCGATAATACGTATAAAACCGAAACGACCGTCCGTGAGTCGGCAATGTATTTATGATACTTGACAGATACCACCTCAAGGCTCAGTCTACAGTATTAATGGGCCGTTTCATCTCTCGACGTAAATATACAGCCTCCCAGGTAAAGGCGAGAGAAATGTCATTTCGAATGTTGGCTCCAACTTCGCGAATCGCCGTTCCAGTCGTTGCTCTCTCGAAAGCATTAGCGAACCGCGTACGGGCGTGGCGATGGCCCTCGCCATAAAGCGGGTCACCGTGAAAGAAGCGGAGGAACATGGGGGTGATCGTAACGCGGGGATAGGCCTATCGTGAATAAATCTATTACGGGAAGATGCAACGTGGGGAAAAGAAAAATGAAAGTAAGGAGGGATACCTCCGACTTGCCGATCGCGGTCCAACCACGAAGTTGAGCAATCGAGTGATCTTCGATCCTGTGCCGATCGTGATCGCGACACACGCGCGAAGGTGTGACAATCGAGGCGTCGGTGATTATAATACGACCGGGAACAGCTACGGTGACGGGAAAAATAAATCCAGAGCAGCATACCGTAATGCGAGGCAATTGCTTAACCGACGGCGCGTGCATAAACGTCCGCTAAGTAAGGAGGTAGTTGGATGACAACGACTATCAGAACCATTAGAGACAATCAGAGGCAATCCGTGCCTAGGCAGCCGTCCAGTTGTCCAGTAGACCCATTAGAGAAGGACCAGAGTAGTAGGTCTAGTACTCCACGGTCTCGGCTTTCCGATACTCATCCGTGTGCAGGCATACGCACACGCTCCGCCCCCCGACCCCCGCCCGCCCCGCCCCCTCCCCGACCGTGTGCGGAAACTCTCCCGGGTTACTTGCCTATTACAGTGGCATGTGCGCATAATGTGTTTCATCCTCTGTCATCCTGTTAACCCAACTATACAACTATGTCTAACTATATCTTTGCTTGTTCGTTCGTCCGTCCGTCTGCATATCTGTAACAACTGCTATTTATAACTATACAGTTACCCGACACCTACGCGACACTCGCGATGTGTCTTGGTCTCGCGCGGTACCTACCAACCTACGGCACAAAATTTCAATTGCTGATCCAAATTCCGATTGGTCATATCGACCGGACTGGCGAGCCGGGCATCGTGGAAGGCTATTTCAATTCATTTTCCTTTCAGCATCGTGTGCCACCGAATCGGAATTTCGATCGTCATTTCAATGGTACATCGCCCGGTTCTATGGGCTCTCACGTGACATCTGGAAATAAAAATGCGAGTGGATTTACCGGATCGAGCAAAGCTACTCGACGGCTCACGTGAGATTGTAACCAATTTGTCGTGCCATTTAATTATCCGCCGAGTCGATTCGCGAGACGCGCGGAAGAGAGCCAATTCACTCAAAGTTGTATTTTTATAGCTGAGTCGATGAACCGTAATTCGCGATACCTACTGAAATCGTAGTTGACGCAACGCTCGAATCACGACATCGAGTCACGTATGTATCGTTATTATCGTTGTTATTATTCACATTGTTACTGACATACAACCGCCTGATCCCGCTGGTGCTGCCGTGCTTCGGGCTCACTTTGCCCAGCAGAGGCAACTGTTGCTCTCGTCCATTTCCTACCCAAATTTCACTCGCGTATTCCCTCAGGAATCTCGGTCCGAATTCATATTTCACGCTACGTTCGCGAACTCTGAGCCGACTCAGCGAGACGCGCTCAATCGTACATCGTCCACCCAGCTTTGCTGCCTCACAGTACTTTAACCCATACATACTATACTTTGGGGTGCCTGAAACATTTTTTTCATTTCTGTTCGCTCTTGCCCTCTCAGATGTCTTTATTTGATGTAGAAAAAATCCTCACCAAAGATCGACGCTGTAGCTCAATGCTAATTTGCGCTTTTTTAATTCTAGTTTCCCATTGAATTAACACAAAAGATTTTGGTTATCGGAAATGAAATTACTTGTAGTTGGCTCAATTTTCCACCAATAACCATCATAACAGCCATTCGCTCATATTACGCCCCAACTCGAATATTTCAGTTTCGAGAGAAAGCGATTTACAGATTCAACTTTGTACTGCTGAACATTGAATGTATTTAATTGAATGATCTTGCCTTCATTGTGGACATATACTGTGGAACGATTAATTCATATCATGATATCTTCACCGAATATTTTTTCACAATCCTTAAATAGCTTATACAAAATAAATTGGGTCGTTTTGGTTTTTTACGACGAAAAAACCGAGTTTCCAAAATCGAGAAAAACGAGGAGTTGTTATCTTTCAGGTGAGTAGACGAACTCAAATCCCCTGCGCCATCCAGGGCTAACATTTTGAGAGAGTAATCTCCAGCACTATTTTAAAACTAATTGAAATTTTTTTTTATGATTCTAAAAATGATTTTTTATGCCATTTGAGTAGTACAATACATCTACAAAGTTTCAACATTGTTGTTTATTCTTGTGACCTTAAAAAAATCCTGAAAATACCTCGAATCTACCAGCTCTAGACCACCGTCTACCCTTGAGAGTATACGATGGTTGCTCCTAAAAAATTGAGTCTATCACACGTAATTTCAATTTTGATACAAAAAAAATGGCATGTTTATCAAATGGGAAACTAAAATTGAAAGAGCGATCTCCCAGAGTCGAGCTACAGCGCCCATCTCTGGTGAGAACGTCTCTGCATTAGATATACACATTCGAGAGGGCGAGGGCGCAAAAATGAAACATTCCTTTCCGAAGCACCCTAATGTATCTAGATCGGGAGGAGAGAGGTGGACCCTGGCTCGGGTTCAAAGTTTCGCATCGCGTAATTGATTCGCGAGATCTCGGCACGCGTCGACCGCTGTTACCCCCGTAGGCCCGATGGGACTTCCGCGAGATTAAGTACAATTGTTAAATAATTCAAACCGGTCGGAAACTTGAATATGTACCTCGAACATCTGTTCTTTCGAAACCCTCGACTCGATTCCAGCCCGATAACGCGAGGGTGTCAGCACATTTCGTTATTCGGGTTTGCCGAGGATCGCGTTATTTCCTTGGCCGACGCCGAAATTATTTGCCTCGCGGAATAATTTCAGCCTCGCTGATACCAGCCAAAATTGGTGCTCGCCACTCCATTGCCGCGACCTTGTTTCGCGACTTACCCCAAAATCTTGACAGGTGAAAACGGTGGTTGCTGAACGTGAGTTTATCTCGAATTCCGCAATTTTGTAGTCCATAGAATCGGTAGCACCGTTCGGTTGTAAAGGCGCGACCTCGGTGAGTAGTCAACATTATCTATCGACACTGTCGATTCAGCGTGCACAAGGCCACAAGACACGTCGATCGACATAACGACCCATCAAGTGTCCACAAAATTCAAAGGGTTGTCGATTCCATTTCGCTGTGAACGTGCCACTCGGCATCCCACGTTTGGCGAACAGATAACCATCATAAAATATTTTTCAACATCACTCTTTGACATTCGATTTTTTTTTTAAACACACCGTTACATCAGAATTTAAGGCTCAATACAGGGTCTCTGGAAAACGAAACGTTTCTCAGGAAACTGTTTCGGACCAATGTTGTAGGGTTTCAAGAGTTCTAGTCATCGATCATATCCGTTTGACCTTGAAGAGAGGCCTCAAGCAGAGATTCCAAACCACATTATTTTTTTTACTAGAACACTCCATATCTGATGGCACGTGTCTACTATTTAGCTTTTTCTTACGACCATGAGGATCCATGATCGCTTCAGGATTCAAATGTATACTTAATGATTTCCACGTTTATCAACAACTTTTTGATTCACTGTTATACGCGATTATAGGTCGGGTTACGTCAAGTCAGACGGGTGAACATCGAACCAGTTTTTCCACACCTTTCCTCGTGAACTGCTGCAGGGGAAAACCTAGACTGAAATGCGTATCAGGAAAACATATGAACTCGACAGCCGAGTTACATTTAGCTAGAGATTCAAAGGGACAAACTAGACCCAAGCTAGTTAGATAGTTCAGTTTTACAGACTAATGTTTAGTCAGGACTTAGCAATCTTTTCCCTGTCTAAGCCTGGCTACTGGCTCCCCAGAAACGAGGAGAAGCTAGACCAATTTTTGCCAGGGTGGGAGCAATTGGTTCTTTGCTCTGTCCTGAGTTGAGAATCATCGTCCAATGAGAACCTTCGACCCAGCTCTAGCGTATTACTAGTGTTTGATGTAGCTCGTAGGTAAAGGTTGTTAAAAAACAAAGCCAAAAAAAACGATGGTGTAGAAAATCTCGTGGTACGTTATCTCTCGAGTTAGTTGGAGCCTCGTAGCGTTTCGTGCTGCGAGGCGTCAATAAAGGCCGGAGAAAAAAAGTCAGCATTACCAAAACGATCATTACCATTTCCGTCCTAATTAGTCATCCCATCGACTAGCGTTGTGGCTGAACTATCATTTACGACGCGTCGATGGTATTCGTACGCTTGGACGATAAGACTTACCAGGTGACAAAGAGACAGACAGCGGAGCGAGGCGTGGCATCGTCGAACGCACCCACCTTCCAAGATAAGTTATACAAATTTTGAATCCTTGAACAAAGATTTTCAATCTGCGTAGGCTATCGCCTTGCCTACGTACCGAGCTCATATCGAGCTCCGTCAAAAAACTAACGTCGAATTCACCCGTTAATTTTCGGCTACGCTCTCGCAGACCAACGAGCTCTTTTTCAGAAGATAACTATATCTTCGCGAGGTATACTGCGAAATACCTCTTTCCGCCACTCCTGTCTCTTGATAGTCCATCGTCCCTCGATCAAATGTATTTAAACGTTTCCCATCGAGATTACTCCTAAAAAGACAATTCTACAGCAACACAAGAAAACGTCCTGTTCAAAGTCAATGTGTAGGCCAAAATGTGTATAATGTATAAATATGAATACATTATTATTATACATTATTAATACATTAAACCTAATATATTGACTTTAGAAACTCTATGTCAAAAACTATTTTTTACTCTCATTTTCTGTTCGACTTCTGTTATCACTGCTGAAACTATCATGACGTAGACAACATAGGTCATATATAGTTACGCGGTATTGTATAAAATAGTTTTTAAAAACGAACAAATTTTTTTTCTCGAATCGAATATATTTCTCGAGTACAAGATCATTTTTTTAGAAAAATTGTTTAGGCAAGTAACAATCGATTCGCTTCGTACAGGAAGCCTTCAGCTTCTTCGTAAAATTGGTTTTCCACGTAAATTTTGCTGCGATCGATTTTTTTCTTCTTCTACAGCAGGAACATCGCCTCTCAAGGCGATGTCTTTGAGGAGATGTAGCACGTAATGCTACTTCCAAACGTGTCGAAAGCGTCGAGAGCTGTAGTCTCGCATCGCCTGGGAGACGTCGCCTTAAGCCGAGTCCACGAACGACGAGACTTCGAAATCGAGGGTTTTTCGCTCTTATCGGATCTCTACTCCCGTCCCGTGGCTCGTAAGGGTTGAGGTCAATAACATTCGAAAATGAAAGCCGTATCTGAATGATAACGCGTCTGCGACCTCATCTGAGAAAAACGGACAGCCAAGTGCTCGTTTGCTACCCGCTTGACGATAAACCGCGCTCAAAAGCGAAAGATCCCAGAGATGCTTCGCTCCGTTTCATTTCATCATTAACGAGACAGTAAATTCCACCCATCGGACAAGGGCCGAGGAGGTAGTTTCAAGTACTCTTCGACGACTTCGTCGGTGATACAAATCGGTCGTGAAAAATTTATCTTCCCAGTTAACGTTTGAAATCTCCGCGGCCTTTTAGTTCGTCCAACGCGAACGGACATGTTGGATATACGCGGTGAAATCGAGAGAGATTTTACGTGGAGCATTTATATTCCGTCGGCATATCGAATTACACGATTAAGAGGTCATTTCCATCATACATCCTGTTCTTCGTACCCTCTTTCGCTTCTGGCATAACTTTCCTCTACCAAATACCATTTTTCTTCCTCTCGCATCGCAAGTACACGATAGCAAAATTTCCGTCAAATGTCACCCAAAAATGTGTGTCGGCGACATTTTTTGCACAAAATTAGTGTTATTCCAACACACTCCGTGTGTAGTGATGAGGCACGATAGCTCTGTATTAAAAGTAACGCAAACCAATGTTAAAGTAACATTTAAAAAGTGTCACTCTGTAGAATAACATTTTTGTGTGGTGAAAAACAGATTGTGAGCAGAACACTAACGATTGTGTGGAACCCACACACAAAAATGTTGAATATTCTACACACAAATTTTTACAATTTGCACAATGACAAAAATCCTCTTACTGTGTACGGAGTACAAAGTTTTCCCGCAAGATTGACACAAAAATTTGTGTCAGCGACTTTTTTTCACACAAAATTAGTGTTATCCAACACAATTCGTGTGTAGTGATAAGGTAACACGACTCTGTGTTGAAAACAAACACAATGTTAGGGTAACAGTGTAAAGTAACAGTGTAAGGTGACAGTTTAAAGTAATAGTAATAGCATTTTTGTGTGTTGAAAAATGGACTGTGAGAAGAACACTAACGATTGTGTTAAATCAACACACTTAAATGTTGATTATTCTACACACAAATTTTTACAATTTACACAATGACGGAAATCTTTTTACTGGGTACAGAGTAACTGACTAACTTCCAAGATATATATGGGGTATTCCACGCCAACTCGACCAGTGTCAACCCCCGATCAACTCAAAATCATTTTATACTTTTTTCTAACATTCATTTGTGTAAATAATGCGAGCTGATTTTTTTTCAAAACTTTTTATTCACCATTCATTTTTTATAAATATTTGAAGTCGATTGCGAATGCCCATTTTCAAAAATCTGGGAAAATTCTAAAAAATCCAGAGAATCACGCAAAACAGCCCTCGTTAAGGAAAACGAGGTTTTCTCTATTTTTTTATGGCTAAATTCGGAATTTTGAAATTTTGAAACCCAAAATTAACACAGGATATTTTTGCGGAAGATTCGTTCGCACGAACAACCTGCATTTTCTGCCTCCAAGTTTGTTGCGAGCTATTGAAGTGGCCGTAAAAAAAATTAAACGATGAATTCTCTCGTGTCGAAAATTGTACCCCAACCAGCCAATAATATAAGACCGTAATTTTTGCCGTAGTTGGAACGACATTAACCGTGACGTCGACCGAAAACTGTACCCAATTACCTCGTCGAGTTTAACCCAAACAGGCCGTAGGTACAGTTGAAATGAAGACGAAAATTGTGGTACATACTGCTATATGACGATAAAATCTGCTCTGCAACAATCGGCCAAAAAACAGAGAGTGCACGGGCAGTGTATTAAATAAATAACATTTTCAAAAACAAACAAAAAACATGCTTTTGCGATAGATCGAAGTAAAAAGTGAAAAATAAATTTCAATACAAGAATAAAGTGATTGTCGAGAAAATTGATGTCATTGTAAAAAATGCGTGGAGTGCTTTGTTGGTTGCCGTAACCAAATCTTGGTTGTGACACCCAAAGCCTTGGTTCCCGCATCGAAACTGTTCTCTCCGTGTACGTAGATACATACTGAGCCGATAAAAGCGTGTTGAAAAAATGCGCGATAATCGGCTGCCCCGATCGCATTTTCAACTTTCAACCGTGACGGGCCTACACGATCTGCCGAAAAAGAAATCATCTCCAGGCTTCGCGCAGTGCTCCCGTCATTCGTTTTCGAGTCAGCCTCGGGGTTCGATTTCGTCATCGGGTATTTCCTATGCGCGTTGGATCGAGGCGAATGAAGATGGATAGGAGAATGAAGATAGCTGCGTCAGGCAACAAACCGATGGTCACACATGATAGGTGCTACCATTACCATTATCAATCTTGTTAATTATTAATTATTCACCAAGTGCCCGATTATCGCATTTTCATTACTTTCTCCAGACAGCGACGTGAGTATCGATCATGCTGTCATCAGATAAGTGTAATTTGCTCTCGCAAGGCTTACTCTCCCCCTCCCCCGACGAACAGATTCGATCTGACTGCCGAGAACTCGCGAAATCGAGCCTCCATCCGGCTTCTAGACAAGAACAAATTGACGAAACTGATTGTGAGTCTCAAGGGATTTCGTTGATGGGATGAAAGAGAAACTTCGAGGTTGAACGTATTGGGTGAAATGTAATAGGTTCAAGACTACGTATCCTGATGTATGGTGTACAGGGAACACACCGCGTCGAATCGAACGTTCAAAAAGATTTGAAATTTCATGTTTACTCCCGTCGCACAGTGGCTGATTTTGGATTGGGTCGACGTTAGCCTCGCTGACAATGTAATTCTCAACGGAAGTGAACCAGTCCGGTCGCAAAATACTTGCAAGTAGTTGTACTTGTCGAGAGTCTTGCTCTTACACGGTATAGTATTTTCGAACTTGTTTTCGAATACAATAGTTAGTTGAGCGCTGTCTAGAGCCTACCATCACTACATGCTTCAAGGTTGTGCTAGCTTCGGACGACATCTGACGATTCGACGAACCAAAACTGGAAAGGAACCAGCCTCACGAGAAGTATCACTACTTGCAAGTATTTCAAAACCAGAATGGTTCAATTCGGTTGGGAATTGCATTGTCAGCGAGGCTAAAGCCGACTGGGCTACAATTTTTGGAATCTAGCACTGTGCGTCGCGTTGCGTGCCCACGGTAGTAGTAAGATTCGGAAAGGGTTCCATTCTTCATGACGACATTTCAGAGACGTTGAGAAATCCGACGCGTTCCTTTCGAATAACAGTAATTTTTCGTTAGGGTCGAATGATTAAACACATGTATACTCCCACTTTGCCACAATGAGATTGCGAGGGTCGAGTTTCGGTAAAATCGGCATGAAATATTGATCACGTATGACACGTATGGAAAGACTCGCGGGTCTCGTGATCAGATAAGTAGGTACCCAGTGTGTAGTAGGCTTGACGCGGTCGACTCGTTCGTGGCTATCGACTCGCCGCTAAGATGCGATCTGGCGTCTTACAAATTACATTAGCAGCCGGCACTGTGAAGTGAGATGAGACGAGACGAGACGAGATGAGAGCTCGAGACAATGGTGGCCCACGCAGCCAGCGTACCTCTTGGTCAATGCCGCGTCCAAGCTCGGATCCCCCTCCGCCCCCCGATCTGTATATCAGGTACCAGGTACAGGGGGACCATCGCGCGGGGAGTGGTTCATCGCCGCTGCGGCTTCCTCTTCTACTGCCATCGGTATATTGCGGCGCGCAGAGTAGTAGGCAAATAGGTCTGGTTAGCTGAACACAATAGACACCGACGTTGCCGACCGAACACAATGGAGCCGAGACAAGGCGTGACCAGGAATCACTATTGTCTTGTTGATGGCAGGAGTGATCACGTTTATCCAGCGTGGATCTTAAATTGTAAATCTTCATCCTCGCGTCGTTCTCGGACCTCTCCGGTTCCACGAATTTACGCGCTTTTGAAGGACACCCGACACATCCACGCGCCTCGGAATGCCGCGCCGCCTCGTTTCCCCGACACTTTACAACGCACCCGTCTTCGCGACCTTCTCTGCAAAATCGCACGTCCAATCGAGTGGATCTGATTTGCTCGCTTCGCAGCAACGGTCGAGTGATTTCAAAAGCGCGATTTTATCGAACCTGCGAGACTGCGAGTGGCTACGAACACGTATTGCCGATACTCATTTCTAACTCGCTCCCTCAATTTATTATAGTCTTTAGTCTCGTTCTCGTAAACCATGAGATTCTACGTTCTCCCAAGAAATTTGGGCTCGACTTGTCCTCCTCGAGCTTAAACCTTGGAGTACACACCTATTTTTGCGAACAATTCTTATACTTGGGGTCAATTTGACCCTATCCACTCTTTGATCGTCTATAATTTCGGAACTACTGAAACTTTTCACTCACAAAAATTCACATGTATAGTTTGAATAGTCTCAAAGTAGTTTTTCAGTACTAGAAAGGTCTTGAAAGTTTTTAACGCCATGAAAAAATTCGCGAACAGGAATTTTCTTCGAGAGGATTGAAGTCTTGTACAAAAAATCGTAGCTTTTTTTATTTAGGTACCTTACCATGCGAACCCCAAAGAATACGAAATTGGGGTAAAGCTGGCTTCTGTCACACATATCTGCACGGTAGAATGTTTTAAGTTCTTGTTCCAAGTCCGGAACAGTGGCCGAGAACAGGTTAATGTTACATGGAGCGTTCAAAAATTTTTTTTTTAAATGGAAGAACCAAAACTGGAAAGGAGCAACACTCTCGACAAGTACAATTACTCGTTTATGGTTCAATTCGGTTGAGAATGGTATCTTGAGCCAGGTGAAGACCGATTAAATCCAAAATTGGGCACTGTGTGCTGTGGGCAATTGAATGTTCAAAATTCGTTGAACTATTTGCAGTGTCTCGAGTTATACTTTACGGTACACCGTAAAAAGCTTATCGTCGGGGTAAGAATATTCAGATAAAAATAGCTTTGTCGCGTTAACATTCTTTTCAAACAATGATCGACCGGTTCGCTCCAATAGCGCTACTTGGAATCCCACGCGATATGCGAGCATTCCGTGACAATTTCGTTGCATCGAGTTGAGAGACGCAACGAGAGCCTTCCCCACGCGCAGATGCGATCGTCATCGAGGTATTTAATACAGGCCTCGTTCAGACGGAGAAAGCAGAACGTTTTCGGCATAGGAGGAACGCTACAGTCGGATCAAATGTCAACGAGGAAGTGATGGATCACGCGGGGACGAGTGTAACACGGTTGCTGTCTGGATCGACTCAGCTCGACACACCCTGGGTACATATATGATACGGCGCGCCTACAGTATATCACCTTTCAAACGAAGCGACGGAGCGGAGGAACCAAAGACTCTGGTAACGCTCCTGGCGTTTTTGGCGAGGACACGCCTGTCAAACCGAATCAAATCGAGCCTTTCAAATAGCCGTGGACCGAAGTGTTGGGCCCCGATATATCCTCTGCGCGTACCTATCTCAATGACGAGTCATTGTCGATACTTTGTCGTGGACAGGGGAAAGTGTCGGCATACTCTCGTGCGTCTTCGCGACGTTGAACGTGCTTGTATTGGAATCAAACGACTCCATTGTCGTTTGGAACGGCGACTTGTGTAATGAGAACGAGCTCTGTTCGCGTTGGGGCATCGCGTCGAAATCGGGTATCACTCCATCCGTGTCGCTGCAAACATTTTTTTGAAGGAAGCCTGAAAACGCGTTGATCCAAATCTACTAACGCCTCGCGTGTTCCGGAATCGTACCTTGCAGTTGATATGAGACTAGCAATATGCCCCAGAGAGCTGCCCCTTTCCTCAATTCCGTTGAATAATCACCTCGAACCTTGTGACAAAATGATCTAATTTCTTTGTTTGTCGTACAGACACGCGATCTCCGGGAATGTAGCGTCGAGGCAAAAGTCTAAGGGAATAATATCTCTGCTCAGGTCTTTGGAAATTCGAAACGCGTACCTACTTGTTCATCCTGCGACACACACCTTTGCCCGGAATCTATTAGTGAGCTTTGCCCAGAGCTCCGCTGAGTTAGCCAACGGCTATCTAGGGAATCATCCCATTAAGCTACCAATATACCTTGAAAACTGTCGTTAGGGCTTGAAATTCCAAAGTCCATCCGCGTGATCAAGTATTTATTTATTTAATTATTTATTTATTCATTTATCCATCTATCTATCCATTCATCTATCTATCTATCCATCTATCTATCCATCTATCTATCCATCTATCTATCTATTTATCTATCTATCTATCTATCTATCTGTTTGTCTGTCTGTCTGTCTGTCTGTCTGTCTGTCTGTATAACTGTAGACGAACGTATGGCACGTTGAAACTGAACAACAATATGTCATATAATTCCAGAAACCTCGAAGCTACTTAAATGGCCTGGATAATTACCACCCCACCTAATTGATTGGGTTCCGCAACTTCTGCGCTTCGTTGCCTCGAGAAGTGACGGCCGTCCATGTAGTGGTTACTCGAGTGACCTATGAAACGCTTCGTTTCCACAGTTCATTTATGATTCGTGGTAAACATTGTATCACGCACGTGTTCCGATCGGAAATCAATCGTAATTCAAAAGCGAGATCACGCTGCATCAGTGATAGTAATGGTATTTCGATTTCAAAATGTCGTCAGCGAACTATAATCCGTTCTAAATGCAGCCTAGACTCTTTCTATATCGTAATTAGTAGATTTGTTTTTGGTCACGCGAATTTTGCGGTTCGAACGTTAACTTGACGCGTGATTGGGCATCAATTGCTATGTGAGTATGATTTATGAATATTACAGCATGGGTGTGACAAGGTGCGAATAAATCCTCAGCCTGTTCGAACAAACGAGTGCTGCTAGACCCATATGAATATCTCATATCGCGTTTCCGGTGTCGTTTGATTTAAAGCCGTAGCTATATTTCCGGTACAATGCGATTCACAATCCTCCGTTGCACAATGTGACTAATCAATCGGTATCCGCGGGTTCAGACGATTCTGATTTGCCCGTTGGGAAGAGTCGATTCTCTGAGAATGTTATTTAAATGTAACGTCGTGATACCATTTAATTGGATGACGTAATTGGTTGGTATAATAATGGACTGAAAGTGATCAGCGTAACTTTCTATGAATACGAACGAATTCGACGCGTAGGTCTCTTGCGGAGAATTCCGGAAGTTGAGGATATAGGTCGCTCCTTAGGAACCACCTATCTCTCCTCCATCTTCTTTTCCCGTTATTTTTCCTACGAATACGAAAACCCACTCTTACGACTCTGGAAATATCAGGTCACCAAAAATGGATAATTTCTGGAAAGCATGAAAAGAAGCAAGAAGAAAAAGAGCAGGGCTAGCAGATACCTCAGTACCCGAAAGGAATACACACGAAGTAGTAGGACAAGAAGCGGAAGAACAGGGGATACACCGAAGCAAACAAACCGTTTCCACAGATTGACCTAAGCTAATATCACAGCGGAGAGCATCGAACCCACGAGAAATCTACTAAACGAGATAGCCGAAGATCAATACATGATTTGGTAGCTACGGATCAACGAACTCAAAAATGCAATCCAACACCCCGAAAACTCGTAGGAGCATGAGAAAGATAAATGACTCCCGTCCAAACGAAGTGGATAGAGTAGCTGGGCGAATTCAAGCTCTTCCCGCAATTGCTATGGCTGACGTAGACACTCGTCGAGCTATGCTCCAGTATCGTGTCCAATTGTACGGAGAAAGTACAACAGATTGGACTGTGAGCCTCATCCGATCCGCATTTACCCTGTATTTACGTATCAACGTTGGACGGATGATTCGTTGACTGTGACAAAATCAGTACAATGAAACAAAATAAGAAACATTATGGCACGTCTTACAGCTAATTAGATTTAACACTAAGTAGCTTTCATGGACTGTGATCTCATATTAGATTTGGTGTTCAAAACAGGGTGTTCCCTTCTGTTACCTATTGTTTTGCCTACCTCTGTCGCAATAGCTCTAACATCGATTATTTTTACGGACCGTTGCGAGGTCTTTTTTCGGCGTCGTATAGAAAATGTAGCTTATTTCTTATACCGAGCGGAGATCGTATTCCTCTTCGCTGGAGTCCACGGACAGATTACCTACAATGGAGCAACACAACGGCCTACCCACGCAACGGAGCTTTGAAAGTGGGCAACGCTCTTCCTTGGATTAATCTCTACTTTGCTGTTCATAAAATTAATGAGGAACGTACGAGCAAACTTACGCCTCTCGCGTCAGCAAGACCACGAGACTCGAGTGGTTAATTGAATTGAATGGGCGCGGTAGCGGTGCGGCTGTTCCCGAAGAAGATTCTCGGTAAGAAATAACTGACGAAAGCCATTTACGTCGCACACGTCGCACTTTGCATGCGTGGAGCGATAAGGTTAGCCTATCCCTCGGCATCGTACAGCAATCACAACGATCATCTCCATCACCTGTACACTACCGTGCATTGTGAAGCGCGCAGTCATCACGGCACAGCTCTTGCAACAACAGAGAACAATTGCTAATAAATCTAAATTTGTCGGATGACTCGAAGCTTCGTGATCATTGTAATCATAATCGTATGTTGAAATGGCATGACATTTCAAATGATTTTTCGGTGCCGCGTCCACGGTAATCTAATATTGCGCGAGCTAGTCGTACATCGCTGCCATATATGGCAACCGATATGAGAATAACTTTGTAGCTTCTTATTCAGTTATTAGTTTCAGAGACGTGACATTTTGGATCCCGGTATTTAAGAAGTCTATGCAGCAGAAAATCCAATCGTCCGGAACCCTATGAAACTTGCTATAAGCGAATAATGTTAGATCTAATGTAGTTGTTATCAAAGGATCCCGCAGAATTCTTATGGAAAACGGCTGTAGGCTAATTTGTAGGACACAAAGTTCTACAGCCAGCCCAACCCCCCACAACTGCCCCGATAGGCATGGGATGGATTCAAATGAGTATTGGGTTATTGGCTAACCAACATCAGTGTGCTTCGGTAATCGAACCCACATCAAGTTGGACAACTACTATCCCCACACTTCAACCCTCCTTCTCCCCCACTATATGGATTTCACTGAATACACAGCCACACAAACAAAAATGCTCTTTCCACCAAACAAACCCAGTAGACTGGGTATTTTTGAGCACCGAATGTGAATCTGAGATCAGATCACCTTCAAGGTTATACCAAGGTCAAATTGAGCGAATTCGTCAGAAGGGCACTGCCACACTGTTCACGTGAGTTGTGAATCACAACTTGTGACTTCTTCCCGATGATGATACAACTCGTGCTATTGTGTAGAAAAGTTAAGATCAATCACGCAGGGGCGATCCCACTCAGCAATGTTCGATCAATTAGGTATTTGAAATGTTCTCAGTCTTGTGTACATAAGTAATCGCAAGTCGCCTACCCACACGCATATTTCAACCGCATTCTAGATCCCGTAGCACACGTGGATCGTGGATGTATGCCGACGTGGTTAGAAATACTCTGAATATCCGAACCAACGTGAAGAGGCGTGACAGAGAGCTGCCATAGATAGTTTCCATCGATCGTCAACTCGCCAAGCTATAACTCAACGATCTAAAACTGTCGGCAATCCTGTTACACGAATATTACACGTATTCGAACTTCAGCTTAATTCGAAGAGTTCCGGAAATCAAAGCCTCGACCGTGATGAATAGTTGCACCTTGGGCATATTTCAACCCAGGAGATCGAATTTAATCGCGTGCATCTTCGTCTCGTCGTGAATCACGTAGCTTTCCGGTCCACGAACAATGCTAGTGTATAATCGAAACCAGTTTTACATCGCATCGATTCAATTGCCTCGTACGTATAACGTATGTATATTGATCCGAGAATCTGGACGTCATCGACAGGATGCTCGTCCGGTCAGCTCAATCTCAAGCTCGAGTCACGGCATCAGAATCTGAAGAGGCGTAATCTTATTCCCGGCTCGATTCATATTCCCCGATGGTCATTAAACCCGTAACGGTGCGTGGAGTGAAATTCGTCGAATGAATCGATCGAGATTATTGAATCAATTGAACGACTTTATCGAACTGACTCAGTTCGTCAAATGCTAAATACATATTCCAGTCCGACTTCAATCATACAGTTCTTTACGTATTTGATGATTTTCATGTAATTTAAGTTTTACACTGGTCACATGTCATTCCTGGTGCGTTCACGACGATTTATCGGTACCTCAATTAATTATTGCGAATGAAACGCGGTCCGGGCGTGTGCTTGTTCTTGCGCGTTTGCTTCTGCCTGTGCATGTGCTTCTGCCTGCGCGTATGCTTGCGCCTGTGCGTGTGCGTGCGCTTGTGCCGGCAAGTGTGCGCATGTGTGCGCGTGTGCAGGTGCGTGTGCGTGTGCGTGTCATGTGCAGGTGCGTGTGCGTGTGCGCGTCGTGTGCAAGGGCGTGTGCAGGTGGATGTGCGTGCGCGTGTGTCGTAATCAATTTCCAGTATATGACAAACGGGTCTTTACCTGTAGATGAATTGATTAAACCATTTGGATGAACGTTCTTTTAAATAAAAGTGGGGTCCACACTTACAACTCGCGATACAAGATGTCATATCGTATCGCTACAGCAGAGTCGACTTGCCTTTCGTATTTTCGTGGATAACGATAAACTATTCACGAACAAATGACAAAACATGTTATTTTTGACGAAAACTAATTGGACGCATACTAATGTTTTACGGTTTTACGATCCCGCGAGCGTAAATGAAGTGATGGATATAATTCTTCTTAATTGCGTCTACACCACTTCAGTGCGAGCGCTCCACTCCTGGCATTAAGCTCGTTAGAGCGTCCGTTCACTGCGAAAGATATCGAACTGCAGCGTTTGATCGAAAGTTGTTTGCTCTCATATTATTTTTTTGGGAAAAAAAATTTCATTTATCCTGTTCATCGATTCTGAATAAATTAGCGACGCAGATCGTCCGTGGGAGGTGAAATTTAAATGGGCGTTCATTATTATCACGTGAACTCCGATTGCAGTAGAAATGTGCGTGGAGTTAGGAAATGCCTATCGATTTTCCGGCGTGGTTTTGCGTCCGATGAACAGATTTCATTCACCAACGGAGTCAGTAGGAAGCTAACAGTCTTGTGAAAATACTGACGGCTCATGTCTTTGATCATTTCCTATCGGATCACAATTATTCGCACGGATTCGACCGAGCAGGTAGCCCCACTCGCGTGTATGGGATGAGCGTCAGTCAAAGATCATCATCGGGCTCGCGGTAAGACTGATTGGCGATGATGGCTGTGTTATGATTTATGGCTCGAAGTCTGTCCTGAAAGATGAGTCGAGGACTTGTCTCCGAACATCAACACCCCGTGATGTTATGGAAATTGGTTCCGAACAGATTGACAACGAAATTCTGAAATCAATCGAAACGCACGCAGACCTCATTTCAAGTGGTCGATTACACGGGTACAAAAACAGTCTCGGCTTGGTCTCTACTATTTGTATCAATTTTCCCCCGTTTAACCTCAGTTTCAGCGTTCAACCCTACATGGAGTTTATAGGTTATGCTCACGAGTACATGGCTAAAGGGGCGATGGCAAATTGTGCGATAATTCTGGAACTCGCATGTAAATTGGGCTACTGGGCTAAGTCCACTATTCCTATCCTCCTCCCCAGACTGTAAATTGGGCAACTCCTTTCTAGTTTATTGAATTCGGCGCTATGGATTAGTGTACTTTGCTCTATGCCTGCTCGCCCAATTTATACCCGCCCGCCTACAGAACCGAACGATGATGTTCCACGATAATCTTTCAGAAAACCATAGTCTTCATGAATTTTCCAAACCTAGGGTATTTTTCTTCTACTCAAAAACGTAGATCTGATGAGATGATATTGAACTAGGATTCGGGTATAACATTCCAGAAAAAAGGGAAAACAAACGAGAACCCAAAGATTCGTTGGAGAACATACTTCCATACGTACCTGTATCATCATCATCTTTCGTGAAACGTATCTCGCTAATTACATCATAAGTATACCCCCTGTCTCGTATAATTGGCAACGATCCTCGAGAAAGGTGTAACAGCCTCCTACGGCCTTTCGTCTCATGTCTGACAAAGTTATGTCCGCAAGCTTGTGAAGTCTCGAGAGACGCGGTCGCGGCTCGGATTAGTTCTCCGGGTCATTTTTGGATTATAGCGGACAAGGGGGCGAGGCGAAAAGGTGTGCCTACGCTACGTTGCGTTGCGTTGTTGCGGACCGTGCATGGGCGTCAGCATTTAACGGTGTGTAAGAAAAGGCCATCGCGACTTTTGTATAATTCATCGGGCAGCCTAGCGCGCGCCTGAGTGACTCTACCAACGACGACGACGAGTGCGAGACGTGGCGTGGGTGGCGCGGACGAGAGAGGAGAGGCGAAGGATATAGCTGGAGCGAGAAAGTGATGGAACGAGGGATCCAAATAAAGACGGATGTACAAGCGGCGAGGGACGTGCGTTAAGCCAGGTGTGCCGCGACAACCTACATGTGTCGTTTGTTCCTAGATATCATTTACATCACGGAACCCCGCAAATTCGTCCGTTTCATTCCAATCGACAGCTGTAGCATGGCAATATAGACAGATGGATAAGTAGATAAACAGAAAGATAGAGAGATGGATAGATAGATAGATAGATAGATAGATAGATAGATAGATAGATAGATAGACAGATAGATAGATAGACAGATAGATAGATAGATAGATAGATAGACAGATAGATAGATAGATAGATAGATAGATAGATAGATAGAAAGATAGATAGATAGATAGATAGATGGATAGATAGATGGATAGATAGATAGATAGATAGATAGATAGATAGATAGATGAATAGATAGACAGATAGATAAATGGCAAGGCCCTTCGTAATCGAAATGAAAGGAGAGATCTTTCACATGTAATCGTTATACAATTTTCATGGTTCGTTCTCGATTTTGACCGATTCATACGCGTCTTTGTAGATAGTCGGGTCGACCGGTCAACGGCTTCTAAGAAACACGAAGAAGTCTTCATTTATGCTGTGAAAAAATGTGGGAGTAGAATTATCGGCCCGTCTGCATCGGATCAGACGTTACTTCACCGATGAGTGTACATGAAATACGCCTTGTCGTTAACCTCGCCTCACCTTTCATATTCGACGTGGCTAACGACGCGTTGCGATGCGATGTAATAATATCGGACAATTAAATACCATTGCTCGAGGATCGACGCCTTTTTTTGGTTACGTCTACCAAGTTGGAATACCCAATTGGAAAATATCAATCGGGACTGGAATTGGGATTTACTGATTCTTTGCTACTGCAATCGTTTCTCCGAAAGCAATGGCGATGCCAGGTTGGACAAAGCTACTAAAGCCAGCTCAGAAAAAACGTGTCAGAATTGCAAAAAAATAGCCACAATCTAGTGCTAGGTTGTTGCTCTGCAGCCTTAATGACCGCGAGTCTTAAATATAAACCCTTACTCCGGAAACCCACCCCTCCCGAGCGCGACTCGGTCTCAGGCACTCAGAGTCCGTAGGCCAGAGTACATATGCCCCAAGTCGCAGTAATAACAAAGTAAATTATGGTCACTCTCTTCCCAACGTCATTAGTTTCCTTCCTACAGATAGCCCCAGTATGTCGCCGTTGAGCTTACAGGGTACCTGACAAATGGAGCTCAATATTCTTCAGATTAAAACCCATTCTGTTAGCATTTAATTTGTAATCTGTCCTCGACCAATCAACAAACTGACTGTCCGGCTAATTTACCTACTGCCTAAACGAGTGGCCAGTTTACATCTCCTTCGCCACTGCGCACGCGTGGTTCTGGGTCGCCATCTTCGAATTTCACAAATCTACGGACATATTCGTGATCAGCGACCCCGAAAGCCCCCGAGTACGCATTTGGAGCTCAATTGGTTCAACATCAGAGCTGTACGGTTCTATTTTGTATGGTGGGAGTCCTACTGTGACTGAAAGGGTTGAAACAAACCGCGGAAGCAAGCAGCTCGAAATTACAGTGTCCCAATCCCGTTCTAAATTTCGTTGGCGTTCCATCATTTCCTAGACTGCTCCGGAGTTCTCTCTTTAGTACGAAATGTTTATTTATAACATGTAATTCCGCGTTGTTACGCGCGATTACGTATGGTCTACATTTAGACGCTCATCGCCTAGTCCAGCAGGATTATTTGGAACATGTACAATGTTAAATTACATCTACCTCAGCGTGTTTCATTTTTAGGCGATATTCTTTTTTACGTGCTGCTCAACCGTTAGCCTCTTCTCTTATTCATCCGTTCATCTTTTATTCTGCTTTTCCGCTTCTTCATTTTCCGATCAATTAATTATCATAATTCGCTGACAATGAAACGTGTATGCCGCGGGAAATCGTGACGAGCATAGAGACCTCCGAGTTTAATACTGTATGCCGGGCGATGTTTGCTCACAATGAGAACCGATCGATGTCTCGTAGTATAATGATCGCGTTGTATCGTTGCTCGAGACACCTGTGCGATCGCCACGAGTTCCAGCTACCGCGCCACTTCATCCACACAAATTGGAGTATTCGACATTCTGGCCACGAATCACGCTTTCTACGAACGACGAACCTTCAAGGGTGCGCGGAGGTAAATTCCACGCGGCATGATCTTTACGGTAGCCACCAGGTGCTACCAGTTAACGCGTGGAATGACCAATAAAGCACAACGCCTCGTAACACTGATCTCTTGTCATTTGCGCTCTACGGTCACGGTATGCTCGTCCAATAACGCGTAATGATACTATGCGAGCTGATGTATCGCTTCCTGCAGGAAATCTGTTCGCGGAAGTCGTAAAACAAAAACAAAACCAGACGCGACAAGACGGTAGCTCTTTCTGCTCAGAGCTATTCTTTTTGTTCAGAGCTGCTACCACTCATTTTTGAAATATTCGAGAAATCAAGCAATTCACGAAGTCAAGTGGATTTTTCTTCTGTTTCCAATTGCCATTCCAGTCAATTTACGTTACGTAATACCCAACGTCTGAATATTGTCGAGCATCCAGTTGGTAATTTTTTGTAGCAGGGGAATATCGTGAGAGTAGGGATTATTTGCTACGCTTCACACCACGTGACACTATATTTTTCTCATTTTTTCGGGTAGCGTGGGTTGGCTTTGTCGATAGAGGGCCAAACTATTAGACAATGAAGGTGCAAGTGCTACCATCTTACGGTGTCTATATGTTGGCCTTGGAAAAATATGTGTGCAGACGAAGTTGGATCACGATGGCCCCCTAATATCTGCTAATCACTATTTGTAACTATCAACTGTTAGATCAGCTTACTTTTGTTCTATTTTGAACAGATTCCACGCCATTTTCGTGAAATTCCTAACGAAAGACAACAAATTTCTGGGGCACAACGGTTTTGGAAATTCCAACATTTTTCTGTTTATTAAACCAAATTTGTACTAAGTATAATAGTATCTGAAAATAAGTCGATACGCCAAATTCATCATAATTTGAAGAGAAGCAAAAAAATGTATTTCCATTTAATTTTCCAGAGTGGCCCATTATGCTCTGGGTATCGCACATTATTGTGAAATAAGTGGATAGATCAAAGTTATCATACTTTCGCGAAAAGAGAAAAAACATTTTTTTTTAAACAAATTTGTGAGGGGGCCGTTGTGCCCCACCGTCCCTGGCACGGGAAATAATGAGAGGGCTGTTATCAAGCTGCACGAAACAAAATAACATCACTTCACTTGAGCTTTTATTTTATTGACTACTATACAGGCATACTTGAGTTCCGTTTCCGGTGTGAGAGTGAGCGAGTGAAAGAATTTGACGTGTGGGAAAAAGTGCGAATATTGGAAGGAAAGAGGAGGGGAAAGAAAGCAGGAAAGGCGGGGAGCCGGGAGGGAGAGTGAGGAGAGAGAACAGGTAGAACGGCAGGTGAGGAGAGAGAGAAGAGAAGGTGGGAACAGATAAAGAAGGTGAGGCAGGGAGATTGAGGTTAGGAGCGACGCGGGAGTGGGGGGCGCGGGAGAAGAGAAGCGTAGGCGCGAGAGTAGACCGACGAGAGCGCCGTACACGGCCAGCGGGGAGAAAGAGAAGTACGAGAGAGTCGACGCAGGTAGCGATTAGACGGTTGGTATGAGTGAGAGGAAAGGAGAGGAGGGGGAGAAGAAGAGGGGGAGAAAGACGAACGTGGAGAGGTTAACGAGGGCCAGGAGCGAGAGTCGGGAAAGGATAGGAGGAATTAGGGAAATGTGGAGACGGAAAAAGGAGAGGGAAGAGGAGGAGCAAGAGAGAGCTTTCCAAAGGGGCGGGAATGTGACAAGGTCACCGGAAAAGAGAGAGGAGGAGGGGGTGTGCGAGGCGAGGAGGAGACTAGGGGAGGAGATAAGAAAGCAGGTAAGGGAGGAATTGAGGGAGGAGATGAGAGAAGAGATGAGGAAGGAGAGGCAGGAGTGGAAGAGTGCAGAGGAGGTGAGAGAGCAGGAGTGGAGGGCAGAGGTACAGAAGCTGAGAGAGGAGATGAGAAAAATGAAGGAGGGATGGAAGAAAGAGAAAGAGGAATGGGAGAAGGGAAGAGAAGGCAGAACAGGTGAGAGGAGGAGCGGGATGGAGGGGGAGGGGGAGGCCGATGGAAGGTTTAGGAGAACGGAGGTGGAAGAGGAGAGAGACGGAGAGGAGGAGGAAGGGTGGACCATGGGGAGAGGGCGAGAAAGGGGGATAGAAAGGAAAGTGAAGGAGATGGAGGAAAGAATAGAACGAAATGAGAGAGAGGAGAGAAGGAAAAATGTAATAATCAAGAGGGTAAAGACGAGAGGCACGGCAAGGGAGACAGCAGAAGAAGTGCTGGAGAGAATAGGGGCGGAAGTGAGGATAGTGGGAGTGAAAGAGATAGGTAGAAGAAGAGCAGAAGGGGAGGAAACGATGCTAGAAGTGAAGCTAGAGGATGAGGAAGCGAAGAGAGAGGTTATGAACAAAAAAAGGAACCTCCAGGGGAGGAATGAATGGATAGGGGATGACTGGACATGGAAGGAAAGGAGAATGCAGTGGATGCTAAAGAGGAAAGCGGTAGAGGAGATGAAGAAAGGAAGAAGAGTGAGGGTAAGGTACGGGAGGATAATTGTGAATGGAAGCTCATGGATCTGGGACGAGGAGAGAGAGATGCTCAGGAAGGGATGGGAAAGGGAGGAGGGGAGGGGGGCAGAAGCAGAACAGAGAGAAGAAGAAGGGGAGAATAGGAAGGAAAAAAACTAGGAAGGCAGGGCAGGGAGAAGGTGCGGGATGGGAGCTGGAAGATCGGCTTTTGGAACGTGGCAGGGGTGTTGAACAAAGATAAAGAATTCTGGAGGGAGATAGGGAAGTGGGAGGTGATCGTAATGATTGAAACATGGCTGGAAGAGAAAAACTGGTACAAGGTCAAGAACAGACTGCCAAAGGGGTACAGCTGGACGAGACAGGATGCGAAGAGGAGGAGCAGGAAAGGAAGAGGGATAGGCGGGATGGTAATAGGGGTGAGGGAGGAGATGGCGGAGGGGATACAAGAAAAGGAGCAGAACGAGGAAGAAGGTCTGATGATGAGGACAATCAAAGCAGAAAAAGAGGAGTGGACGGTGGTAGCAGTATACGTAAATGGAGACTTGGAAAGGAAGCTAGAAAGTATGAGGGGAAGGATGGAGAGACAGGGACAGGGAGGAAAAGTGATTATAGGGGGGGATTTCAACGCAAGGACGGGGAACAGGGGAGGAAGAGTGGAAGGTATAGAAGAGGAGGAAGAGGGTGGGAGGAGATCAAAGGACAAGAAGGTAAACAGAGAGGGGATGATATTGACGAGAATGCTAGGAGAGGTAGGTTGGGAAATAATGAACGGCAACATAAAGGGTGATGAGCAGGGAGAATATACCTTCACTGGAGGAAAGGCGAGTACGGTAATAGACTACGTGCTGGGAGACGAGGAAACAAGGGAAGGGATAGAGAGAGTGGAGGTAGGAGATAGAATAGAGTCGGACCATCACCCATTGATAGTGACAATGAAAAGAGGAAGGTTGGGGAAAGAGAAAGGAAGGAAGAAGAGGAGAGGAGCGGGGAACGGCAAATGGTCGGAGGCGATGATAGAAGAGTACAGGAAAGGAGTTGGAAGAATGAGAGTAGAGGGGGAAGGGGTTCAGGAGGCATGGAAAGAGACCACGGATAAGATAAGGGAAGTGATAAAGGAAAGCGAGGAAAAAGGGGGAAGGCAGGAGGTAAAGAGAAGGGAAGGGTGGTGGGACGAGGAATGTAAAGAAAAGAAGGAGGAGGCCAGAAGGGAGCTGAGGAGATGGAGAAGAGGCGAAGGAGACAAGGAAGGATACAGGGGAAAAAAGAGGGAATATCAACGGATGTGCGAGAGGAAAAGGGAGGAGGAAAGAGAAAGGGCGGTGAAGGAGATCGAAGAGGCAAGAACAGAGCAGAAGGTGTGGGAAATAGTGAACAGGGGGAGGAGAAGGAGGAAAAGGATGAATGAGGGAATAGGAGAAGAGGAATGGAAAGAGTACTTTACAAATCTACTGGGAGGAGCGGAGAAAAAGGTAACATGGGGGAAGGAAAGAAGGGAAAGAGAAGGGGAAGAAGAGGAAATAAGTAAGGCAGAAGTAAGGAGGGCAGTGGGGAAGCTGAAGGCGGAGAAGGCAACGGGAATAGACGGGATACCGAACGAAGCATGGAAGTATGGAGGGGAAGCGGGGATAGTGATAGCATGGGAAATTTGCAGGAGAGTGTGGAGAGGAGAGGGCTGGCCACAGGAATGGAAAGAGGGAATAATAGCGCCGATAGTAAAAAAGGGAGAAGGAGAGAAAGTGGAGGAGTATAGAGGAGTGACGCTAATGCCGACGATATATAAAATATATGCAATGGTACTAGTGAACAGACTAGAGCAAGAGGTCGAGAGAGAGAAGATGATCCCACCGAACCAAACGGGTTTCAGGAAGGGTGTAGGAACAATAGACAACATCTACGTGCTGAACCACGTAGTGGGAAGGCAGGTGAACGAAGAAAAAGGGAAATTGGTAGCGCTCTTCGTAGACCTGAAAGCGGCGTTTGATTCGGTGGACAGGAAGGTGTTGCTTCAAGCGATGGAGGAGAGAGGGGTCAGGAAGGGATTAAGGGAAAGGGTGGAGGAAGTACTGAGGGAAACGATAAGCAGAGTGAGAGCAGGGGGGGAGTTGGGAGAGGGTTTCTGGACGGCAAGGGGAGTGAGGCAGGGATGCCCATTGAGTCCGCTGCTTTTCAACCTGCTAACGGCTGACTTGGAAGAGGAGATGAGGAGAGGGAGATGGGGAGGGGTAGAAGTGAGAGGGAGGAGGATATGCACGTTAGCATATGCGGACGACGTGGTGGTGCTGGCAAAAGGGGAAGAGGAGATGAAAAGTATGATAAGGAGAATGGAAGAATACTGGGATAGGAAGAAGCTGGAAGTGAACGTGGCGAAGACCAAGCTGATAAGGTTCAGGAAAGGAGGGGGAAGGAGTAAGGAGATAGACTGGAGATGGAGAGGGAGGAAAATAGAGGAGGTGAAGGAATTTAGATACTTAGGATATGTGTTCAGGAAAAACGGAGGGCAAGAAGCGCACTTAAGGGAAAGGGTAAGGAAGGCAGGAGCAGTGATGAGGCAGGCTTGGGGAATAGGAAAGAGGAAATTTGGGAAGGATTGGAAGAGAAGGATGTGGCTCTTCGACACGCTGGTGTGGACGGTGATGAGTTACGGAGCAGAAATATGGGGTTGGGAGGAAAGAAAGGAGATAGAGGGGGTGCAGGAGAGATATATCAGATGGACGTTAGGAGTGGATTGGGGAACGCCGGGATATATGGTGAGGGAGGAAGTGAAGAGAGACAAGATCAGGACAAGGGCGGCGAAGAGAGCATGGAATTACGAAGAGAAGCTGAGAAGTGGAAAAGGGAGCGAAATAGCGAGAGAGTGCCTGGAGGAGGTAGAAGAGAGGGAGAGGAGAGGGGAGGAAAGGAAATCCAAATGGGAAGAGGAGAGGAGAAGATTTAGGGACAAGTTCGGACAGGAAGGGAGAAGCAGGGAAAGAGAGAACTGGGAAGAGGTAGAGAAAGAGGACAGGAGACAGCAGGAAGGGGAAAGGATGGAGGAGATACAAGGATCGAGGTACAACAGGTGGTACAAAGAGATAAGAGTAGAAGGAGTCCCGGAGTACCTAGGAGGAAAGTGGAGCGAGGAAAGGAAGAGAAGAGTAGCGAGGTACAGACTGGGAAATGAGATGAGAGAGGGCAGGTACTGGGAAGAGGAAGAGGACAGGAGGTGTAGATTGTGCGGGATAGAAGAGGAGACGTGGGGTCACACGCTAGAGGTGTGCTGTAGGGAGGCAGAGGAAGAGGAGGAGAAAGGAGTAGCAGAGAGGGTGAGAGAGATTTTGGACGGAGCAGGCAAGGGAGAGGAATGGATGAAAGAGATGGAGAAACGAAGGAAAGAAAGAGGGTGGTATGGCAGAAGTGGAATGGGATGAATGAAACGGAAACGGAAGTCGGAGAGGAGGGAGTAGGAATGAGAATAGGAAGTGCCGGTAACCCTTCGGGGAGGCCGTAAATATATACATACAGGCATACTACGTCGGCATAAGATCCGATCTCAAAAATGGGCTCGAATGGTAGACCCTAAAAAATGTCCACCAACGTGTAAAGTGTAAGAATTTGTGTAGCTAATAATTAACATTTTAGTGTGTTGATCAACACGATCGTTAGTGTTATTCTCACGGTCTGTTCCTGAACACACAAAAATGTAATTTGATACCAAAGTAACACTTTTTACATGTTACTCTATCATTGGTTTGTGTTACTTTCAACATAATGCTGAGTTACCCTATCACTGCACACGGAGTGTGTCGAGATAACACTAATTTTATGTAAGCAAAGTCGTTGACACTAATTTTCGTGTTACACTTGGCGGAGATTTTTTCACTACGTAGGCATAAGCGTGTCTCTGAATATTTAACTAATAACGGACCACATTGCAGTACATTTGGTAGAACAAGACTGCGAATCGGTAATATTGAACATTAAATATAGTCATGTTCAATTTACCGTACCAACCACTCGGCGTTCTACTGATAGTATTTACGTACAGGCATTTCGAGCTCAGCTAGTGAATTGTGAGCCTCAGGTCAAGTCTACCGTAACCCTATTCCATACTAGCGTTTTTCGGACTTTGCCTTATCTGTCTTGGCAAATCCACGACTCAGATAACATTCTCGGACAGCTGTCGAATTCAGACCGAACTGACGACTAAACCAAATGGGATGCCGAGAACCATCATACCGTGTTTCTGGTTCGCAATCATAGCTTGTTTATATTTTTTGGACTCTGCGTTTACTTTTGGACTTTTCTATGGTACATCATCGTTATAACGATCTTTGAACCAGGAAACCATACTCCTAATTGCACCGTCGAATTTTGACAACAATTGTTCAATGAACGATGCTCAATCAGTACCACTTACAACGCTATAGATAGCAGCGTACCGGTCATCTCAAGTTGGAAATGCACTTCTACATCGAGTCAAATGTTTTTACAGCGTGCAACGATCTGCTGTTATTCCATCTCATCTTGACTAATGACCTGCCGCTTCTTCCACCCTAATCCCCGTCCACGTTTGGCTCCTCGCGGCGACCTCTTCGTGGCCCCGCGAACGTCTCAGCGTCCGCGTCGCCGAGTCACTGACGCTCCTTCAGTTTTTTCGCCGGGCAAACGAACGGCAACCTCTTTACAGAACTCTTTGGAAAAGCTCTTTTCGTTATATTTTGTGGCTGGTTAATCTATTTCCGAGCGCGCATTGGGCGCAAGCTGCCTGCGATTCAGATTCTCGAAACTTCGGCTAGATTGGATTTAATTTATAGAAACGTGACACCAGAATACTAGAATGCTCGGTTTTATACTCCGTTTGCGCCTGCAAGATGTGGAGATCACTGTGGAGGGTAGAGGTAATGAGAACTCTCTGTTCTGTGTTTGAGAAGTGTCCCTGCAATATGGCGCGCTGCATCAAAAGGTCTAAATTTGTAATAAAGCGGCACAACTTGTTGGAGTGGGATGAAATTAAAAAGAGGAACGTGTACATCCGCTTTGTGCGGGCGCCGTTTTGAAAACCTCTACTTTTTCTTCCTAACCTCTATTCGCTTTCAAAAACTTGAGGAAACAAAACTTGCTACTACGAATGATAAAATAACAGTAAACGTTTTATGACTAGCAAATATCTGTTTTATATTCAAAAATGCAACTTTCCAGATTCGTAAAAAATTCAGGGACCCCGCACAAACCTTATGGTTTTGGTTCTGGATGGATTTGTCTGGATTTTTGATGCGTTGTACTTCTCTCAAACGAGTCAACGGTGTCTACAGCCAGAGGGTCCAAAAATGGCTAGTTTTCAAAATATTGAGAAAGCAAAGTCATTTCTACCATCTCTACGCTGCTGCTGCACGTCAGGTCATTCTAAAGCTAGCAGAAATTTATGATGTAAACACTGTGTATCTGAATACTGTTCCTTTGCAGGAAACTACTTTTCTTTCTGAATATTTTGAAAACTAGCCATTTTTGGACTTTGTGGCTGTAGGCACTTTTGATCAGGCCAATGAGAAGTACAACGTATCAAAAATCGAGACGAATCCACTGGGAACCAAAACCCGTTAGGTTACTTAGGTCACTAGGACCCGAGGCCCTCGTGTTTTTGTGCCACTCGATGTGCTCTACAAGATGGTTGAAAAGAATCTACCATTTCATTCACAAAAGTGAGCTTCACTGTAAAAAGGTCTCGAACATTTTTTGTGACCTCGGTCCTCGCCTCGGTGATTACCGAGATACGTAAGGTGGCAACAGTTGGTGCCTCGCCACGTATACATGTACGGGAACTGGGTAAAATCTAAGACAAGAATTCGGCGAGGATATCCGAGATAGAACATGCCTCGGTTCTTTCAAAGACTTTGAAGAAATCGAGGGCAACTAATTGCTGGCGATACATTCACGCGGCTATTATTAGTAACCATCGCGTCGATCACCCTCGCGGAGAGTCTGTTTTTCGTACGGTCCGCTGACGAAATCCAAGCAAGGATACATCGCCGTTAATAAAAATAGAAATTGATTGCATTTCCTGTACTCTTGAACGTCTGTTTCCATTGAATATAAGAGCGATATTGCAAGTGAAGTAAAATGACTTGTCACGCTCCGAATCGTCAATATTGTCGTCGAAAACCACGGTTGATTTTTTCAGCTACAGGTTTCTTCTGGTCCGATAGAGTCGCGAGCACGGGATAGAACACGAGCTTTTGCCGAATAAACTCGAATTGGGTCCAGGGCTCCTTAAGGGGGTATTCTGGTCTAGACCACTACTTTTTGGGTATTTTTCAAACTGGAATAAAAAAAATTGAAAACATTTTCACCATCCATTTTTTTATACAATATTTATTGATTTTTAAAGTTTATAAAAAAATTAAAAAAAAAAGTCAAAAATTCATCCAGTGACAGGCCGGTGAAGTGGGGGTTGCCAGTCAAACGGTGCTCCCTGGTTGACATGATTCCAACCCTTGTAGTGATCTAATTCGAATAAACAAAGAAAATTCTCAATTAGTAAAGATGTTGCTATATCTTGAACTATGGACGAAAAAAAAAGAAAATTCACAAAATAGCGTCCACTTGAAAAAAAATAAAATTTACCCCTGTTTTTCGACCTTTACGAATTTTTTAAAAATGCTTCAAATTAAAATTTTCCAAAATCCATCGTCCAAGTGATAAAATGATGTATAAAGAAGATTTTCACAAAATTTCAAAGGAATCGGTCGGATAGAACTTGAGATATCGTGTCAACCACCTCAACAAAAGGAGTTTTGAGAAAAACGCGTTTGAAGTTTGAGAAAGATTTCCAGTAGAATAACTCAGATAATAATATTTAATACTCACTTTGGATTAATCGGCGATTCCATATCCATACATTGGACCTTCTTCTTTCTCAAAATCGAGATTTTGTGAAGTTCTTTCTTCTAAACGAGCTGTTCTACCTGCTCGTTATGTCTAACAGCAAATGTGTGAGTTTCAGTACCAACGATGATGCCCATGTGTGTCATTATATTTAAAATCTTTAAATAGCCTTCATTAAAAATAGCAATGGCTAAATAATTTGCAATTTCTATAGTTTGGGTTCCAGCGTGAGTATGCTTTGGAGCAAAAGTCCATATCAATGAATTGAGGGATTCATTATTATTTTGTGTGTCGGATCCTAAACATCGTTCTAATAAATCATCAGATGATAAGCTGGTATAAATGGGCTCAAGTTGGATACAAAAGAATTTCTGGAAAACATCTGCCGTTCATTGTATGATCACTCCGCTCGGCTGGTTTAGGTGCCGCGTCACAAAATCCGCTGTATCTCCCAAAATAGTTCGAATTTTGAAGAATCCTTTTGAGAGCATATTTTTGAAAGTCTAAGCTTTAAAATTATGCAAAAAAATAATTGATTTTTTCAATTTTCTAGACCAGAATACCCTTAACTCGACTGCACTGAGCACGCATTGGGTACCGTGTTGTTTTCCCCCAGAGCTCGAATTCGGTCCGCACTCCGTGCAGTTGGATCGTGATCCCGCACACCCGCACGCACTAGCGCGCGCGAGCCACTATTACCAGACCCACCCACACGTGCACTTTAAGGTGTTTTCATTCTTTTAGGGTGCGCCACCCTATTTTTGCATGTTACACGATTGCTGAGAGATAAGAAACACTAGAAAAAGCTACACTATTAGTGTGGTAGCAGAAGATAGATAACAATTTGCGACCTCGTGGTCACCCTACAAACATTACAAACTCATCAACATTCAATTTAACTAAATGAAGCGTCGTTTGATGGCAACTAACACGATTTTCGACACGGTCGCAAATACCACCACACCTCTGAAGCAGCGGTCGGGATCCAATTCGAGTTTTCCCCGTTTGCCGAACGAGTCTCTAAACGCACGCCATTTTGAAACAATGCAAGCAATATCACCAGACTGTTTGGTTTTACCGCGACGAAACTTGAGGGCTCGAGATGTTTTTCATTCGCAATTACTCTACGATTTCCCAACTCAATGTTGTGTAACTCTTCGACCGGAAATTTCGGGATTTCCCACATTTTTTCCCACCTGGCTGGGAATTTACCCACGAGAATGCTAGAACCGAAAAAAAAATGTTGGCTTGGCAATAAAGTTGCTACTACTTTTGTGGCCTTGCTGTCGAGAATGTTCATTCTTCACAACTTGACATTGCTTTTCAATGATCTAAAAATTAACATAAATCAACTTTACCAATAAAAACACATCATCCTCTTTCGAATGATTGGAAACATTTAATGACACCCGGAATATCGACATTAAACAAACTTAGTTGCCAATCTAATAAAAGATTAGCGTGCCTTGGTGTGTAAAGGGATTCACTACACACGGAGTGTGTCGAGATAAGACTACTTTTGTGTGCAAAAAATCCTTAACACAAATTGTTGTGTTTCTTGTGTAAGAAGTAAGAATGTTTGTGTGGAATATTCAACATTGCAGCGTGCCGATTCAACACAATCGTTATTGTTGTTTGGTCAGTCCGTTTTTCAACACACAAGATTGTTATTTGAAACAGAATTAACACTTTTTAAATGCTACTCTAACATTTGTTTGTGCTGTATTGCACTAACACTACACACGGAGTGTGCTGAAATAACACAGATTTTGTGTGACAAACAATCGGTAACGCAAACATTTGTGTTCAATTTTCCGTCATCGTGTAAACACATTTTGGCGTGTCGATTCAACACTATCGTTAGTGTGTTTTTTAACACACAAAAATGTTTATTGATACCGAAGTAACACTTTTTAATTGCTACTCTAACATTTCTTCGTGCTATGTTGCACTAACACTACACACGCAGTGTGTTGAAAAAGCACAAATTCTGTGCAAAAAAGTCGTTAACACAAAATTTTTGTGTTAAATTTGACGGCAAACATTTTACTGCGTGCTGTTTCAGATTTAAAGTCGAAATCACCTCTCTGCGAGCCACTGCAAATAACTATGCTGCGAAGAATTCGAGAGTCGTAAAATCTAATTGACGCTTGCAACGCGATGCAATCTGTGCAAGACAATGTTTATTATACCTGCGCTCTCTCCTGCGGCAGGTACATCACGAGCACAGGCCGAGCATTCTCGCGGTGAAAAAATATTATAATTCTTCCAGTCTTCGAAAAAAGGAATGGGTTGACATTTTTTACGCGTACGGGAGTGTATCATAATTCCCACGCACTTATTGTAGAATTTGTGAGATAAATCTCGATGAAGCGGCCGCTGAAGGCAAACGACGAATATATAATGCCTGTTTCAGACTTTCGAGCGAGCAGTAGATGGTGAACTTTGTAAATATGCCGCGCCCACTGCGCGCATGCAACATATACTATCGTCAACTTTGAAACCATAAGAACCGTGCACGAACGGCGACTATAAAGATATAAATTGCCCGCCAAGAGGTGGACAATGAAGCGTTTGCGATTCGCGACGGGTGAGAGTGACAAGCAGAATTCCAAAGCACTTCCATCCACCTTCGTCTGCGGTAAAATTTTCTACACAAAACAATTTTTACGGCCCGCTACAGTTTTTGCAACCACGATACATGTATTCGCACCAATTGCCGAAAACAGCAAACTTCACGGACGTTTGTTCTCTCCCTATTCTTATACCGTCAATATCACATCACAGGGAGAAAACAATGCGGATGACTAATCGGAATTCGAACAGGGATGAAGAATAGTCAACGAGGCCAGAACAAATCTACAGCAAATGTGACAGTAGATTATATCTACAGGCTGTAGCTTAACGATGAAAAGAGGCTTGGGGTATTAGGTCATCGCAGAGATACCTGAAGACCTCTATTACTCAAAAGACGTAAAATACATCGTTTACAAGATCATATCACTATCCACGGAAGTTCTGCGTCAATTCTTATCTAGTTCTTCACCGAGAACAGATTCGGAACACTTGCCCTGATCATGCTCAACCCTCGAAGTACACGACGGGTCGTTTTGACCCCGAAAATCGGAATCAGCCGTTCGGAAAAAGGCGGTACGAAAAATTAAACAAGATACAATTTGTCACCGAATAACAATCCAATACGTAATAAACTCAATGCGATGGAATTGGCCAGACCCGTGAGTGGTCTGATGACAATTTGAATAATATTAAAATTGGAAATGTTGCCGCCTGTTACCACCGTTCTCTGGACCAACATTTTGTGCACGTTGCTGATTATTTGAAATTTACACTGAAATGCGAGTCATTTCGGCTAGTGCACGTTTCACTGTCACAGATTCATTGGGTCGCACGCTATTTATTTTCACCGCAGAATAACATGGAGCCCAATGAAAAATTCATTGACAGTGAGTATATTTCACTCGTCTGCTCGATAAGATCGCTGCTAAATTTGGCATCGAGGAATAAATCTGGTTTATCTCTCGCGGAAACTCTTCGCGCATTCGACGTTGCCTCGTTATTGCCTTGCCACGTACTCGGAGGTGCGAGCGTGTTTTACCGGCTAATTGACTCGTCGATGACGCTTCTTTGTCTTCGCGACTATCCCGCCATCTCGGAGTAATTTAATGGTAAATCCCTGTGATGCATATTAAATCCATCGCGCATCACGTCGAAACGCGAAGGCGGCTTCGCGCGCATAGTGGTGCCCACCTACGCGATCTGATTGTGAGTACACGTATCGCATGGTTTCGAGTGGTCAGTTCATTAGGGTGGCGAACGCGCCACGGCGAGCGAACATGACCACCAGAAATACTCGTTCCAGAAGCGTATCGGGGCGTCCGCTACACGCAAAACGAGTTTGCGAGTAATTGGCTAATTTAAGTACTTTTATAACTACCCTTTTGCGCTCCGCTGCGACTGTCTTCAGCCTTGTTGCTCCTCTTGGCCGTTAGTCACAGGGTGCGCGTGATAGGCAGGCGTTTTATTAGCTGCTCTGGGACTGAGCGCGAGGTTCGATGTCGCAAGAGCGGCGAGCGGTCGGTAAGCTGCGTCAGTTGGGGGTCAGAGGGTGCTAATTGCTTGGGTAAATGACCGCTACAATTATTATTCCGATCTGTCGGCCCCTCGTATGCTAATAGATCTGGAGGAGGCGAACATCCAGTCATGAGAGTCACGATCGCGTCCGACCTTCGACGAGCGATTGTGGGAACAAAGACTCCTGATCCGAGGCCTGCCGACGAAGATGGAGTAGCGATATTAGCGTTATATATTATACCGATACTAACTCTACGCTACATAAGATATCGACCCCTCGGTCGAAGAAGAGCACAATTCAAAACTCGCTCGAAGAAGAACACAATTCGGATTGCGTCAAAAATGTGCACAATCCAGATTCAGTCGAAGAAAGACACTTTGGATTTCCGTCGAAGAAAAGCACTTGTCGCTATTCGCAATTTTCGGCTTCGCATCATTGTTATAAGTTTGATCCAGCCAGTCGAGTCAATATAACTTCATTTCTTGCAAAAAAAAAATGTCTGCCAATTTCTTAAGACTGCCAAGACATTTTTTGTGCTCGAATAGTACTCAAACATTATTCAAACTATGCGTAGACATTTTTGTAAGTGAAAAAGTTCGGTAGTTTCGAAGTTATGGACGGTCAACAATTGGACAGGGTCAAATTGACCCGGAGCGTAGATGTTCTAAAAAAATAGGTGTGTAGTCGAAGGGTTAATGTTATACGCTATATTCGGAAGGTTTCCGCAAAAACAAGGTCCTCAACGTTTCATAAACACTTTGACACTCGCTGCTCTTGCCTGTAGACGTACCTCGGATGTTCCTCGTGATCCGAGCAATAGATTCGTGGAAGAAAATTCTACCAAAAACACTTCTGGAGTAGAATATAATTTAATCGAACTAACTAAGATGCAATTAGGAAAATGAGCACGTCATCATTACGGAAGGGTGACGGCACTCGGGCAGGACCGATTCAAGCTCCCGTGCATCCTAGCCGAATACATCGAGATCGAGATCGATATCCCGCGCGAGAGCAATCAAACGCGCAGGAGTCGCGCTATTGGGTATGGTGAAAAATGTCGAGTGGGAACACACACGCGACGCTAATGCCCAATTACGAGGCTGTATCTAAAAGCGTATATAATAAGTATGCTCAAGCGGTTGATCAACCGAGATCGATGTACGATAGAGTTAATTGCTTAATGAGACCGAGACCTGCCGTGGACCTGCTTCGCTATGTTTGCCGTACTCGCTCGACAGAATCAACGAATAAAAATCAATCGAACAAGCCCAACCGGACGGGAGAAACGAAGCAACAGAGAGAACTAGAGAACCGGAAGACCAGAGGTTCTGTTCTTCGTGGGGACCACCACCAGTGGTGCACCAAGGTCCGTGTCGTTCCGTTAATTGAAAACTGTGCCCGAGAATATTCGTTGGACCACCTAAGTATACTGCCACGTACCCCTTCGCTTCTCGGCTACGTCGCGACTTAGCGGAGCCCAAGGTTATCGCGTGTAGTGGTAGTCTCGCCTCTTCGGGCCCTTGTAGGTCCCATCCGATCGCCGTCACGGGGGGCCCGGGCGGGGAGCGGAGTGTGGGGGCGAGATTGTCCATCCATGACGGTTGGACGCATCGATCGTCCGACCTTTGCTCTCGATGGAATTTCGCCGATTCGAGAACGATGCCGCTCTTCGGATTTCTTCTTCGGTCCTCGTGGATGGCAGTCCCCCGCGCAAAAAGCCTGCGGAGGAATTCGCGGATTTTATCGGCCGCATCAGCCGGTATACGAAGGGATCTGACTTATCGGGCAAAGTGGCGAAGAAGTCCCGTTTTTTTCGCTGCTTTCTTCTTTTATCGCGACGAGACGCGTGACGATCGTCGACGGAACGAAGCGGATCCCAATTAAGTTGGCACACATTTTAGCCCAACATTTGCGTCCTCGTACGCGATGATATTTCTTTGGGGTGATGGTATTCGGCGACGGCAGTGGCATAATTTTTCGCCGAGAAAGACGTTAAGATCGGCAGTTAATCAGTCCGATGGATTCATTTGAATTCCGTACAGATTCAGCCGCGTGTTTACCGGTGCAGTGACTCGCGAATACTTGAATGTTGATTTACGCGGTCACTCCTGTGCTCACTCACTCCAACGAGTACGTAGGTACCTGAGGGGCGGTAACTCGAGTTATTTTAGATTCGAATAAATTACCAAGATATGACCCCAAGTATCGTACCACTTTCGACCACGTTGCTCGAGGAACGCTCTGCTATGCTCCCTCTCTCTTTCTCTCTCACGAGTCCTCTGCCATTTCGTAATAACCTCTCTCTCTCTCTCGCTCTCTCTCGCAACAATATTTCTTCTCGAATAATTGAACCTTATTTCATCCTTTGACGCGCCACCAGCTCTGCGGCGCCAATTATTCGCACGGTTAAGCGATCGAGAGATCAATGTTGAAGTGTAACGTCTTTCAGAATTCGCAATCCTACCAGTAAGAGCGACGAGAGCACCTGTCTTCATTTCCACCACTCTCGCTCGCATTTTAAACAAGTTTTCAAAAAGTTTAAGTACTTTATTTCCACTTCAAAAACAAACACTTAGCACATCGGTGAAAATGATGTTTACATATACCGCGCATTCTTCCTAAATCCAGCCCCCTATTTTTTCCGAAGTGTCTGAAAATTCTGGAAAAAAAATTATACTTTTCTACGTGTTAGATGGACTATCTGTGATTTTTCTTGGATTTTTTGGAGCTTCGACGCTTAAAGTTACGTTTCCAAAATTTGATGTATTGCCATAAATTTGCATTTTTTTCACACATGAACGGAAAGGCCTATTTTGCTACCTGTAAAGCGGGAGGAAAAAGGAGTTTTACGTCCCTAGGTGCGAAAGGCCGGGTGGAAAACTCTACCCTAGGGAAGAAAGACTTTCTACGCGATCTTTCGGCCTTTCTGCGTGAGATTACAGTGTGTAGAGATTCGGGCACGAGACTCCGCGCTCGTAAGCAAAAACCTACTTTCCTCCCTAGATACGCAATGCACTGTTCTTGAGGGGAAAAAAATCGGCTCGAGAAAATATTTGAATTACATCCTGAATTGATTACTCAAAACATGTAGAATCGCAACTCTGCTGTCGGGAAGACGCGAACAAGAATTTTACGAAATGTTTCCAGACAGATCTTGCACATTTGCGGAGGAATCATGATTTTCAGGACACGCTTTCGCTTTGTTTGTACGATGCGAGGCCGGTGGACACATCCGTGTCAACATTTTTCTCACCTGGCGGCGGCGTTTGCGTCGGATACAATTTTCCACACGGCCACGGAATAGAAGGTGACTCGTGCGTGTTACCTTTACGAGCCGCGTAATCCAGCGGAACGACGTTATTTGCTTGCGGTCAAACGCGAAAAGGTAACTGGCTGGCGACGCCTGGACGACTGCCACTAATTCTCCTCAACCGAATCCGTAATTTATTGGTCGTAAAAATAATACCGAAACGGCCGTGAATTTCATACCTCGCACCGGAAAACCTTGAAACATGATCCGTAATGTTTCGCGGGACTACTCGCGAATCATCAACTTTCTATCATTTTTCAGAACTAGCTACAGCATTTTTCTCGTCACGATTCTTCGAGTATCTTGAAATTATTATTAAAAATAATTTTATTCCTACGCCACGTCTGCATCGATTTGTTTCGAACACACCTGTGTATTGCGGTAATTCATTTTTTTTTTCGCATCCCAATTCGAAAACCTTCAGCTCGCCACAGTTTCTGTAAAAAGTAGCTTGGTATGTACGTAAAAAAATCTACGAGCGCGACTGCTGCAAAACGCCCAATTAAATTGAAACTGCACATTTCGAGGACATTTTTTGTCACCGAAACAAGTGAAGTTTTCGACAAAAAATCGTATCTCATTTAGTTTTTGTAGAACGCTGTTTTCGGTCGAAGTCGATGACAGGGTCAAAATGACCCGTGGTGGCCTCGAAGGGTTGACAGTATCGGTACAGTCTCGCGTTTCCGCCGAAGTACCGTGCAAACTCTTCGCGTAGGATCGGAAATCTTAACGTTAACTTGATCGTTGGCTTTTGAATAGTGACGAACGGATGTTCACCGCGAGACAATGACATTGCGAACCTCGTGTCCCCGTATCTTTCGCTACTTGCGCGGCTTTCATACGTATCTACAGCGATTCCCTCCTGCCGATAAGACAGCACGTATACGCGATCCTTAATTGGACAATTATAATTGTTAATAAGTCTCGATCGTTTGGAAGACCCTCGGAGGTAGGTATAGCTTCTGAAATCCGCGTGCCATTCCTCCGCCGTCAGCCATCTTGATAAAACCACGTAACCGTGGCGCGGTAAAATTCTGATTATACAATCATTAGGCACCGATTAATTGCGAGGCGGTACGATATTTCCACCAGTCGATACTCCGCTGGATACTTGCTAATTACATTTGACTAATCACTTTTACGTTGCTAGAATTTATCGGGCTGAAACACAGTTCCGCCGCGCCGTATAGAGAGCCCCCCGCAATTTGTCGTTGGATTGCCATTGATTGCCACAGTTGATCGAACTTGCAGTATTTTTCATACTTGCTGGTTTCATACAGCTGCCAATGACAATGCTCCTAGGAGCAAAATGTTCGTGGAAAATCTGTAGAAAATGTGTGATACAAATCAATTTTGTTCAAACGGTAGATTTGTCTTGCTTTGGACTTGGGTACAAGTTGACCTGTGATATATTTTTAAAGATTCCGTGATCTCAACTCAGCAGCGAGTTCAACTCAGCAGATGGTATATCTTCTTATGGATGAATACCTAATGCGGTTTATGCCGACCGGGTCACAGTTGTCTTTGACATCGTGATTCCAGCCCGAGGCCCACTACTCCAACTTGACGTTCTCATATCCCATCAAGTTTTCAATGGTTATTCGTAGAGAATTCTCTTCGAGTAAAGTCACTTCAATCAGAGATTCCTTCATCTCCGAATTCTATCCCCTATAACTCGCTTTTACGTAACCAGTTTCATTCCGTCAGCGGATACGTGGGTGAGATGTGAAAAAGAAAGGAACCGCACGAAGTGCTGGTGCCCGGTTTCTGTCAACGGCGTTCGTTCGTTTCGACGTCCGGCGTCGTCCGTTTTAATTACCACGCACCACGGTTTCGCTCTCCTTCCCGTCACTTGACAAGGGCCCATCATCGACCGCGAGTTATCACTGGACGGCAACCTCGATGCGCGTCGATCCAAATAAACGTAAAAACAGATTTCGTGTAAAAAAGGGCGACACGAGCGACAAGCTGACGTGAGAAGGAAAAGGATGGCAGGTCGGGGGAGTTGCGGGGCGAACAGAGACGCGTTTGCTGCGACCGACGTAAAAATAGCAACGCTCTCGCTTATAATAATACTAATCGTGTTGTCTAGCTTTCAGGCACTCTCTTTCTTTCGTTTTATCTGGTCCCTTCGTCTCTCCCCTCGTCAGATCTGAACGCATCTCTCTTTCTCGCGCGAACTATTCCTGTTCCATCGACCGACGCGAACCGCAAAGAAGACACCCGATGCCGTCCTCAAACTCCCACTGTCGTCTTTCCTCTCGCATCGCAAATAAGCGTATACTGACATATCGGGGAGAGCGGGGCAAAACGGCCCCCTTAAGAAAAAGATGCTCGTACACTCAATTTTAAATTTGCTCGTACACTAAAAATGAACCTATTGCTCTTATAGCTTAAAAAAATTTCGTATGAAAAATTCCGAGACAAACTGTAATTTGCTTTTTCAAATTTATAAACATATATTGATAATAAAATAAGCAGGTCCAATTTAAACTCGTGTAACATTGTTCAATTAATCAGATAATTTGGATGAGTCCTAAAGTTATTGTTTTAACTGATTCAACTTGGACTAACCATATCGTATTGGTGACGCACCAGGGGACTGTTTTTTTATCATTATAAAAACATTTTTCATGTAATAAAATTATTTTACCTAGATACATACTTTACGCTGAGCATAAATAGATTAGGAAATTATCTTTCGAAGCTCACTGCGAAACATATAATAGGCTATACTTTTTTATACAATGGGCGTGTTTGGCGGAACTAAGTACTTAGTAAACTTAGTAAGTTACTCAGCAGAAATATGGTAGAAATACTAAGTAAAATGGCGTCACAACACAAGTTGTGGAGTGTCTATAGAGTGTCCAGGCCGAGCTGAGTGACTTATTAGGTATACTAAGCGCTTAGTTCGGCCAAACAGGCCCGTTATCAGCTTGAGACAACGAGTTGCGCAGTTCACAGAGAAAGGCCCGTATAACATCCAAAATTTCGGAGGGTCCGTTTTGCTTACAGGGGCCCATTTCACCTATCTCTCTCCTCCCACCCGTAGATGAGGACGACACATTCCTGCGAGAGTCGCGTGTACGACGATGGCGCTTCACACAGTAATCGCAAGTCATCGACGATCGTCGCATAGCCGAGCTTCCGTCACCTTATCGGGACGGAATAATGGATCTCCCATTTTGATATTTCACAGGACACCGACTTCGTTTTTCACGAATTCTATCGATTCTACAACAGCAGAATTTTCCGAGCACGACATCTTCGACTGACTAGAATTCCGGAATCGCAGCGTCAGTCATCGGCTTTCGGAATCGGAAATCGTGGAAAATAAAAAAACTCGTGGTCATCGACGAGGCAAAGTGTTTTATAGAGGCTATACAAGAGATTACCCGCATTCATCGCTGTGAATACAGCTTCGAAGCTCCATCGTCGAAGGCGCGAGCTCGAACGTAATACAGGAATGGTTTTATGTGTATGTAAGCGAACGGGGGATGTACAGCCACGCGACACACGCGCAGATTCGAATATGGGGTCTAAAATCGAGTTCCGGAAGCCGCAGCATTTTTATCGGTTCAAAGAGTCGCGTCGACGCAACGTGATGCTCGTGTTGGCCTGGCCAGGTCCTCGCGGTCCTCTATCGGACGACTGATTGATTTGTTTGCGTTAGCCTAATTGCTTGTCCTGACTCATAGCTTTGTTCTCTTGCGTTGATTCGCCTCCTATCCCCCATCCCCGGTCGTTTACAACCGAGTCAATTTCATCGTAAATCACATGATCAATTTATAACATCGAGAACGTAGCAGCCTAGGTCAAACATGTCTTACGTAAAACAACTGACGACAAGAACACCGACCTAATTTTTTAGTCGAAGATCTTCGCGTTCACGAATAACCACAGCTACCTTGGAAGAAATCGTATGGAAATATACAGCGTGTTAGAAAAATCTAGAAGTCAAATACCTCGAAAACTAAACGTTTCTCAGACAAATGTTTCAAACCAATGTTGTAGGGTTTCAAAAGTCCTATTCAATGATCATATCCATTTGATCTTGATTTGCGGCGTCAATGTGAGGTTAAGATCGACATGATTTTTTTTAAAGAAACACTCCATTTTTTATGGTACAGTATTAAAGATGGCAGCGAGACGTTTCCAAAACACTACTTGATAACCCATTTTTATTCAGAATTGCTCGAGTTATCAGCTTTAGAACTTACGGTGCCGCCAGCACTAGTGTTATCTAACATGCACCGCGCGGAGGTTACATGTTCGGCACTTGTGATAATACGAACAATTCGTGCGTCGATAAGTAGGGTCGGAAATCGGCGTTATCGGCAACGAAGCCGTAAGGCAGGTACATCGGGTCATGGCGAATAATAATCGGTCTCTCACTCTCCCGGGAGCAGCGGCCCAAGTATGTCAGAATAGTGAACTCTAGTATCATCCAACTGATTAGAAAATTCGGTGAAATAACACCATAAGGTATCACGAAGACCTAACATCGGATGGAAGTTTAATCTACTTGTGACCCCGAGACGACAAGTACCGACGATACACCGGGAGAGGTAAAATTGATTACAGTATATTTTAAGAAAAAGAGACTCGCCATGATCCAACGATAACCTTTCGTTTCAGTCTTTTATAGAGAGAGCCCTGCTCGGCCGTTTGACCAAAACGCATTCACCCAGTTTAACCGCAAACAAATCACTAGAGAAGCCCGGTTAAGTTTGTATATTGTATCTTTGTATGATTGTAATTGATTTTATAAGTTTATGTATATGTGAATGTTACGTGATTACTTGTCGGGATGTCACCTTTCAAAATGATAAGCAAATAGATCGGTGGTTATGAAAACAAAAATTAGTCCGTATTTACATATGTGATTAGTCATATAATAAAATTGTTACACACTAACGCTGGCGGCATGCCGCGGCACTGTAAGCTCTAAAGCTCCTAACTCGTGTAATTCCTAATGGAAATAGGTTATCAAGCAGTGTTTTGAAAACGTCTCGTCACCATATTTAATACTGTGCCATAAAAAATGGGGTATTCCATTCAAAAAAATCATGTTGGTTTCGATTTCGCCTTGACGCCTCTATTCAAGGTCAAACGGATATATTCACTAAATAGAACTTTTGAAGCCCTACAACATTGGTTCGAAACATTTTTCTCAGAAACGTCTCGTTCTCGAGATATTTGACCGTTTCCAGACTTTCCCAATACCCTGTATACAATTATACGGCGATATCCGCATTGTTTACGAATATAACGAAGAGAAATTGATGGCTACATTTTTCTTCACTTTGTCTACACTGATTCTTATTCGGTGGTCGCGCTGCTGAATATGACGGAACTTGACGTTGAGTCTCCTCGCATGAAGAGATATGACATTGCTAAAGCGAAATTCACCCGATAAGATCACGCCAAGGCAGCAGCTTCCGGTTCAACGATGACGAACGAATAAAATGATAGAAAATCCCCGTTACGAAGAATCCGGACGAAATCGGTTGATTTGTCTAAATTGGAAATGAGAAAAATGGAAGATGAACATGACACTACTGAGGATTCACAATTCGTACTAGTTTTCTACAGCTATACATCTCTTTGCGGTATTTCGCTTGACCATCAACTGAAATGCCTGCTACAAAACGAACCGTGTTGCCTCGTCCTTTGCCTTCCGTTGCCATCTCCGTTTTTGGTTCCGAGCACCAACTGTTGCCGCCGATCAATCAGACGCGAGACGTGAAGAGGTTGTACCTCGGGGAAGCCCCCTCGTGTATCGCCGTCAAGTGGTTAAACACTGATGAGTCTCGATATTGCTCCACTTAGTGGCTGCTGCCGTTGCATTTGCCATTGTCTGGATCGTAACTCGACTCGGTCGAGATTAGGGGTGGAGTAATCGAAAAGGCAGCCGCGTGTGATTATCGAACGGTCAAACAACCCGCCTGTGCCATAGCCGCGTCTGTCTGCGATTTGCGGTGTGACATTTTTGGGCAACTTTTTTTGACTTCATACTTTCAGGAAGGTAAGCAAAGCTTTTTATGTTTGGAATGTTAATCCAGACAATGGTGTATTGTACAGATCAATTCAAGGCGTATTTGTACAGAGAATTGAATGCTTTCTTCACCTCGCACCATTCGAAGCTATCACTAGTTCTACAATTCGACTCCTGGCACTAGATGAGCCTGGTGCGACGAGTCTAACAAGTGTCGCAAGGTGGGTTCTTTTTTTCCACTTGAGTACCACACGAAAGATTGAAGCCTTTTCCGTACTTGAAGCCTCGTAGCATTCTTTCTGAGGTGAATAATACTGATACTAAAAATCGCTGATTTGCATTTTCATAGATTCAGCACAGTTGGCATATTTTTTTTGTTTCACGTAAAAATAGTTTTATTGACCAGTTAGAATATTTCATACGGTTTTTCATGGCAATATTTACAACTTACGGGCATGAAATTCATTTTACTGATGGTAAAACAGAGATGTATCGGTGGACCTCTAAGTTAGCATACAAGTAATAGTTTCAGGTGGTGCGAGCTGAAGAAAAAGATGTGTTTTTCTGGGGTGGTCTAATGGACACGTCAGTCCGTCGATATCCCGTGCCTGCGCATCTCGCGTTGCATGCATGCATACATGTGTAGATGTTGTATGAATGCGGGAGAAATGTTTATATCCGACCAAAGTTGAAATGGTAAATGTCTCTACGCGATTCGCAATATATTCTCGAGTCCTCGATTAGACTTTTCTTTGATGTTTAAAATGCATTTCCGGTCGCGTAAAGGGAGCCGATCGATAAAATTTATTGCCTCGAATTCTGTATGTATATATGAAAAACACGAAGAAGGAAAACGAGGCGCGGATGATCAAAAGGCAACCAACAAAACCGAAGAGAAATAGACTGAGAAAGAGAAACAGGGAACGAAAAGACGGAAAGATGTTTGGTATAGTAGCGGCTGGCCGATGAGAGAAAGTTAGCTACAGAAATTGAAATTCTCCCAATGTCAGACGTGGACTGATCTTACTTGAATTTCGTAACGTAGTTTATTATTCTATTTTTTCTTCATTCAATCTCACGCGGATACGCGTTTTGCGTCTGGCCTGCTGGTAAAAATGTCGCATCGAGTCCACTGTCAAAATGTTATGCACTGTTGTATTACGTGCTCTGCAATAGGACATGTTCCTTTGTTTTCAATTGTGCTTCAATTTTTCAGCTACTTATCCTTATTCACTCGCCTGACTGTGGAAAAGAGCCAATTACTCAAGATTGTAGCGATAGAAAGTGAAAAACCAGCATTGATGGAAAGTTTGACCAGATAATTCTCTAACATTGTATACTGCGGAAAAGCCAGTGCTCTATATCTCGAGAAACAGTGAACAGTGTGGCATGACTAGTCCAACCGTCGAAATGCTAGGGGCGTTGAAACTTCGTAGGGTTTGTCGTACTCCTGAGTAGGGTCCTAGGGTCTGACCCGTTGTGCCCAAGCAGTCTCTGGCTCCTCGCATCTTCGCGATGGCTATTTTCATAACAGCTCAAATGCTATACCTCGCATGAACAATGATAATAACGTTATGCCAGATATATAGTAGAAATTGATATTCCGCGTCCGGCCAGGGAGTTGTCTTGATTCTTTCTCCCGCTCTCTCTCTCTCTCGCTCTCTCTCTCTCTCTCTCTCTCTCTCTCTCTCTCTCTCTGTCATAACTGTTGCGTTATGAATTGTGAACCGAGACCGAGCCGAGCCAGGTAGAATAGATAAATAAATCTGAGAAGGTTGGATCGAAGTGAAATGGCATCGTTTAAATATGCAAGGTGAGGACGAGCCTCGAAGAACAGTATAACAACCCACGACCGAAGACTGTAAATCGAAGGCAAATGAAAACTGGCTTTGTCCGCGTAGGCGCAAATTAACCTCTTAATGCTGTTAGCGAAACAATTACCATTACAAAATAATGTAAATATGTACGTAGGAATATCTGATATGTTTAATGCATGGCTGTCGAGAGGATTAAGAGTTACGTCTCGCGGTCGGCAGAGCTCAATGAACGTGCTCTAGCGGGAAATAATGGATAAGCGATGAAGAGGAGGAGCACGAGAGAAAAAGAGAGACAAAGCCAGAGAGATGGAACGTTGCCTTTAAATTGTTGTCGCCTCCTCGTTGTAGGTTCCTCGCGTATTCATAGCGGCAGGAAACGCTCCGAGTCGTGCGCAGCTGGTTACACGAGAAAGCCTTGGCTTGTTGCCTATCAAATTGACACCATCGAGCTCACCAAACCATCCGTGACGATTCACACATTTCACTCCGGAAAACTCTACGACCGACTTGGCATTTATTTTGTTGAATCATTTCGAACCTCCGCTGATCTGATTTGAGAGAAATTGAAAGAGCTACGACAACGATGAGGAAATTTAGGAAATTCAAGGTCAAATATCTAATTATTGTACCGAACACTGTTGCGTCACCGAGAGATGTGGTTGCTAAGCGGATTTTGGCTGAGGAAAAGAAATGTACAGATCGCCAAACTTCCTTCCTACACCTAGAAGCTCCGTTAAGTGCGCGTAGTGATTGGCTAATAGCAAGTGAATTTTGGAAGCTGATGCTCGTAGATTTATTGTGGCTCCAACAAATTACGAGTTTTGTACCAGTTGGGCAGATAGAAATTGTTAATCAGATGGAATTTGATGAGAAACCGTATTTCTTAGAATACTGGTGTTACAAACGGTCTTACAGCTCAATCCGATTACACATCCATTTCGACCCGTCACTTCTCGCAATTAGAGAAAAAAGTCGTTGGAATATGGATGAGAGCTGAACGTCAGCCTGGCCCAACAAAATGTTCTCTTCTCGTCGGTTGATGAATAAGGAATCACGTGGTCTGTTTTTTCCGAGACAGATGCTCCTCGATGATCCGGAGATGGACCGAGAGACACGACGGTCGGCCAGAGCCCCGACAATTGCTGTTGTCGGATGTGCATTCTGGGGCATGGGGGGATTTTCGGTGAACGACGAAATGTCCATGAGAAATTCTTGTTCGTCTTCATTTCGACGTGCAATTATCGTGTCGTCGAATATCGTCGTGATTCGATGCATCGGTGATGCGTGAATGCGCTTGAGAACCGATGATAAGGGGCGGCCATTAATTACGCGAGGTGTTTTCGCCGATTTTTTCGGCCCCTCTCCCCCTCAACATCTCCCGTACTTAATGGCCGCCCCTTCCCACAGTTGCGCTCAAGGCTATGCAGTGAGAAATTTTCCCTCAATTCTAATAATTGTAATTTTGGACACTTTAGTGTTATTTCAACACACTCCATGTGTAGTTGAATAAATATATGACTTCACTCTTTTTACTCCTGATTATTCAATTCCGACACTACTTTGAGTGCTCAAGTGCGCACACTTGACACGAATGACTCTATCGATAAGCTAGTTGGCATTGAACTTGTGCAGAACGCGTTTACTGATGTAACTGCGATATGATAATGCAACACGTACCTTGAGTTAGCAACTTAGATTTGGAATAGAGTTACTTGGCAGTTCGAATTTGATATGTGACAATCAAGGCACGGTAACTAGGTGAAAACATGTTTGTGTATCGGAATATCGCAAACATACGATTAGCTGAGGAAGGTACAGGTGAGCATCTGATGAGAGAGACTGATGGGAAATTCATTCTGAAATGATCTCATTGACAAATAATTAAGTACTACCGTGTTATTTGCGCGTAAAAACCGAACAGCTTTAAAGCTTTCTTGCCAAGATATTCAAGTCTGTGGAGCTAAATACTTCGCTCTATGAATCACTGATTTATTCCCGATAATACGCATGGCTATAAATTTGAGACGGGCGTTAATTTTTTGCTGGCCTATCCTGGATCTGAAAAAATCAAGAACATCCGGTTATTTATGCTGTATTCGAATGACTCCATGTTGCTAGATACCGTGGCTCATAATAGCGTCCACTATACTCGACTATCAAAAAGATCTTTCGAGTCATACAGTTTTTATGGCAACTAGAGACAGTCAGACAACACGGCGACGTTCATCGACTACGTCCCGTGCGGGAATTTTAGCTGGTAATCAATTAGGAGGGATAGGAGGAATATAATGAGAATGGAGCCGCTGATAGATCGTTGGTACCGATGACCAATAACCAATTGGAACAATAATTTTATCGGCGTCTAGATCAAACGCAATGATTCTCGGATCCACTGTGCAAGCAGAGGTCGCAGAGATGATAATAACTTAATTACCGTTCGCTTCGGCCTGTGAAACATCATGGGTCCGACCGTCCCTTTTCGTTGATTCGCTGGGGCACGAACTCTGCGCCCAGGCCCGTCTCAAATCGTTTCTTGCGTTATTTTGCACTGCTGTCCCAGATTCCGTCACATCCGCGTATCCACAGCAGCTTCGGTGGTCTCGTATAAATTATTGCCGCTTTCGACGACTCGGTAGGGCAAAAGATCGGGTCTCGAGGAGCCAAGAAGCGGTCCCCGATCGGCCGATTCTCCACGTCAACGAGAGGCCACGCAGTGAAAAAAAATCCGTGAAATTTAACACAAATATTTGTGTAAGCAACGTTTTTTGCACAAAATTAGTGTTATTGCAACACACTCGGTGTGTAGTGATGGAGTAACGCAGCTCTGTGTTGAAAGTAACGCAAACCCATGTCAGAGTAACATTTAAAAAATGTTACTTCAGCATGAAATAACATTTTTGTGTGCTCAAAAACGGATTCTGAGAACAACACTAACGATTGTGTTGAATTAGCACACTAAAATGTCGAACATTCTACACGCAAGTTGTTGCACTGTGCACAAAGACGGAAATTTTCGCATAAAAATGTGTAATAACGACTTTGTTCGCACAACATTAGTGTTATTTCAATACACTCAGTGTGCAGTAATAGTGTAACAGAGCTCCTTGTAGAAAGTAACATAGCTCTGTATTAAAAGTAACATAAACCAATGTTAGAGTGAGATTAAAAAGTGTTAATTTTGTGTCACATAACTTTTTTGTGTGTCGAAAAACGGACTGATCGAACGACACTAACGATTGTGTTGGATTAACACGCTGAAATGTTAAAAAATTGTTGCAAAGACGGAAATTTGCGCACAAAAATGTGTATTAACGACTTTTTTTGCACAAAATTAGTGTTACTTCGATACAGTCCGCATGTAGTGTAAGGTGACACAGCTCTATGTTGAAAGTAACACAGTTCTACGTTAAAAGTAGCAGAAACCAATGTTAGAGCAGCATTTGAAAAGTGTTACTTTAGTATCAAGTTAAATTTTTGTGTTTTAAGAAACGAATTCTGAGAACAACACTAACGATAGTGTGGAATCGACACACTAAAGTGTTAAATATCTTACACCCAAATTTTCACACTTCACACAACAACGGAAAATTGTGTACTGTGCAGTCTTCCAGGATGGAAGTTGTAGCTATTACGGGTAGCAGCACATAGACGATTATATCGAGTGAATCGATGGCGGGAGAAGCCCCAACTTTCCCCGCCTCTCCCAGTTCTTTGAGTGGCTCGTAATTTCTTCTTCGACGCGGCTTTCTCACGAATTGCGTTCGAATATTCGATTCTTTACCCAGAATGATATTTATCTATCGTTCTTCGTGCATCAGTACGTTCAACAATGTTATGCCATTCAGAAAACCTGTTTGAGTACTTCTAGGTACTTCACGACTCACAATGAGGCCTGATTGTCAGATCAGGCCTTCTAGGAACAAGCCGCGGGGAAGAAGTATTGTATAATTGAGAAGACGCCGATTTCGGGTAAACATTTGATTGTCTGTTTCAAAGCTATAATAATACTGTTACAAGCTTCCTTCAGAACCACTGATCCGAAAACTGCATTTCTCGAACTATTTGAATCGTCAACGAAAGGTGGACTAACTGTTTCGATCTCAAGCCTATCCCATTCCCAAATACATTTCCTGCGGCACGACCAGGATTCCAAAATTTCTATCAGAACTACTCTTTTTCTCAGCCTTCAAATCTAAGAAGAAGAAAACTGCAACACTCCGGAACAAGTTTTTCTGTACAGCCAGCCCTTGGTCTTGAGGGGTTACATCTAGTTGGAATTTTGGAACAGTCTCTTGCAATTTATTGTATCTCCGTCCTTTACCAATGTTTCTCAGTAAACGAATTGTAAACAAACCCTTGTCTGTAAAAAAAAAATGTAAAAACCTTCACTCATTTCAACAACAAGAGAAAACACGAAAAGTACCTAGTTCTTAACCCTCTCGGTGCAAAATCACAAATGCTACAGCCAAACGACGGTCAGAATTTCCAATGAGGCAATGTCTGCATCCCTCCGTAATCGAATACTTGCGTCTGCAAGTATTACGATTTTTTGGTTTCGACCTTGGAACTTCTTGTCATTGACACTTCATCCTCGGCAGCGATGAAACTCTACCTCTCTTCGTTAAAGCATCGAAGATATTCTCTCTACGAATTGTAAATCATGTTGATGCAAAAACTGTGCGGAATCGTGAATTGCCTGACCGCAACAGTTGCCGAAGCTATAAATCAACCGCGCGGCTGGGTTTCTCTTGCATCGGGGGTAGTACGAAGCAGGCCAGTCGTCGTAAGTAGGTATAGCTGGCTCTATCCGCTCTCCAAATAGTCGACAAATCGTTCTGTTTCATGGTCACAATTTATAACGTATTCCTGCGGGGAATCAAGAACGTTCGTTGATATATCAGCGAAATTCAAAAACCAACTAATAGGCCAGGAATTCGCATTGTACTCTGAGATCCAAAGTATTCCAGTTTCATCCAGACACTTCAATGCTTCTTCGAAGATGTCTCTGCTGATATGTTTTATGATGTGGATACAACATTTTTATCGCAACCGCAGAAACCAATAAAGTTATACATCAAATGCAATGAAAGTGCAAAAAATGTTGTACGTTGTCCGTCGCGTTCGTAGATTTATCGACCACCTGTCTTTTGGGGTTCATAAATATCGCTGTAAGGTTGAGTAAGGCGCGAGTTTTTGTGGAAATCCCCGCCTCTGAGGGTTAAAATCAAAGAAAAAATGTCTGCAACCATCAAAAATGCCAAAATCTGTAGAAAAAAAATGTAGAATGTCGTTTTTGCTATTTTTGTACTTCGCTATATTGCAGTTTTTAGTTTCGTGGTGTAACTGACGTTCTACGTGTGCAGATTTATCTGGCTGGATTGCTACTACGTTAGGTACGGACTGGATCTACTTGGAATCGATCGGACAGTAGATCCCGTACTTTTTTGGTACATCCAATTTTTTAGCTTTTCAGCCTTGTATCTTCAAAATTCGTGTTTTCACGAGCTAACGACTTGATATTAACCCTTGCTCAACGTACTGGGTTACAGCACACCGCAGCATATTTCCAACTTAGTTTTGTGTACTCAAATTTTTGTTTTTAAATCATTTTTTTGGTATACTCAAATCAATTTTCTTTTTATGGGTCCAATAATTCTCTGGAAAGTGATATCCAAAGAAGCTATGAAAAAATTGGCGGGTGAAAATACACAAGCGTTAAGTTTTTATAATAGCTTTTCGGTTGGGGTACAAGAAACCCCAGTGTGTCGAGTACGTCGCGCTGCGGAAGCGTGTCAACTACAGGTTAACTCGATTTGTACGCTGGAGAATCAAGACTATGGTAAATAAAATATCGTCTACTATTCTTACTTATCTGAGATTATCAGCATTGATGCTGCGTAGAGGTAAAATCCGGATTTCAAGTCAAATGTGTGACGTTCCATCGATGTAAGGTGACAAACAGTGGGCAACGAATCTTTTCAATTCCAACCGCCGCGATGTGCGGCTGACAATTTGACGTCCGTTTGAGCTCCTGTGCTTTGACTGGTCTGAAGATGCGATTATAACTATTATACTGCTAGCAATTTGATGGGTCATTTCGGTTTCCCCTTAAGCAAGTGGCGATTATCCTATTTATGACAGAAGTAAGCGTGCAACAAATGCGTTTGTCTTCAAACGGATCGTGAAGCGTTCGTAAAAAATAGCCGTTACGTAGACTAGTTTATGTAGTCTTTATACGATCTAGGATATTTCTAAAGCGAGTGGCGATAGACTAACCACGCGCTAGCGACTGCGAGAAGCATCTCTCGGTACGTAATATACTATTGCTCTCATAAGTACGCGTGACAAAGGCATTCTGCTAACTGTGTCGATGCCTTAAATATACAGGGTGTATCGCCCCAGGTGTCCGGAATGGGCGGGACTTGTTCGATGCAAAGCCACGCCCCTATAGCTAATCAACGAGCTTGATATTTCCATAAACCGGAATTCTGACGAGATTAGAAAATAGAATTTATTGGTACAGGAAACAAACGTTGATACTCTCCATGCTCCGTACTCCGTACTCGAAGAATCACGTGAAGACAAATTAAGCCGGTGCACTTTACAACCGGCCAGCGCTCGTTAGTGGTCGGGCGTGAGCTGTAAATCATTCTGAAAGGTTTTGCAAAATGTTCACTGAGCGCTCCGTTGATAAGGTGTGAATGGAGCGATTGTCAGCCACAAGTTGTTGCACCTTCTCACCAAGGATCACGAGAATACATTCGTTGCACTAGTTATAAGAGTGATCGACGAGTATTCGGCGTACGCTGCGAGAACTATAGATGATACTAAACAGCAATATAGTACACGTTCGTAGTACTCATCGTTACCCACAAAAACTCGTCATTGGAAGGTAGTAGGCTGCGCAAATTTGCTAAACTTCCTTCCGTCCACGAGGAACGTGTTCATGGAAGTAGCCAGCACTGATGATTCCGACGATTCAATCCGATTCGTACCTAAATGCAGATGGGATGCAGCTTTGTGATTTGCTACCCCAACTACGCGGTACCAGGTGGTCGGACGCCTTCACAAAATTGAGTACCCACCAGCGCTCCTACGATTTATCAAAATGCTGCCTGCCCTGCTCGATCGTAGAGCCGACAATCGGGTTTCCTCGTCGGAGAAGAGAAAATATCTTCTTCAAGACGATCGTGCGCGCGGATACGGCCAGAGAAGCGGGAGGAAAGATATGCGGGGAACGGAACAGGGGTCACCCACGTCTGGCACGCTAATCAAAAAGAGACACAGTTGGATGCGATGCACTAATGAGATAATGTATGGCCGCCTTGTCGAGTCCAACGAGTGCCGTGGGATGCTGGTGAGGCACACACAGGTATGCCTAACCTGCCCACCTTTAACTCTGGGCCATGCGGCCGTCCTGGATCGGGTCGACGTGGAACCACCGCCTCGGGCACGGTGTAAATCGAGAATGTGCTTCGGTCTCGGGAGTCCCGTCCACGCGAGGCGGATGACATATGAGACCGAAACTCGTAGGCGCCATCACGTGATCTTGCATGTATTATTAACTTGCCATGAGTTAGCTTTGGCTTCTTCTTCAGCTGTTCCACTAGACTAATTCGAGCCGAAGATTCTCACGTGTCACGATGGCAGATTAATCACGATGTATTGTAGAGTTAATCTCGGCTTCTGTCCAAGACAACGTCCTGCCGGCGGAGGAGCCTGGCTATTAACTTTTATCTAGGAAACTCGGCTGATAAGAACTTATCCTGAATTTTTGAATGAAATTAACGACGAGTATCTACCAAGCTGGCCTGTAATAAATCGTCTTCCGCGTCATCCTTCATCCCCTGCATTTTCACTCCGCTCGCAAGTTGGCTGACTAAATAAATTCAACGGGGAATAGGAACGAGGGAATGAAAAAATGCGGAGTCGCTTCTCTGGACAAATGAACAAAAATATTGGACAGTATAGGTTTATCGATCATTGAACACTGGTGTACTTAAATATTCGGTATTCAGAGTTGAAAAGAAGTTAAAAGAAGTATCCAAAGTAGTGGAATGGAAAAATACACCTAGCTGTACAATTCATTGGAAACAAATGAATTTTTTTTTGTTAATCTAAACATTCTTTTGCAACAACATTTTCAATATATATCTCGAGTAACACACTGAAAACACAAAATACAAGCTCGTGGAGGACTATTGAACAAACAGTTACTCCTATACCATTAAAATTGGCGAGGGGGTGACATTTTTTCCCATATTTCCCACAGTGAGGCGTTGGAAGCTGGTCGCACGGTTCTTGCGGTGGTGGTTATGGCAGCAAAGTCAGTGAGCTTACACGTCCCAAAGGTGCGAGGCTCATCGCGGAAATATGGGAGCGATGAGCCGACAAGCTTCAACGTGTGTTCATTGTTCGTTTAGTCAATCCAACAGTACATTGTATATTCTACCAAATCCTGTCTCGAAATTCTTGGCAATTTTGGTCCGACTTCCTCGCGTTATTCAGGCGTTAACTTAGAGATTTGTCCTCCATTTTCGATGGAAAATAATACACTTTTCCATCGAAAATTTCCTGCACTTCCTGCAATTCCGAAAGTAATACTCTAAATGTCGATTCTAGCATGTTCTCCACCGTTTTTTCAAAATTGGATTTTTTTTCCGGAAATTCAGGATTGCTTGTATCTAGCATGCTGACGCGGTTTACCTAAACCTAATGGTCCGGAAAATTCCGCACAACATGCTCCTGTCCGAGTAATGCTGGGCTACGCTGAGGTCGTGTTCGACCTACACGTAGGTATAGGTACGCATATATCCATTTAATAGCAGCGGTAGACCTATTATTCTCGGAGCAGGTAGCCCGAGGACACTAGCTGATTATCTTGACAAGATAAGCAAGGTTCAGAGATATTGAAATGTCATTAGCGCATGGCACCGAGCATTAGCTACTGTGCACTGCCGCCAACGAAATTCCATCGATACATCGTCCACCGCGCTCGATGAGAGTCGAATCTGTCAATAGTTTTACAACCGCTCGGTGATATCAGAGACGCTACAGCCTCGCGGGACGGCGAGCTTTCGAATAATCGATGGTTTTATCTCGATTGCCCGCTCAAGTATTTTTATAATCTCATATTTTAAACGAATGATAATTTTATGGGAGATTTGCCTCTATTAACGCTACAGAGTGCTATTACTTGGCCAGAGGAGTTAATGAATGTGGAGAGGGGAGATTGAGATTGAAACCGACGAATGTGGAGAATGTCATTCAATTACCGCTTGATGTAGAGGCGCCGAGAACGCTGATCGCGGTGAGCCGAAGCCATCGGCGAGACTTGCTATCGAGTCGAGTGGCTCGTGAAGAAACGCGGAAAGACTGCGGGGGAGACGAGGAGACGAGAAAAAGGAGAAACACCAAGACAGGATGACGACGCAGGGATGACTTCGGTGTCTTCGAATTCTTAAGCGCTCGCCGGTTCGGCTCGTTATTACGCTTCTCGTTTCTTCGCTTTTCTCTTCCTCAATCGGTACCGGATCAACCTTTTCTGAATTTTTCCACACACGCAAATTGATGGGGGTGTTCAACAACGAAGCCTCTTCATCGCGAATATAAGCTCTTCAACCCGATGTCATGTATCGATGCTATGTCAATCTAGTATTGTCGATAAACGAAGTTCTCAGATTATTGTTGTTAAATTATTCAAAATATTTTCACTCGTGATTAAACGTTCTTCGGCAAAGCAGCCACCAGTTAATTACTTCGACGTGTACCTACTTACCACCTCGTCACGCGCAACCGACGCGTTCCACCTTTTTCATTTTCTCCCGATACCTCCCCCCTCTCTCTTTCACACACACACACACACACACACACACACACACACACACACACACACACACACACACACACTTCGAGGACGGAGTTACACTAGTGCAAGCATTCGTTTCCTCGTACCTAGATTACACTTGTGCAATCGATGCGGATGTGCCTCGATCACTCTGTTCCCCAGCGGCAGCAAAGTTTGACAATAAATACGCAAAAACGGCTCACGCTATTTTGATTTGAGAGCTTAAGTAATTGATATTCCCTAGTCCGGCCTTAGGATCTGCTCGGATTTTCAAGATACAGACTGTTTGTAAGGAACAAATCTATAGAGGGGTAAAAAAAGTTCTATTCTTAATGCACTAATGAATATATGCCTCTTTTTTTTACTAACAGTGTACAGTACAAGAAATTACCATAAACGACTTTAATATCAGCGGGGTAGTAACAAGAATAATCAGTCGTTGCAACAAATTACGCCGTAAAATTTCGGGTCATCTTTTTCCATGGGTAGCAAAATCTCGCGATACTAGCTAAATAAACGTCAACAAGAAAATTCATAGCACCAGTCAGCAGTAACAATATATGTAGTTACAATCATCGAATCTAATTGTCTTGTAAACGTTTACTTTTTGTTGGTGTTAATGGTGCTTCCACTGGTATTACGAGAGCGCATCACTGAATTGGTGAGACCGGACCTTTATCAGTAAATTGACCCCTATTTAACGCTTACGATTTGATTCTGCGTTAATGTTGGGTTTAAAAAGGTCAAAATTCCGAATTAGGTGATAAAAGAATAGAAGAAAAAAATCGGCGCACGTTTTCCTTAACGGGGGGTGTTGCGTGTCATTTGCTGGATTTTTGGCTGGATCATTAAGATTTTGAAAAACGGGCGTTCGGCGTGGACTCCAAATATTTACAAAAAAACGATGGTTGAATGAAAAAATTTGAAAAAAATTCAGGCTGCGTTTTTTGAAGAGTAGAATTGTGGAAAAAAACATGAAACGATTTTGAGATGGTCGGGGTTTAACGCTGGTCCACTCGGCGTGGAACGGCCCATATGCTCTCGTCCCACTGCGCGCCGGCGAACTTTTAAGGATCGTTATGCGAGCACGGGGTGCTAAAATGATTGATAATACTTGCGCGTCCGCGTGTAACGTGTTATGTACCTCTTTCCTGAGTTTTATTACCCAACCACGATTGTACAACTGATATATAGTTCTGCTTCTCTCTATTTCAGTTTTTATCCCCGATATCCGGACTCGCCATATCATTGTTACGAACATGCCGAGCTTTTGATGCAGCCACGCTTCAGCCACATAGAACAGAAATCGATCAATTTTTTCTCGCCTCCTTCCTCCTCCCCCCCCCCCCCCTCCCCGCCGTCTTCCCTGCTCCCTTAAGTTCACCTCCTCCGATTTTCCTCTCTGCTTGCCTCTTAAATGTCGAATACACCGGACCACGCCGCGGCGAGCAGGCTTTTCCTTTTTCCTTCCTCCCGATATCGCACCTCGATCCGATTAAGGGATAGATACGCTGAGAGCTCGGCCTGAGTTCCTTACACGTAATTGCTAAGCGTGTTGGGTCTATCGGCTCCTGAGAACGCCGCTTCGTCAGAGACGCCGCCGCCGTAGCCGCCGCCCACACACTAACAAATTGATACTCAATCTCCGACCCATCGATCGCTACCGGACACACCTTCGCTTCTTTCTTTCACCCATTCCTCGGCGCGCGACCTCGTCGGTGCTCGACGTCCAGCGTCGCCAATCTTTCCTCGGGTCGGAAAGCGGCGCCACATTCGTCGGGATTCTCTTTTTTCCTCATCGTCTCGAATTGCTCCCCATTCATCCGTCATTTTATTCAAGCGCCTATTAGTTTCCCTCTTATCGCTCGGACAGGAGTTGTCCAGCGAGATTTCAGCTCCGGAGAGTATTATTACCGATTTCTGATTCGATATCTACCGACTAATGAACAAATCACGGCCATCGATCGTGAGTAGCTACAGTGTTACTCGTCTCTCATCCGCCGCTGATCAGAGAGCAACAAAAGCAACATTTTGATTTCTCCGTGATATCAGTCCCCATCAATTGGCATCTTAATTTCCTCAAAAATGATTACTCGATAAAACCATTGTTTCGTAATTGAATTGAAACAATAATATTAATAATTATCCCAATATTCAACGATCGATGGGTCAATTATTTCTGATCAATCAGATATTCGATAATTGACAACTAATATATTATTAATTAGGTGGATGCTTAATATTAGCTATAGAAGCGCTACTAATTGGAAATATCTTTAATAAGTGACAGCCGATAAGCTGAGAATGCCCCGAGCAGAGTGGCAGAGGTGAGAGGGGTGCTGTTTTCTGTTATCAGGTCAGTCAATGGTTGGACGAGTACGGAGGAATGCGAAGGGGAACTGACGGTGCGAAAACCGAGGCCCGCGTCAAGGCTCTCACTAGCTGACACGAGGCGGACAAAATGAGCTAGGCGATGACGTTTACAATGATACCAAATACTTAGCGCCGATAAATCCGAAAAGCCCGAAATAAACGTAATACTAGATACATTACTAACAAGGAAACCTCTCCATCCCGAACTCGCCAATTTCGATGACCTTGATATATGTTGTAGAACATCGAAAAATAAGCGACACGTGTATTTCTACATGTGCTGAGAAGCACGTTTAGCGGGCGAAATTTACTCTCAAACTTCACTCCTCAAAAGTCTTTTTTCGATATATCTCTGCTTCTAATTGGTATTTCGCGACGCAACCAATTGGACAATCCTCTTTGCGGCGATCCGAAGTTACTAGACATTGTGATAACCATGACTGTTGCAACCCCCATTTTTCATACTAGCAAAGCTAAATCTATTATCAATATTATCATTATCATAACTAATAGGACATTTTTGGGTTTGTAGTATGATTAATTATGTCCGTGATGTATTTATAAAGCAGATATATTTGATTTTTTTTATTGTAAAGTGCTCACAAGTCGCATTTTTAATTTTTTGTCTCAACAATCATGGTAATCAGGTTCAGCTACACATGTATTGACCCAGAAAACTTCAATACAAAGTTCTCGAACTCATTTTATTGCGAAAGAATATTTTTCATATTTTCAATTTGAAGTATGTTATTCTATAAACTCATAACAATAATGGTAATCTTCATAGAAGTGTTTGAAGTTTAATGATATTTTACACCAACCGCAATAAAATTAGTCGTAGAATTTTGTATTGAAGTTTTTTGGGTCAATACATGTGTAGCTGAAGCTGTTTGCCATGATTGTCGAGATAAAAAATTTAAAAAGAAACCTGTGAGTACTTTACTTTGAAAAAACCAAATACATCTGCTCTATAAATACATCACGGACATAATTAATCATACTACAAACCCAAAAATGGCCTATTAGTTATGATAACGATAATATTGTTAATAGATTTAGCTTCGCTAATATGAAAAATGGGGGTTGCAACGGTCATGGTTATCACAATGTCTAGTAACTTCGGATTACCGCAGAGATCATTTTCCGAATGGTTCCGTCGCGAAATACCAATTAGAAGCAGAGATATATCGAACAAAGACGTTTCAGGAGTGAACTTTGACGGGTAGACTTCACCCCCTAAACGGGCTTCTCAGCACATGTAGAAAAACACGTGTCTCTTATTTTTCGATATTCTACAACCATATATCAAGGTGATCGAAATTGGCGAGTTCGAGTTGGAGAGGTTTCCTTGTAAGTAACAAGTCTTATTATGTAATAAGTGATGAGTCTTGTTATGTAACGAGTAATAAGTCTTACCATATGGATATTCAATAATTAACAATCACATTGTTACTAATTTTTAAAACTTGATTGAAAATAATTATACACTTAGTATTTGTTTTCGTGTGTGTTGATATCAGGTATTTGAATACTTGAAAATTGTTCTGTCGGTAGCTACTAAATATTAGAAAAATTAGTGATTAGATCGACAGTTATTTATGAGAACTAAAATGATAGATAATGGTTTTCACATCGAATAGTAAATATTTACATTGAAAGTAATTTTTTCAATAACGATCACGAGTATAATTATGGTTATCGGTGGTTGGAAGAGTTGACCATCGATTTGGAACGAAAAACGGTGAAACGTACGTTTTTTGGTGTATTCAGTCGATCCTTAATTTGAGGCCATTCGAAATTGAAAAATTAGACGCTCGTCTTGAATTTTCGGAATACCATTCAAGCACCAATTTATATTATTAACGGAATTGCCGAATCGACGAATGTTCTCCGAACACGAACGCGTGCTCGTGACTTCGGCTGCTTACCTTACCGGGAATCATTTGAAGTGTGCAAGAAGTGTTAACGATTAATGGGAAGAACCCGATGGAGTGTCGTCACGCCATCGACTGATCACGATAGGTTTAAGGAAATTGCTACAGAAACGTAGGATCTTTCATGTTGTGTGTTTCGTGTGAGCCCCAAAATGACGCGTTGCTCAGATTCCACAGGTATTTTTGTGCAAAGCCCAGTGTACACAGTCATTTTCGTGCAAAGTCCGAATCAACGGGCCTACAGCTATCGGTATGCTGTAACTGTTTTTAGATCAAGACACGTTGTCTACTTGATGGTCGGGTTATACGAATGTTTGTACCACTATAATGACTCTATCTCACGTTTGATTGTGAGTAGTATAAATTTTGGCCGGATTGTCGGTAGATTGATGATGCTCTGTGGTTGGCCATCGTTCGTACTTCGAGTTGACCTTGAAATACGCTCATGGATGTTGCAGATGTCTGCCAAGTAGCGGGAGGATTCGCTTATGCTTGTAAAGATTACTACGTCCACTTCGGGGATACGCCCCAGTGCATTTGTACACACGTAAGAGCGTGTATGCTCTCACGTACGGAGCGAGGCAAGGGAAACTGTTGGAATTGCGCACAGGCGCGTGCGACGCAGCGCGGTGGAAACAAACTACCCTTACAACAGGTAGTCGATATTTCAACCCCTCCGAGTTACCACCCCCCGCACAACTACATCGCGGCGTCTGTATATCGAAGTTTTAGAAAGGTATAATATGTAACGGCTGGTGTCGTACACCGTTTTACTGCCGAGCGAATTCCAACTCGCAAGGGTACACAACACAAAAATTTCCCGCAAAGTTAGCACGAGAATTTGTGTCGACGACTTTTTTACGACACAAAATTCGTGTTATTACAACACACTCGGTGTGTAGTGATAAAGTAACACCGTTCTACACTGAAAGTAACACAGCTCTGTGTTGAAATAACACAAAACAATGACAGAGTAACACTTAAAAAGTGTTACTCTACTATCAGATAACATTTTTGTGAGTCGAAAAACGGACCCATCGAAGAACACTAACGACTGTGTTGAATCAACACACTAAAATGTTAAATATTGTGCACAAAAGTGTTCTAGTAGTGTGCGAATAATGTTCAAATCTAATCGACTCAGATCGTTGTATTCGATTCGAAATTCGAATTCGAATACAAATATTAAACATTTTTAAATAATTCGGTTGTTCGAGTTCGAATGATTCGATTTGAAATTCAATCGAATTATTCGATTCGATTCGTTACGAATAATTCGTCAACTCGAATATTCGCACACCCACACACTTTACATAATGACAACATTTTTTTTATCATGTACCTATACGTATGCTTCGGGGTGATTCGGGTGGCAGGGAAACAATGCATCGAAACGCGTCTTACAGAGCAGCTATACGCGCATTCACTGCCGGATACGAAATTACGCGCGCGATTATGACATATCGTGGTAATGTACCGGATAAAGTAATATAGTGTCAGATTTGCCGCGATAAGATACGTGCCAAATCACAACGTTAATGACTCACGGTGTAATCTACTCCGGTGATATCTGGTCTAATCCAATGTCATTGAACGCGAGATACCAGCGAAAGTGATCTCGGTCGTACAAGAGTGTTGTCTGTTTCACGCAGAAGTACGTCGTTGTACCAGATTACATTCTAGACGTCGAGCCCACGCGAGATAAATCGCGTTGTAGCAGTATCGAGAATTATCGAGAACTCGTTAGGGTTGACTAATTGTCAAATCAACATATCGCTCCGCTACCCTTCATCTCGCAATAACCAGCGATCATTGTGGAAACCATTCGTTCTACGATGTCTTGACATTTTTCTCCCTTACCATATCGATGCACGTTACCAATAGGGCTAGAATTCTGTTTTCATATAACCCGCATTGAAAGTGCGAGTTTCAATGTGGTGGGCCACCCGAAAGTAGTCAATTTCAGACGAATGCAGCTGCTCTGCCGGCGAGAAGTCGATCGAGGGGCAGAAAAGCATCGTCTTCCTCCTACGAATGCTAAAAAAATTGCATCTTATTTTACGTCAAAATCGATAAAAGGGTCAAAATGACCCGTTGCGAGCGATTCTCGAACATAATGTTTCCCTGGGAAGATGTAAAATTGTTGTGCAAAAAACACTGGATGTAGGTAGTGTGCGCCCATCTGATTTGTACTTTGCGTAAACGTTCCGCTGTAGTATGGTTAGCTAATGGACATTGGATAGATAATGATCGGATATGCGGAGGTAGACCGTTCTGAAGACATTTCGAAATGACCACATCACGGCGGTCATGAGATATGTATAATGTCATTTCATGACCAGCACGAACTGTAAAGTCGATACGGAGCGTGCTCGTGCAACGTGGTTCGGAGACTCCGCATTGTACTCCGGAATTCCCAGTGTAATGTGCGAGTCACATTTCTCGTGCTGGTCGCAAGATAATTCTGCAAACGCGATAAATGCAAATGAGTTACTCGAATCAAACGAAAATACACGTAAATATGTCGCACGTGTTCTGGAGAATCGAAACGGTCACGTTCTCAACCTCCAGATCCTTCCTTCCTTGTCTCTGCCACTATCTTGTCTCTGACTCACGCGGCCCTGTTGCCGCAGGTTTATTAGTTTACCGCATCGTCACTGCTCTTCACTGTAGTATACCTTATTTTACCTGTTCTCGATGTACATACACGGTGTCCCAACTCGAACGGGGCATTAGAACATCTTGGAAACGGGGTCTGCTATCGAAAAATGATTCGGATGAAAGTAGTGCGGTTTCGAGGGGGACGCACGATGAGTACATCAGTTTGATCGCGACTAGTAATGCTTGTGAGGAGCTGGCATGGACGTAAGTTTTTTGTACGGCAGCCTACTTTTTCCACGGAAGGAATGTTTTCAACTCATGGTGATCCCATTTCAGCTATACTTTATAAAAGTGCTCATTGTTAACAGGCACTGCCGGTCGATCAACTCTCTACAAACATGCGGCTTGCAATAATTATATTCAATTTAATACCCTTATACTCAAGCGTAAGAACTGCTGCACCAGAACTGAGACTCGCGTGTGTCGATGTAAAAGTTTCATGCGAGAAAACACTGAAACACAGGTTACGGGGGTCGCGACATTTTTTTTGCACGCTGAGGCGATCTTGCCATGAAAAAAGTTGCAAAACACTGTTCTACGCGATCGAATCTCGTCCGAGTTCAAATACTGTATTTGCAGATGCGAGATATATTGCGGCCCAAGAAATCGTTGCGGCGCCCGAGGTCACGTGCCCCTTGTCCCGGAAGCGCGCTGATCTTTGCAGTAGAACGTGTCTCTTGCTTCTTTATCTACCAACCTAGAGAGGTTATTGCCTTTGTGCGGCCGAGAACTAAGGGTAGCGACTTCGGGACACCAGAAGTAGGTATATTGCCGCTGATCAAGAGGTCAGGTTGGGTTTGCGCATGACCGGCCAAGTTAGACACGGGACCAAACTGACGAATTGCTGCGGAGCGAGTCCGTCGTGATCCGATATTCATTCCGATATTATCTCGACGATACTCCGACTATCGTTACTGGAAAAAATAGGTAGAATCATTTGAGTGCGACAAACCGACCGTAACTTTGTCATTCGTTTATCAGGTTGGGTGTAAAAAAACCCAACAGAAAAAATTAATAAACGCGTGGTGAGTAAGACGTGTATTGTGAAGTAGAATGTGACCCCACAAAGAGCATAGCACGTGAATATCTTCCCAAACGGAGGGCGCGTATTCTGAATAAAATGGCTGCCCTTGCAATAAACAAAGCATTCGATGACTTCTTCTCCCAATTTTCCGGAATATTTTAGGAAGCAATATGAACCAACCATACTGGATGTTCATAAAGTGTGCCCTACCCCTCCATTTCAAGAAGTCTCTTGATCGGAGAGAAAGTTGAGCTTCATGAGGGCTGTAGGATTTTGCGTGGGTGATCCAACGGTGACCTTCTATTCGACCTTGACCTTGACTTTCAAGATCAGTTGGAGTCAACTTCAGAATTGCAAATGGGATCCTATGCTTTTGACATCGGAAAGGAAAGAGCGGACAATTGAGGCTCACTCGTTAGTTTTGCTGAAATGCAGACTATCATATTCTTAGCATCACGGAGATATTTCATGAGTGCCAGTTCTCTGATCTTTCAAGGATCATCGATATCACTGCTGAGAGCGAAATAACAGCTGAGTCGATACAGTCATGTGTATATGCAAAGTGTTGATCTCGCTTTGTGGAGAAATAGCAATCATTGTTGGAACGACTTCCATGTTCATCTTCGGGGCCTCTACATTGAGATTTCCAGTCCTGGAGTATTCTTTAAGAGGAGTCTCTTTGACATCTTCATCTATGCCTCCCCCGTCCATTTTGTCCGTCTCGCGTTCATTTCTGGGTTAGATTTAATCACTATGCTGGTCGTTGCCCAAGATTTTCAGGATTTCCTTGTCAACTCCCTTCCTGTAGGCTGACCATGGTTCGGTGACTTATTGTCTTCGACCACATTGTCTTGGTAATTTTTGATGACCTAAGCCGACGGAGGCTGAATGGTCCTCGTGTATCTCTGCAACTGGAGGTTACAAGGATGTTAAATTTTACTTTTCGTGCGGGCTGTAAGTATCTTTGGACTCGTACTTCATTCGTATCCGAAGAGTATCTACTTGTGTCGCCAGAAAATTCGTATGTAACTTGTTACACGCGACGTATATTTGACATACCTGCGAGAATTTCAATACCCTTCTGCAAATCGAATGCATGTGAATCCGGCTCACACGGTATGTTTTTGAGTTCTCGAGTCTGGACGAACTGTGAGATAGCCTTTGCCAGCTAATCCATCTGACATCTTTTGCAACTTGGCCTCCGTGTTCCCCCTCTCGATCGCGTTCCCTTAAACGCGACTTTGAGTGGCTTTTCTCCGCTTTTCCCATTAAAATACTGTCGTGTACTACGGAAATTGGGAAAATTAATACGTACGACTTTTTCCTTTGTCAGAAGTCTTCTGCCCAACGAAACGAAACGACTATGGCACAAAGTCTTGCGGCACGGGGATATGTCCAAAAAATATGCCAATAATTTGATCGAAAATGATTTTCTCTCCATTTCGATGAAATAAAGTTAAAATGTAACACCATAACTTTATATCATTCCTTTTATAGAAATGAATTAAACTTCTGAAAAAAAAAATTCTATTGGAAATAGCCATTTTTCCAAGCCTTTGACTACCCCATTTACAGCAAAACAGACTGCCTAGTTACAACATTCATGACAGTTTACATTCGATATGCGATACGATAGCAAGTCGTTTTTGGATTCGACGGATGAGACATCTGCTGAACGTGCGTTGCGTACTGGCTTATATTACATGACATCGGTGACGATAATTCACGGCTTGGAAGTCGCTATTTACGTATCAGTTGGGGAACTCGCCGTGGATTGGTTGGATGTTGAAAAGAGATTCGCATCCGTGACAGCATCCGTATGACACGCGAATCATTCCAGCGATGATTCATACCTGATACATTCCCCAAATCGGTCGCAATCCATCATGCCTCGAAATTGGAATTATAAAACGGAACGATGAAACCGCGAGGTTCTACGAATATCGAACGAATATGGAGAGGCTCTTTGTGAATTCAATCGTTCGAATTTTCATTGTGATTCCTGAAGAGAGTGGATGGGCATGCGCGATTATCGACTAGTTCTGTTGGGCCACTGATTCATCGGTAGTGCAAGATTTGATCATCATAAGAAGGTGACATATCAACTTGTGCCAGCAGACGTGACACATGGTCTTCTTTATAAGGGACTGAAGAAAAAATGGCAAACTGCGATGAGCAGCATCTTCCTATTAATATTAAGCACTCAACTGTGCTGAGCACTTTCAAGAGGTGTCTGAGAACCAATTGTTCAGTGTCGGAACAAATTATATATTCGATTTTTTTGAATCACCCTGATGTACGTAGTCAATAGATGTGCTGAACATGGCATACTGGTTCCACACCTCTCAGCCCCAACGTATTATCATTCACACACGCGCGCGCACCTGATGCTTGTAGTATTCGTCGTATACGGATGAATCCTTTAACTCTGTCAACACGTCACGGGTATGTTGGGGCTGCTCGGACAAGCATTTTCAGGTAACACACTTATGGTCGGAAACTCCTCCTAACGGCTGTGGAGGGCTTTGAAGATTTTTTCCCCCTGGTACCCAGGGGTTGCTCGTAGGGAAATGAATCAGAGGTGATTACTCGCGACCCAACGTTTCATTCAGGCGTGATCGATTTACAAATTTGTTACGTGATACCAACAAAATGATAAACTTTTAAGAACTTTTATAACAATGAAAAAACTAACAAAAACATGTAACAATTTTATTATACGACTAATCACATATGTAAATACGGACTAATTTTTGTTTTCATAACCACCGATCTATTTGCTTATCATTTTGAAAGGTGACATCCCGACAAGTAATCACGTAACATTCACATATACATAAAATTATAAAATCAATTACAATCATACAAAGATACAATATACAAACTTAACCGGGCTTCTCTAGTGATTTGTTTGCGATTAAACTGGGTGAATGCGTTTTGGTCAAACGGCCGAGCAGGGCTCTCTCTATAAAAGACTCTCCCGGTGTATCGTCGGTACTTGTCGTCTCGGGGTCACAAGTAGATTAAACTTCCATCCGATGTTAGGTCTTCGTGATACCTTATGGTGTTATTTCACCGAATTTTCTAATCAGTTGAATGATACTAGAGTTCACTATTCTGACATACTTGGACCGCTGCTCCCGGGAGAGTGAGAGACCGATTATTATTCGCCATGACCCGATGTACCTGCCTTACGGCTTCGTTGCCGATAACGCCGATTTCCGACCCTACTTATCGACGCACGAATTGTTCGTATTATCACAATATCCCCCAATTTTAAATATGACTTTTATCAAACTATTTAAAATTCAACCCATACAGACAAGCACACTACAGTATCACATATTCGTCGGGATATTTACAATATAAATTGATATCGTCTATCAAAATCTATGATATCCGTCACTCTTATATACAACACTTAAAACATAGCTTACTTCCATTAACAATTCAGAATTCATCGTTGTCATTTCAGGGTTTAATTCCACGAGGAATCACGTCTATTGATTACGTCAGGCACACGATCAGCATTACATTCTTATCGATTTATCCTTATTATTGAGACACTGTCGAGTGGAGTATTTGTGCGTGATTTTATCGCTACGTGGAGTCGAGGGGAAGCTGATATTTTTTTAAATTGATACGATTATGAATACCTTTTGATACCCCTGGTCTTCGTGGGTCAATGAGTTCACACGCATTCTCATTAAATATTGAACTAATCTGATAGGGACCTTCGTATAGGTGGAAAAACTTGCTAGTCTTACAATCCAGAGCACTCGATTGGCGGGGAACTCGGAGCAACACGAGGTCGCCCACTTGCAGTTTTACTTTAGATAATTGTTTCTGTGATTTCCCTCGATACCCAAATTGCCGACACATATGTTTTTGTGCGGAGTCATATTTTTCTTCTAACGTTACATCAACTATCTGTGGATATTCAATAAATTTCTCGATTTCATCCGTGGGCCGCTTTCCAAAATGCAACTCGAATGGGGTGTACCCCGTACTGGAATGTGTTGTGATATTTAATAATTCCTCTATCTTTTGAACATACAATGCCCATTTGGTATGAGTACCGGAACAGAAGGTTCTAAACATTTTACCGAGTTCTCGCATGATTCTTTCCGTTGGATTACTTTGTGGGTGTCTAATAGAACAGTAAGCAGGTCTTATTGAATTCTCGCATAAAGCCTTTCGCCATGCATGCGCGGTAAATTGTGACCCATGGTCAGCAAGGACACTCTGCGGTTTACCCATTTCCGGAATGTATTCCTCCAGTAATTTTTTCATAACGATACGCGTAGTTGCCTTTTTTATGGGGTAGAGTTTGACATACTTTGTGTAAGCATCCAAAATTACAAAAATATATTCCACACCTCCCGTCGATCGGGGTAACGGCCCATAAAAATCGATGGTAAGTAACTCTCTCGGTTTAGTCGGTTTTATCATTTGATATTTCCCTTCCATTTTATAATTCAATGGCTTGACCCGCTGGCACAAATCACACGACAGTACGAACTTTTTTATTTCGCCCCTCATCTTTCTCCAGTAATAATATTGCCTAATGTACATAGTCGTCTTATACACACCTGGGTGGCCCAGCTTACTATGTATTGCGTCAATTATCATTCGCGACAGCGTTCGCGGGATTAATAGTTGCCACCGTCTCAAACCATCGTCTTTGCGAAATAACATACTATTTTGGACTCGATAACGTTGATCTAAGCAACCCTTATCATGCGCTTCAAATAACACTTTCAAGTCTGGATCGTTTATTTGTACATTTGACACCCTTTTTAATTCGATTTTATAATCACTCGTCCTATCCAGAGCCTGCAGCAAACACTTCAACTGATTACCTCCTTTGGGCATCTCACAGGGTATTACGGAATTCAGACTTGATATGATCAATTCGTTTGGCTTTTCTGTTTCAAATTTTCCACACGGATTCCGACTAAAGAAATCTGCAATGATATTATCCTTCCCGGCACAGTGATACACCTTATACGAATAACGCTGCAACACCAGACTCCACCTGATCAAACGAGCACCTTGGTATTGTGTTCTATCAAGAAAAATCAAACCTTTATGATCGGTAATAATATCAAATTCGTTGCCAATCAAGTAAGTTCTTAATTTTTCCACCGCATACACGATAGCCAAGAGCTCCTTTTCCGTCGTGGTGTAATTTAGTTCAGGAGTTGATAAACATCGACTAACTAGCGATATAATAAAATGATTGTCATCCTCGTTGGTTTGATAAAGTATACCACTGATACCATAATTTGACGCATCCGTTTGTAATTTGAATCGTAAATTTGGATTTATGTGATTTAACATGATATTATTAGCGAAATTTTCCTTCAATAATTTAAATGCTCGACTATGATCATTTGTCCAACACCATGTTGCCTTTGACTTTAACAAATTGCGAAATGGTTCAACAAACACCGCATGTTGAACACTAAACTGACGATAATATGTGCATACGCCTAGAAATTGCTGCAATTGCTTGCAATTTGTTGGTTCAGCAAAATTCCGAATTATGTCTAATCGATCGGGATCCGGTCGTATCCCGTCAATTGAGAGCTGAAATCCCAAAAATTTTACCGCACTACAACAAAATAATGATTTATCCAGCCGTAATGTAAAATTATTGTCTTGTAATTTTGAAAAAATCACATTTATGTGCGAGATGTGTTCTCGAAAATTGTTGGACGCTATTAACAAATCATCTATGTATCGTGTCAAAAATGAATCAAAATCATGACCAAGAGATAACGATAAAGCACGAATGAATCCACTACTTGCAGTCTTTAACCCAAATGGTATTCGTTTAAATTGATAGAGTTTCGATTCATATAAAAAAGCTGTGTAGGGTCGGGATGATTCCTCCAAAGCGATCTGCCAGTAGCCGTGAGCTAGATCTGATGTTGATAAATATTTAACCCCATGATAGCGCTGCATTATTTCGCTTATTAATGGCGGAGATTCATTATCAGATTCTATGATACTATTCAAAAATCGTGCATCTAAGCATATTCTAATCCGGCCATCTTTTTTCTTAATGATTCGCAACGGGTTACAAAACGGACTAACCGATCTTTCAATTATTCCTAACTTGATCATCTCCTGCAACTCTTCACCGACCGCATCCCGCATTGACCACGGCACTGGGTACGACTTTCGAACAATGGCTTTTTTGTCTATCAATTGGATCTTATGCTCATATGACCCTGCCTGCTGTTCTTTAGCAGTAAACAGTTTTCTAAATTGACTAAGCGTGGAAAACAATAATTCTTTTTCCCCAAGATCTAGCATCATAAGGTCTCCCACGATCAATCGTAGATCCCTCAAGAACACTGAGTCCTCTCCTTCAATATACAATCGTGACGGTCTCCCATTTTTTTGACTATCAGTTATTAACGCGCTTTCATCAGTTTCGTGACTTAATATGAAATCATCCTTGTCCCGTAATTCCCTGATATGCGCTTCGTCACTAGACAACGGTTCGTAATTTACCTGAGATCTAACTGCCTCTATCTCATGTACGTCACAGTTGTTCTCTTTACATACAAGATTATTTTGTTTTGTTTCGACCTCCACCGAATCATTTTCCGTTCTTACTAATGAATCATTTTTATCATTGTTATTAGATATCACATTATTATTCGAGACCATTTCTTTATCTAACGACTTTCTAATTGCGCAATGTGTCTTATTAGGTCTACGTTCAATTATTTGTATATAGATGATATCCTTCGATTTCGAAGCCACGACACCCTCCAAAGATCCACGATCGTACGATACCAGATTCGAGGGTACAAAATAGTTTCCTAATTGTACAGTGCAATTTTCATAGTCTAGATGAATTTTATTTATAAAAAACCAATCGTTACCCAGAATCATTTTGGACATCAGTCTAGGAATAACTAAAAACGGAAATGAAACTTGAAGATTTCCAATATCGAGATCTAGCAAAACTTGTTTCTTTACTATAGTTTGTTTTCGCCCAATGGCTGGCAATATTACGACATTTGATACCGGCAATTCGTGCAAGGTGTTATATTTAGCGAGATACAAATAGAATTCTTCCGAAATACACGTCACCTGGCTTCCCGTATCCAAAAGTGATGAAATTGGAGTGTTACACGTGAATACTATCATACGTGGACACTTTGGAAATTTTTTAACCAATACAGAATTGTTATTTGGCACATGATCGGCTGCTTGATCGACCAGGTCCTCACCAAAATCATAAGGATTGCAGCGCATAAGGGGACCTGTTATCATTGCACTGCATCCCCGTTTAAAGGTTCATTATACCTTTCCTGGCTTGACATAGATGGGGTCCTTCGCGAATTTATTGGAGGTGGAATATGCACATTTGGAAACTGCCAATTCGATCTATTGCTCGTATTTACGCGATTTATTGGCCCTGCCTGATTCTGGACATCCAATATCCTCAGCTCAGCGCTATTGACATGATCTCGACTACAATTTGTTGTGTTGTGAAGCTGCTTTGCGTATCCCCCATTCGAAGGTCCATAATGAGAAGGATTTGGATTCGGTTTCCAATTCTTTCTGTCGTTCCTATTGCGGTTTTCGAAACTAATACCCCGGTTGTTAAATGGCCTTTTATTTTCGTGTCTATCTGCTTCAAGATAGCGACTTCCATCGCTGTCACAAGCTTCATTATTTAAATCGAGATGCGTTAGTGCTTCTGATATGAGTTTGGCATTGGTATAATCAATAGTAATCAGATGTTGACGATATCTGATTGGTAATTGTTGAATGATGTGATAATGTACTTCATAATTACTATATTTTGGTTCAAAATATTGTGCCTCACTGAGTTGGCTATAAAAATATGTCTCCAACGACCCGTCTCGTTGTTCATATCGCCGTGACAACCACTTACTTTTTATTTTAACTTGATTAGGTATCGAGTGAAACTCCGCCAGAAACGCCTCTCTAAATTCAATGTAATTTCCAAACGATTTTGCCTCAAACCAAACGTGTGCTCTACTTTCGAGTGACCTTTCAATTACCTCTAATTTATTTGATTCTACTGTCCCTTTTGTTTCAAAATACTTTTCCATTTTATTCAAATATTTATTTGGATGCATGTGCAATTCATCTTGAAATTTCGGTAACTTCACCTCATTATTTAAATGCTCCAAACGGCGAACTAACCCTTCCACGATCACGGGACCAGCCTCCGCTCGATTCCCTCGTCTCTCTGCTTGTAATTCTGCATTTTGTTGTCGAAGATACATTAAATCTGATTGTTGACGCTTGTTTTCAGCTTTCAACTTCTCCAATTCTGCAATTAAATCTCGATTAGCTTCACCTTGTCTTTGTTTAATTTCATCTCGCAATCTTTGTAAATTTTCCCTTTCCATTGCGATCGTCAATCGCTCTCTTTCATACTCCTCTACATTTCTCAATTCTAACGACGTATTCGCCTGTTCAACCATCGTAATTGTATTATTATTTGTTTTGATTTTGCTATTGTCTTTCTTATCCTTACGTATATAGTTTACGGCACTCGCCTTAGCTCGTGTCACCACCGGCGAATGTGTTACCTTCGGCATATATATATCTCCCCAAGATACACACGATTAAGCTATAAGGTCAAGTCCTTGTTCGGGCGCCAATTGTAACAATTTTATTATACGACTAATCACATATGTAAATACGGACTAATTTTTGTTTTCATAACCACCGATCTATTTGCTTATCATTTTGAAAGGTGACATCCCGACAAGTAATCACGTAACATTCACATATACATAAAATTATAAAATCAATTACAATCATACAAAGATACAATATACAAACTTAACCGGGCTTCTCTAGTGATTTGTTTGCGATTAAACTGGGTGAATGCGTTTTGGTCAAACGGCCGAGCAGGGCTCTCTCTATAAAAGACTCTCCCGGTGTATCGTCGGTACTTGTCGTCTCGGGGTCACAAGTAGATTAAACTTCCATCCGATGTTAGGTCTTCGTGATACCTTATGGTGTTATTTCACCGAATTTTCTAATCAGTTGAATGATACTAGAGTTCACTATTCTGACATACTTGGACCGCTGCTCCCGGGAGAGTGAGAGACCGATTATTATTCGCCATGACCCGATGTACCTGCCTTACGGCTTCGTTGCCGATAACGCCGATTTCCGACCCTACTTATCGACGCACGAATTGTTCGTATTATCACAAACAATTCTTGTGGTACGGAAATTTCACATTATTAAACTGATCTTTCACAGTCGATGTTTAAAGTGTCCGCCACCTTGAAGAAGACACTCCGTGGAACGTCTGGTCATTTCATCAGGTATTCTAGCGAGCTCGTCTCGAACGACATCACTTGCAGCCATAATCCTTGCCACCAAATCCATCTCCGTGGCTACAGGTCTACCGTTTTCGGGGTACACCAGATCTTTCATTCTGCCCCACTTTGGGTCGCGAGTAATCACCTCTGATTCATTTCCCTACGAGCAACGCCTGGGTACCAGGGAAAAAAAATCTTCAAAGCCCTCCACAGCCGTTAGGAGGAGTTTCCGACCATAAGTGTGTTACCTGAGAATGCTTGTTTGAGCAGCCTCAACATACCCGTGACGTGTTGACAGAGTTAAAGGATTCACCCTGTATGTACAATGTGTATTCCACGGGATGGGTGATTTGTGAATCCATTGGTAACTTACGTAAGCATCGACACCCACGAAAACAACGATCTGAAGGATTGGCTGAGGTCGAGATTGTAGGTGTTCTAGTTAGTCTCTTGCGCTTCGTGTTCCAAAGATGGAACAGGAAGGCACACTTTTTTATTTCCTATTTGTAGAGTAACTCGTCGAGTAAACGATGCGAAAGGATAAGTTCCAAGTGCCGGTCATTGTTCCACCTCTCGCGCGGAAAATAATCGTTGGAGCTTTAGCGCGTATCAAAATAAAACGTTGATCACCTCGTTTCATCTGTTATTCGAGTCGTAAAATTTAGAGCTACGTGGAGTCAAATAATAATGGTCCGTAATAGAGCTGCAGCTACGAGAGAACATAAACGAAGTCGAAACTGGCGTGGTTCGAAATATGTTCCGCGGATCAGATGACGCGGACTCTGCGTGTAGTTGGAGATTGCGCCAATTAGAGGTCGGCGTACATCGGAAATATCCGTTTATGGTAGAAACAACTCGCAACATTCCTCGCTAACAACGACGTTCAAAAATCCGGCCTGCGTGACAGATAAGGTGAGAAAAAGCGATACTAGCGTTGGTACTCGAGCATTGCATCCGGAACCCTCGTAGCTGGGCTATACATCATTGGCGAATGATTAGCGATAAGCTCCCGCAGCTCCGCTGCTTCTTCTTCTTCTGTGACGTGACTTTCAAGCTAGTCTTAAAGCCACGGCAAGGTTTCGCTCTTCGAGCTTGCGAGTTTACTCCGCGAGGGGAGTTTGATACCTCGTTAGGGCACGGGCGTTGTTCGTGCGGGTACCTATTACCGGCAGATCGAGAATTCTAGTCCGGATTGGCAGAAACGGACGGGAAGCATTGAAGAGGATCAGGTCAGCAAGGCAAGCTTCTGCTTCTGCCAAGCATGGTATTTCGATCACGAACAAAATGGTCGTTATTGTAGTAGATTTGGACACGCGTCACGGCCGGAGGAGACAGAATCGTCGTCGTCGTCGAAGCTAAGTAAAGTGGGTGTCCCGAATCGTAACTCTGTACCGAATAGTGTTCAGTCTATTTCTTATTACAATAAACTCAATTCACGTTCCATAGGTATAATTTTTTTTATTCTCATCCTCATTTAACGTCTCGTCGCCCAAACTAAGTACCGGGTCCAAGTCAATTGTTTTTTTGCCCGTAATTGCTGATGGAAACATTAATCTTTGCCTAGATATACGAAGAATATCACAACCTTCGCAGAAGAACAAGGCATGCCATTGGCAAATAGGGAATTTGGTTTCAATTACTGGAGACTACTGGCAGATGCTCGGAGTGAAAACATGTTTGTAACCATAGTACTAGGCTGCGAAACATTACCTGGGAGTTTTGCTAGCATCCTTGCTGGATCACACGTGACAAACCATCTCATGCTGTAGACCGCTGATTTTTGTCTTCGAAATAACGCAGAAATATGCTAGAAAATCGGGCCCAAGGAAATCATCAAAATCAGTGGCTGCTCCCACATCAGGGTCTACTGGACCCCATCCATTTTGGCGACGATGCCGCGACTTAGAAAATCCTTCGAATGGTACCAAAATCTTTAGAGATGGAAGATAAACTACCCACCAATCGAAAGCGTCTGCTCGCCTCGAGATACCTTATTTCGGCGGTGAAGCGGACTGGGGTTTCTCACACCCCGCAGTGGCACCTATTCGACGCACTGTCTTCTTCCAACTGACTCTTTGTTGCTTCGTCCGAATCGTTTCAGGTACAATCTCTGCATCGGATTCTCGTCGATTCGTTACAAGAACTTCGATTCCGCGCTCGAATCGATTTCCGATAATCGATGAGCGATACCCATTTACGGACAATTTTGTCTGTGGACGCAGCGAATTCATTTGACCGGCTAAAAGGAATTAGAACGGTTCACCTGCTCCCGGGTACCTACTCAGGAATATCCGAGATGAAACGCTAGCTAACGGCCTCACCTCTCAACTCTTTCCACGCTCATCCGACCTTTCTGTACCTTTTCACCAGCTCCGGCTACCGATGCCGGCATCATCATTGCCAAACCACCCCCGTCGCCGGCCCTCGCCGCGACGCGCGTCCGCGATCACAGCGATTTTCCATCCCATTTGCCATCAAACGGCTATAAATAACCGCTCATCTCCACTTCCCGCAGCCCCGATTCGAGCCTCTATAACTATCGACTTCAGCTCTACTCTTCGGATTGCATTACAGAGATACGCGTGAACCGATTCACGGAATAATACGTCCCTCGTTGTCAGTCTCACTACCGCCGACCGTCACTCTGACGATTGCGTTATGCTTCTTACTTAACTCGCGGCTCGTTAGTGTATAATTACTGCTCGCAACATGCAGCTCGCGAACATGTTCCACATACTTAAGCTTCTGTTCGGTGTGTTCTGATCATCGAATATGAGCAGGTGGACAACGATTAGTTTCAGTCCATTAACTCGACGTTTTTTGATCGATTAGAATATTTACTTTAATCGACTTGATATTTAATAGTTATCGTTGCCCGCGAACTAATTGACGGTACGTTCTCGTAGAATTAATTGCCTTGATTTCCGATCGATTCCACGGTATATTTCTACATCAGAACGCTTGACGATTCGTTAAAACGTTGTTACAGCACTTGGAATCTGAACTATGATACGTAATACCTACACCATCATCCTTGTGCTCGATTCGATTACGCAGCAGGAATTAGCATCCAATTAAAAATAGTATTGAAATGTCGTATGCATTTTTTCACATGGACATTCAAAGTTCCAATATTTTCAGCCGAATTCGAATAGGAGTAAATACTGCGTTCAGCGCTATTTTTTTCTAATGGCAATAACTCGATTAAAAAAATCATAGAACAATTGTTAAGGATAGCAATGAAAAGGAAAAGAATCAAGCTTTCCGATGGTTCAAACCGAAATATGTTGCGATTTTTTCTGCATCCGCTGCAACTCGATGAACTTGAGTAATAATTTCAAAATTTGTCACCCTCGTGTTTTTTTGAGTGTCGTGCAGTGAAAAATTGGTTTAAAAAAATCAATCGGAAGCTATCAAAAGAGGAGATTTCAGGCTTCAAAATGTTATATTTTTTAATTTTTTACGATCATTATTAGCGGAGTGACAGCACTTTGAAATTTTTTCCTTTTTGCGCTGGGAGGTTTTGATCCTCTAGTTGTTGTTGGTCTAACAAATGTAATTGGAATTTCGCTGCTATGACAATGTTTCATCGATTTTTCAATAACTCCTTAAAGATCAATTATCGGGTGATCGAAATGAAATTTTCTGATCAAGTGTTGAGTGCTGCATACGCGAGCGCGTATTAATTACGAAAAAAGTGTTCGGCGGTTTAATCAGCATATATCCAGTGGGATGTCACACGTGCGCAGCCCTGAAGGTAAATGAGATTTTATTCGCTCGAATATTATGACGAATCCAACGCTGCTGTGGTACACGTGCATCACCACGAAACGCTCGCATACAGATTCGAAGCTCCGCATACTTTTATCGGCGCTTGCACCGCTGTACACATCAGGTGAGAGCACAGGGAGATACGGAAACGACAAGTGTAGCGTATTGTCATTAAAATCCTTTGCGCTTTACGATGTGTATTTCCTGTTATATTTCAACAAATATTAACGGCGTAATTAGCCTTCATTAGCAACCGAGTTAATTAAATCGTGAAACTACCCGCGCATTTGCAATTTGGCAATAAACGAGCCATCTGTCAAGTGCAACCGCGCATTTGCACGCTTCCAGACGTACGGGTATCCTAATGCGCCTACGCATGTGTACCGAAACGTATCTATAAGGCTGATATTTCATACCCGTTGGTAATCGGCGACCTAGTCATAAAATAAACGCCACTGCTAGTTCACGCCTTGATCGTTGCGAAATCCGATTGCTTGTACAATAATTAACGAGCTATTACAACTTTTCCCATGCGCTCGTGCGTGTGCCTGTGCGTGTGCGTGTACGTATGTCTGCGCATGTGCGTGTGCATATGCGTGAGCGTGTGCCTGTGCTTGTGCAGATGCGTGTGCGTGAGCGTGAGCGTGTGCAGGTACGTGTGCGTATGCGTGAGCGTGTGCCTGTGCTTGTGCAACTGCGTGTGCGTGTGCATGTTTGGGTGTGTGTGCGTGTGCAGGCACGGATGCGTATGCCTGTGCCTGAGAGTGTGCCTGTCCTCGTGCAGGTGCGTGTGCCTGTGCTTGTGCGTGAGCGTGAGCGTGTGCAAGTGCGTGTGCGTATGCGTGAGCATGTGCCTGTACTTGTGCAGCTGCGTGTGCGTGTGCGTGTTTGGGTGTGTGTGCGTGTGCAGGTTCGGGTGCGTATGCCTGTGCCTGAGCGTGTGCATATACCTGTGCCTGTCCGTGTGCAGGTGCATGTGCGTGTGCGGATTCGGATGTGTGTACGTGTGCCTGTGCTTGTGCAGGTGCGTGTGCGTGTTCGGGTGTGTGTGCATATGCGTGTGCGTGTGCGCGTGCGTGTGCCTGTGCGTGTGCGTGTACGTGTGCATGTTGATACCTCTGATATAAGTTTCAGTGTTTGGTGCAGCGATGAATACTGAATTGCTTCGTCATTGCCGCTGTTCATTCATTTGCCTAACACTTTTCTACTTCCAGAGACAGAGGAATAACCACTTATGACTACTGTCATTTATTTTAATTCTCACATTAACGATACGTCAATGGATATTAACGGTATTGCCAATAATCTGGTTGGAAATGGTGCTCGGCAGAGCGATGGAATTGCGTTGAAATAAAGTTATTGGTTTCTCTGATTGTGAGTGGTTTTGAGCGGGGAAACGAGGAGCGGAGAGGTGTGGTAGATTAATTTCTATCTTCCTAATACGACTATACTATAAATAGTACGTATAAGTCATATCGATAGACTAGAGTGATTTCAATTCCGAATTAACGTGAATTCGGATGCTCGGTTTTCCAGTTGGTATAAATTATTCTGAGAACATACGAACACTCGGCAGTGGGTTGAGAATTAGCACTGCAGTTTAAACTTTGGTTGCGGGAAATGGAGTCCTCATTTTATTTTACCAAAATTTCAACAACGTATAACGTAGCAGTGATGCGCTTTGTCATTGTCAAAAACATGCTTTCTTTGTCGGTCGTCGTTCAGCCAACGTTCGAAAGAGCGCCTCTTATAGGAATCTCAATAATTTGTTGTCAACTAAATTACAAGCCAGTCCTCGTCCATCGCCGTATTCTCATCCACATTCCATCAAACGGCAGCTGTTTGTTCCGTCAACCCCTCCGTTATATACTTTGCGTCAACACAAAACTCATCGTTGCATCGTGGCTGCACGATTGCAAAGGGGTTTCACGAAAAGCATCGAGAGACAGATAAACAGGGCAGAAGAGACACGGAATGGTACGGGGTAATACATTATATGCCACATTTCTCATACGGTATTAGCGTCCTCAACGTTAGGGGAAGACTCGTTCTATCATACTCTACGTCCCACGGGTGGTTCGGCTCGAGTGTCTGCGCGCAGGGGGAAGTTTATCGAGTGGAGGAGAACCCTACTCTGGAATCGAGTATACCTATGTACGCGCGTGTTTCTTCCTCGTGCCATCGAGATCCGCTTCGTTTCTTGTCAGCTCGATGTTTCCATAACTGGCGTCCATAACCTCGCGACGGAAGGGGTGCAATTGAAAACTGATTTTAACGATGTCGCGAGCTTTGCTGGCTCACCAATGTGTCTCAGAGTACTCATCGGGACTCGAACTCTGAACGGGAACCACGAATACGGCGAAAATAATCATCTTTTTCGAAAAATGCAGAAAATTGCCTGTTAACTTAATTCAGAGATCCTTCGTACTCCAGAAATGTGTCACGCAACACGTGAATAACGTGAAGTAATCGTACACAGGAATTGCCAAAAATTTTGGTTTAGCGGAAGGCTCGTAAACGTTATACGAATGATATTGCGAGTTCTCATAAATCTCAACGTCGAGGATGAAATTGATCTTCAGAAGCGAAACTTCCATCCACGACGTCGGATTCTTCGGCTGGGCATCATCCATTACCGCGTTGCTAGTAGCGTTGAGAAGCTCTTTCCGAGACGACGACTACCGCGGGCATCCTCGACTCACAGTCGCACACTGGGTCGAAAACTTGACATGGCCGGTATTAGAAGACAGGAAAAATTCCCTCGAAGGTCGTTATCTTTAATCGGAAAAGACAATACAATACTCCGTCGACCGTTCAAACGTTGCGGAGCGCAAGCTCGTCAGGACGTGGTTGCGTCGAACGTGGCTCCATTCCCCTTCGATATTGGAAGCATGGAGGGTGAAAATAATTAAATGTCGCAGCGCCAACTGACTCACTCCACCCCCATCATCCCCACCGCCATTACTATCCGCTTCGTTCATCCCAAGCAACGTCGAACCCTTATGTACTGCGTTGGGGAGATGCCGTTCGCATACCAATAAACGTGGATGCGACAGCCGCTCCGGGTTTTTAGGCTTCATCGACGTACAACGACGTGTTCCCCTTCGCTTTGTGACCGTTCGCGATGTAGGACATGGATCCCTCAACAACGGACTAGTCTCACTTCTAATAGCATTGGATACGTTACAAAGAAGGTTTCGAAATCATCGATAGAGCTTTGTTAGACCCCTTACCATTCTCATTCGTAGGACGATCCACGATTTTGGATTCGGTCAGTTTTAACCTGGCTGCCAATGCAAGCATTCCAGTTTTAGAATACTCGTAAGTAATTGTACTTGTCAATAGTCTTCCTCCTCTCCGGTCTTCGTTCGTCGAATCGTCGTGGTACGTCCGAGGCTAGCAAAACCTTGAAGCACCTACTTCAGGGTATCCGTTATTCGCCAAGTTGGTTTATTTTTCTGCAACTTCAGAGTCGTCCCAAACCTCCTCACAAAACTTCAGAGCCGCCCCGATACAAATGATGAATTATTTCCAAGCTCTGGTCGTGGGGTATGGTATTTGATCGAAGTGCTGATTGTTTCGACGACCAGAACTGGGACGGCTCTGAAGTTTTGAGGGGAGTGGGGTCATGGGTGTTTGGGATGGCTCTGGAATTTTGAGAGGAGTCGGGCTACGCTCGGGGAAAAAGGGATGAACGTGAGAGGAGACGGGCGGCGACCTCACACGACGTAGGAAAACGTAGATAAGCTTATCAGGCCGTTCACCCCTCATCGTCTTTTATATGCCGTCGATCTGATATCCGTTCGCAAACCTTACTACCTCGCGATGCCCTTGCGTAAACGAAGATTTGAACGAGGATTCGGGGAACTTCTGTTGTCGCAAAGGATGCTGCCGCGGCATGCCGCCAGCATTAGTGCCGAACATGTGACCTCCGCGCGGTGAACCTTGGATAACGCTAGTGCTGACGTCACCGCAAGTTCTAAAGCTCGTAGCTCGGGCAATCCTCAACAAAAATAGGGTTTCAATTAGTGTTTTGGAAACGTCTCGCTGCGATCTTCAATACCGTGCGATAAAAAATGGGGTATTCCATTCAAAAAAATCGTGTTGATCTCGACCTCGCCGTAACGCCTCTACTCAAGGTCAAACGGATATGATAATTGAATAGAACTTTTGAAACCCTACAACATTGGTCGGAACATTTTTTTCGTTTTCGAGATATTGGACCGTTTCCAGACTTTTCCAATGCCCTGTTTATTAATGGCTTTTCCTCGGTGAGACATTTTAATCGGAACAATCTACCCCGGGAACTTTTAACCCCGCTCACCCCTATAGAAGTTCGCTATGAAAATCATCATTTTTTTAAGCACCCTAGTATTCGCGCGCAACGTGAGTTTCGTTTAGCAAAAATCGCGCAACAGCATAAATTCCACGTGTCGGAAATGGTGCTACACTCGTTCAGTTATAATGCAATTTCAAACGGAATAGCTCAATAAAGGTAATCAAATACTGATTATCATTGCAGGTACTCGACGTATCGATGAGCACCCAAACCAAACGAATCGTGTCGATTTGCCGGTACATTTTTCCCAAAGGCATTATAAAGGTCAGCGGTAATTGACGGTTATTCAGCTAACCGGGTGAAATAATTAGATATGTGCAGGTAGAACGGTTACTATTCGGCGTTCAAATAAATACAACGCGTTTCGGGGCGAGTGGCAGCGCGATGTTACGTGAACGCATTCTCGGGTAGCCCCGCTCATCCACGCGGGTTAAATCACGAGCAAGGTAACGAGGCAATCCCCGACATCCGCGTGCCTGCGTACATCCGCTCGATTCGGAATGGAATCCTGAAATTTTCGTCCAAATAATTCGCTTTTTCATAACATCGAAATGATTTATTTGGCCCTGACGATGAATACATTATAATAAATATTCATTAAAGCGAATAATTCAATTATAAATTGTGATTATAAATAAATGTAAAAATAAACAAAAAATGGAACAGTATTCATTCGATGCGCTACAGCTACAGTTTTTGCCACCAGTATGTACATTGAAGTAGTTTAAGGTAGTAGTCTCGCAACTTGCATGTTTTTCGCGTCTTTTTTGGGGAACTTTTTTTTGGGCAAAATGAAATTCAATCTGTTTGATTTTTTGTACATTATTACTAGTACCTAAAGATGAAGACATTTCTTCAAATTTCTTATGATTTTTTGCAATTTTACGACTCTTTTTGAACACTAAAAAAGGTAGGTAGCTTGAGGACATCTGAAACAAAAAAAAATCTAAAAGATTATTGTTCTGTAAGCTTATCATTCTAGTTGGAACTAGGATTGAACAATTTCGTTGAACAATAACAAAATGGCGGACTTCGAAAAAAGTATAACTTTATTGGTTTCTGAAAAAGATGTTTTGCGCGAATTTCTCGAGTGTGTTCAAGGCTTCGCAGACACTTCTGATACTTGAAAAGTACTTTGACGTTATTCAAATTGTACATCTTAATTTTTTTGAGTGAAACGGTTCAGTAGTTGCGCAAAAAGTGGATAGGGTCAAATTGACCCAAGGCGTAGGAGACCTGGGAGTAAAAATAGGTGCGTACTCGAAGGGTTAATAGTGTCCGCGGAGTGGTAGCAGGTGTGCGCGTAGGCTCCGAAGCGGTCTCCAACCTTGATTATTGATGCCAACGACGTAATAGTTGGGGTCTCGGGTATCGCAGTCCTGAACAGTAATCGTAACTAGAAGTTTAGAAACTGTTATAGTCTCTTGTTCATTGGCAATGTTGCGTTGTAATGTATGGAACCCTCCGGAACGATCCTTAGTTTTGTGACAACGAGGAGCGTTGCGAGTCTCTTCCTCCGTGTGAAATGGATTGATCACATAGATTTGTGTATTCTAGATAAGTTTAAGACACGGTGATTCGTGCAGGTAGGTGTTACATCTTTATCCAACATTCCGGTGCCCCTGTGTTCTTCATTCGTTTCTTTCATTCGCATCCAGTCATCAGACACGGTGGACACCGCGCGTTCGCGGAGATCCGCTGCCAAGGACGCAATTTCAATTATTTCTTCATCAAATTTTCACGCAACACGTATGAAATATTATACTTTTGATGTGCTCTGGTTTTGATGAATACACCTCAACCGTTTCGTCGGCAAAAAATCGCAAAAATGTGCCTTGGGTGAGGGCCTATAAAACACCCCTCCCCCCCCCCACACACACAGACACACTCACACACACTCAACGAAATCAATGGCAGTGCCGACCGCGGACGGGGCTATTCGCTCGGATAATAAGCTCATTATACGTGTACGAATAATTAGTTGAACGTAAGCTCAGTGTGCAAAACTAACGTTACGATGTGATTTCCACGATAACGTAACGTCATCCGTTATATCCGATGTTACATACTATTGGTAATTATTAACGTGTTGAAAATTGTTTTCACCCAATAATGTTGCTTACATGCGTGGATAAAATGAATGACACTCGTGATTAGAAGTATGAATTCCCTGGAATAAATGAAAAGTATACAGAAATGCGCAGGTGTATTCACCTGGCATGCAACATGTTTCCGGCGCTGCACAGTGGTAAAAACCGGTCGAAAGTTGAAAGCTTTACCCTTCCTTGTGATTTGTTCACGTTCTGTGTTTTGGGTCCGAAAAGGGGCTGCAACATACGAATTTCGCAATGGCGGACATATTTTTATTAAAATCGCCCGTTTTCGCTGAAGTCGATCTTCTACGCGTCTGATTTCGTAAATGGGCTTCGAAATCCAAAATTTGAAATGGCCAACATTTTTCAGTGTGGCAAGAACAGACGAACAGTTAACGAGGAATTTGATTCACTAGAGACACGTAGAAAATCAATTTCGGCGAAATCGTACGACTTACAAAAAAAGATGTCCGCCATTTTCGTGTTACGTTTTTGTAAGTCTGAGAGGAGGGCGGTATAGTTATGGCTATTTTTGGGGAAATATATCTTTTCCCGGTATTGTCCGTACGCGTATTAAAGGTTGCGGTGAAAGCATTCACGGAAATACTATGGCTTACGGACGGTGTCACAGGATCAACGATTTATCGCGCGCAACCCCGTGTCCGATCGATTCTCAATTCCACGCCAAGTTTGGGAATAACGATAAGCTATGCGATCGTTTATAACCCTGCAATAATTTCCTCTTTGGACCCTTCGCGCCCCACGTACGTACGAGCCGTTTCGATAAAAACATACAGACATTCCAGCGGCGTCTACCAATTTGTCGACATGGCTTAACCTGTTGCACTTACATTTTGAGGAGAAAAAAAATCGATATTTATGGGAACAGGGGAAGTTTGCGCGGTCCGAGTGGAACTCATCGTCGCGAGATAAATTCCAGTACACCCTGCAGCTCGGCACCATCTGGCCCGATAAAGTCACGATATTCGCTATTTGATGGTATGAAAAATATATAGCGGTGTGAAAAGTTTGCGGGACAGGGAAGAGGGGATGATTTTACACTGAGAAAACACGAATATCAAGTTACAAGGCTTCAACGAGGCGAATGCCGAAGTTAAGAAACGCAAGAAAGTCGAATAATAAGCTCCTCAGTGAGAATGATACACTGCGAGCTTTCATCCCATTCGAGCACTGTGGCATCGTGCAATCCCACGCTTTCCAGAACCGTTTTCTGACCGGTTAGCGTTTTCATTCGATGCTCAAACCTTTTCTGTGCTTTGATAACAATTATATATTTAAGAACAAACATCTACGTGATATAATCTGCAATATTGGAGCTTTCGTTGAAACAAATAAACGAACGTTAAACAATAGCCATTTTATCGCAAGAAAATGATCATCTCCGAAAGGTATTGGAGCTTCCATGCCTCAGTTTGTATTTGAGGGGTTTCGAAGTCGCTGAAAACGCGTATGCACTCGGAATTTAAAAGTTCAAAATGGCGGATCCAATATGGCGGACCAAAATGCAGAAACTCTTTTGACGCGAGTAAAAATTGGTATTGGGGGGTTTTCGGGATGAACGAAAATACTCAAGTAACGAATGATTATGAAAATTGCGACGTGGAGTATCTACATATACCATGTTCTATGACACGTGCGATCTATAGCATATTGCTCGCATATCGCATACAATAGACGTATATGTAGAATATGCATATTCTAAACGGATAATACTCCTTTTTGTACTTTTTCCTGTCAGTCGCAGAAATCATCTGTCGTGTCACTTTCGTCGGAGTCAACACGGTCCCTTAAGCCGGTAATTCCTTCCTGTGGCTTTCATCATTAGATCAGGTTACGTTTGTTCTATATCGAATCTATCATCATAAGGGAAGGGCCGCTTTATTTATCGCATATTTGCGCTAAAAATAATTGTTCAACTGATCGTAAAGGTTGAAAATTGTAGCATTTTTAAAAAAATGTATTGCAACAGAATTAAATTGTTGTTCATACGTTTTTACCCCTGTTGCATGTACTGCTAGACCTAAACGTCGGACACAAAAAGATTTTGAGCTGTATTTGATTTATTGCCAGTTTTGGCCGGCTCTTGCCCCAACGTGCGTGGCGCTCACCCTCCCCTATATCCTGCGCCTCTCGCAGCTAGGCCTCTTCCAACATCGCGCTTCGCTGACTTTTCGCCAGCTCTTTGTATCGCCATACGCCCACATTGACGTTATCGTTTCGAATCGTTTGCATGCAAATTGGAAATTATTGTGAGAAATGTGATAGTTAACCAATATGTACTGTTTAATAAGTTGAATCGGTACGGTGTTAGAGGAGTTGTCTAAGCCTGATAAAAAATTACAGACTACTATTGTACAGAAGACAAAGAGTAAGATGTGCAATGTCAATGTAGGAGTGCCACAGGGAAGTATTCTACGGCCACTGTTACCCTTAATGTACATCAATGATATGAGTGATATGGCCCCAGAGGTTGTGGTATACAAAACTTGGCGTCCGCCATCTCGAATTTTGAAAATCTAATGCTGGACTCGTGATAGGCAACCCCAAAAACCCCCGTGTACCATTTGCATCAAGATTGGTGTGGAGGAACAATGCACGACTGGAAGGCTTAAGTAACTCGCTCGAAGACAATCAACTAACGCTCAATTTGGAAAGATCTGTCGATGTGAATCATGTAACTCTAAAAAGAGTTGAAACGTGAAACCTTTGGGGGTGTTCATTGATAGTTCCTCAAAATGGAGCAAACAATGAACTCACCTATCTAACATGCTTCGTTACCTGCTGTTCATCTTCAGAAAGCTGAGAAGAGTTTTGAATTTTCAAACCTTGATGACTGTCTATTATGGTCTCTTCGATGGTGTGGCGTCCTGTGGCTGTATAGCATGGGGCTCAGCATATGAGACTAAACTCGATCCTCTGATTAACTTCTCAATATGATCTACAGAAAAAAAGGCTCCAACGTTTGGAAAACTGACGTCCTGAACATCAAACAAGCGTACTTATCACATGTATTGACTTGTAACCACGATCCGCTCAAAGCAAACTTCTCCAAGTTTTCTAGTATCACCAGAAACAGAGCAATCGCACTACCTAGAGTTACATCGAAGAGTGGGACAAAGAGTCATAAGTACCCATTGAGATGTTCAACCAACTACCCAAAGAATTGACAGAGCTAGGCAAAAGGAACAGTTCATTTGAGAAATTCTTAAAAAGTGGTTGTTACCGCACACTTCTTTTAGGCTTTGTCGAGTCAGTTTCGTAGCCATTAAGCATAAGCCAAGTCCGTAAGCAGGTTTGCATTCCTCCTGGGGGTGTTAGCGTTAATACCATGCGAATCTACAGGCACGAACATGTTCGTAGAAGAAATATGTATACTTCTTCTACGAACTTGGTCAAGAAATATCAAACAGATGTATCCTATGAGTCGAATTCTTCAGAGTTAGCCGAAGCTCCTCCGATCACTCCTGGGGTGAGCCTCCGCTCTCGTGAAACAATCTCTGACCGATGAAGAACAAATTGAAATAGGTCATCGCGCGCAACCTTTGTCCGGACATAGATAGTGGAATAATAGCGATGGACGAGCCTTCAACGGCACTCGAGAAATGGGTATCGATCGAGCGGATTCGGACGGTACGGAGCCTTCCGTCGCCACGTTGCGTCGCGTCGCGTCGCGTCGGGGGTAATTGACGCGCATAAGCGACGTTGGGAAACGCGAATGAGGGGTGGGACGTTCGCGATGGCCGGAGTGCGGACAGCGGAGGGACATTCATCTTCATTAGCGCGTCGTTCAGCTGGATTTATGAAGTCGGTCTCGCAAAGTTTCTTCGTCCGCTGGCGGTCGAAGATCTCTTGAAACTCATCCGAATGTCTCACAGACAGGGGACGCGAGAGGATAAGAGCTGGCGCGGGGGACTCGAGCTCTTTTTTCATCGCCAGATTTATTCCGTGCTCCTATAAGAAAATGACTATTGATCTTCCTCCGTCGCATTCCGTAGCCCACGGCCGCTCGTACGAGGACTAATTAAGATCGCATCTTCCAATGAAATGATCGTCGCTAAAACTGGGACTACTCCGAACCTACCGGTCCGTTCGATTGACATTTACGACGATTGCATGCCAAAGATCGAGTATCCGCTCAAAATTTTTACGCATGTACGAGACACTAGTCCTCGATCCAGCCACCTATTGAAAATTGTTAAAAAGTGTACCCCTTGTGCAACTTGAACAAAAAATGTAATCGACGTACAAATCTGATTTAAAGGGTCTAAATGGTAAAATAAGGTCACAAATGCTATGTCCATGGATTTCGACACTTTTTGGTTCTCAAAAAATTGAGGTTGAATTTTGTGGCAAATAGAAGTTCTTCACTTAAACGTGAGAGTGGGATGAGAGTAAGCTTCGGAGGAAATAAATGGCAACGATTTTTTGTCAACTTTTCACCGATGTTTAAGTGACAATATGTGAGATTGTTTTCCGCATACTGTTGGATAAAACAAATTGTCTTGAAGTCAAAGAGTGCAGAGGATCTGTAAAGCGGGCCAAAGCGCCACCCGGATCGTAGAAACAATTATTTGAAAAATAATCAGGTGTCCCGACTCTTTTGTTACCCCAGGGCCTCCACGCCTTTAAGCCCGGCAGTGGCTATGAGTTACAAGGGTAAACTTTTCTGCTCCATATTTTTCCAACTCCTACTACCTAAATCATCTCCGCGATTTCTTCCCCGGATATCGCGCCCACGAAGACTCTGGCCTCGATTAACAGATCGCGGAGAAATGGTATACTACTATGGCGAACAAAGCAAGCAAACTAGCTATTGGTGAGAAAGTGTCTACAAAGTATTCGAGAGCTTTCAAGTGCAACGACAGGTAATTCTAGTTCGGTTGATATTTTCTCAACCCTATCGGTTCCGTTCTCCCGTGTAGGTACGAGCCGCGATGCGTGAGATCCATCTGGCAGATGAATGGAGTTAAAGTAATGGCATACGCGATCTACCCTCGCACCGCATCGTCATCATCGTCGCAATTAAAGTGGGCGAGAGAGAAGTTGTGAACTTTGCTTGGTTCCGTTGGATACATATACAGGGTGTCCCAGAAGTAACGGACGCCATTGTTGCATTCGGGGGAAAATAAAATTCTGAGACGAAAAGTGCTCAGACGAAAAGTGCTCTCCCACTTTTTGATCGGATGCACAGATAATTAGTTACTAATTAAAGTAAGTAGTCAATCACATTAGCACTTGCACACGATCGCACACGCACACATAAGCACACGCGCGCATCAACGCACGTACACATTAGTACATGCACATATTAGCACATGCGCGCATTATCACTCGCACACGCTTGCACACGCATACATTAGCACACCCACGCACTATCACACGCACGCATTAACATTCGCACACGATTACACACGCACACATTTGCACACGCACACATAGCACACGCGCACATTATCACATGCACACATATGCACACGTGCACATTAGTACATGCCTAAATTAGCACACGCTCCGATTAGCAGTCGCACGCGCATACATTAGCGTACCACACACTACCACACGTACACATTAGCACACGCCCACATTAGCACTCGCACTCATTTGCACACGCACGCATTACCACTCGCACACGTTTGCACACGCTCCAATAAGCACGTGTACACCTAAGCACACGTACACATTAGCTGATGCACATATTAGCACACGCACACATTAGTACTCGCTACCGTTTGCACACGCATAGATTAGCACACCCACACACTACCACACGCACGCATTAGCACTCGCACACGATGGTGCACGCACACATTAGCACACGTGCACTTATTTTCGTTCGATGGTGAAAGCTTTTTTACTAAGAGCCAGCGTACTGTACCTCTCTTGTCTGACTTTCACAGTAACTCATCACTAGCCCTCTACCTTGTCTTCCCGCTGTAGCGCGCATCTGATGTACTACTTATTTTGATTATTAACTAATTATCTATGCATCTGATAAAAAAGTGAAGGAGGACTCTTCGTCTCAGAATTTTATTTTTTCCCAAATGCAACAATGGCCTCCCTCACTTCTGGGATACCCTGTACAGTATAGGCGAATAAGGGCGCGGCGCACGAACCTGTTTCAAAATAAACGAGACAAATTCGGATAATTTGGGTTCCGCGATGGCGGGAAGGTGGAATCGGGATGGTCGTTTCACCGGTGGTAGGTTACCACCGAACTGACGAGATCCGAGGGATTTGCTCGGGGGTAGCGGGGACTATTAAGGTTAGCGTGTGTAGTCCGCGCGGACAGAGAACGTGGAATGGCTGGCGTGGAGGCGGAACGCGGAGCGGTGGAAATTGGCCAGGAACAGCTCGAGCGGGACGAAGAGGCGGAGAGGGTTGTTCCGCCACGTCGTTCCGGGAAACTCTAGAGCACACGACGCGCTGGAGAAAACATTTATCGATTTACTACGCTACCGAGTGCTACTCGCTTGGTTTCCCACTGTCGCTGTTATGCAATCCAACGCACATATGTACATCTACCGCCAGTTCCTCCCCGAACCTCCTGATACCCTTCACCCCCGAATAGCCGAGCTACTCGTCGTCATCAAGCTGGAGGGTTCTCAATCGAGGGAAATTATTATTATTATTCACAACCGCCTCGTTGCAGCTACCGTCAAGTGCTTCGGAAGCAGAAGATTTAAGCACTATCGCCTATTGATCCAAAATATTCGACCGATTCCAACGTCTTTTCTCCTCTCTTGGTTATCATCATCATCATCATCATCATCACTATTATTGTTATTTTTGTTGTCGTTGTTGTTGTTGTTGTTGTTGTTATTGTTGTTGTTGTTATTATTATTGCAATTGTTGTTGTTGTTGTTATTGCAGTTGTTGTTGTTGTTGTTGTTGTTTATTGCAATAGTGTTGGAAAAGTTGCGTTTTGATAAATATGCAGAGGTATTTATGGATTAGAAGATGCCTAATACGTGATCAATGGAAGATGTCGTTGGCACATCGGCCAACTTTTTTTTGTGTGTTTTGGATGAAAAAATCGATATCCAATAGGAGGAATATACGAGGTTTTCTTCTTTTCAAATTGAAGACAAAAATAGACGGCTATTAGCGTAGGAAAGAAAAAACCGCGGTATATGTTCTCGTTCGGTAAACATTTCCGTCGCAACGAGAATTGCAAAGGAGGAAGAGAGTAGGATAATGATGGGGTGGCAGATGCGACCAATCAGCTTCAACTACCACGACAAAGCCTACCGAGTGCTTAAGCGTTAAACGCGCCCAACGTATACTAGTTACGTAATCTGATGGTCTACCTCTGCCCATCGAATTACCCCAATGATGTAAAATTCAACAGTCACGCGCGACTGGATTGAACTGACCGATGACCAAATTGCAAACCGGATTAGAACCGTCTGCTTATTAGTAGTCTGTTTATAGAGCAACCTGATTCGCGTGATTTGCATGAGATTTCGTCACACTTTTCGCGTTATTTTTCTGTCACGTTATCTGTTATTGGATTCACACGAAATTGACGATGATTCCATATAGCAACGAGTATGACTACAATTCATGTATGTACGAAGTCACCTAACTGCTAAGGGACCATCCATAAATCGCTCGACACACTTTTTACCAGATCTGACTTCCGCCTTTTTGTCAATTCCAATACACCGAAGATCCTGACGCACCCTGTATTACTTTTTTGTCAGTTTCTAGTCATTCGGAAAACTCGAATCTAGATGGTAAATTGAGCCGAACTGGAGCTCGCTTAAGGGACAGAGCACGTCTCCTCTCAGTAACAATCCCTGCGTGCCGAGGATAGCCTAGCGCCTCTCAGGTGAATAACCTGTTTCCATCGCTCCCGCACATCCTACGTCGCAATCGGTGCTTCAACAAGAGGCCAAATACCCGCCACCAGAGTTCGAAAAGTTGTAAGAGTAGAATTGATTTGGTGTTTGGTTTTATTCTGACGAGTGTTTCGTCGGAGCATGAGTACCTAACATACATACCTAACCCACAATCGAATTTATTCATTATTTGCATCGCTTAAATATATACCACAATAATATTGAGTGAATACACAGGGTATCCCATTTTAAACGACGGAGAAATTCAATTCTGTCGTAAAAAATATGAGTTTTCATTTGAAAAAACGAAATTGACGTCCACGTGACCTTGAACTCCGGTGAATCTTTTCACAAGTATCTAGGCCAGTCTTTTTATTCAGCTCATCGCTCCATACCCCTGTTTGCTAGAGTTTTACGTGACAAACGGTTTCAGTCACTGGTAGTTTCCGATCTTCGCTTCGCTGATACCAGAGGAGTCGTGCCGTGAAGGTTGGGGACGTCTCTGAAGTTCTGAGAGGAGACGTGAAACTCCCCGCTAAAGCGAGCGTGAAAGTATCGCGTGCCCAGTTCACAGCCCCTGCACCCTCTTGCTATACTCCTGAGCCGTGACAGAACAACGACCTCCTGCTTCACAAAGCAGCGTCGTGTGATGTGTTGGCGATGCTAGTTGTCCGATTACATTATACGTGACATTCTCCTTTCGCCGCGCTGTGCGTGAAGAGTGAATGAAGGATAAATGACAGCATGATCACATGATCCCTTAAAAACGAAAATGATGCCTTCAAAAGTTGAGTTTGCCTCAATACTAACAAAATAACTTAAATTTGAGCCTCTGCACGGAGAAAAATAGGTGTTTAATATTTTTCCATATTCAAACTTTGCGGAGAAAAAAATGTATTTCTGCCCCGTTATTCACTTATACAGTGTTCTCGCATCGTTTTGCAGCCCGCTGTTGGTATTTATTCGGGTGTATGCAATTCGTACGTGTAAATATGACATCCGGTCACTCGATCGAATGATTCCAAGTACCACCATAAAGCATCGCATACTAGAATAACAATAGCCGTTATTCTCATATAAGAACCTCGGTCAGGTACAAGTTTCAATTTTACGCACTTGTCAATCGGAAACCTCTACGCCGTTTCTCACGTCGCCTCGTGAAGCAAACAAATTCTTACTACTCGTATTTCGGTGTTCGTTCTTGGTAATCCTACCCAGTTGATAGTTCAGTACGCCTTAATCTCATGATTGAAACAAGGCAATCATAGCCTAGTAAAAAAGACGACGTACGGTACGTTGAGGAAACGAAATTCTGGTCTAATCAAGATTTCAGCATGTGATCTAATGAAATTTTCGGAGGTAAAATTTCCGTTTGGGGAAGCCACCTCCAATCGCTTTCGGACCAAGTGCCTTCGACAACGGAATACACGGAACACAACTTTTCCATGAAACAAAATTTGTTGTTTTTATTGTTGCCGCTTTTATATATTATGGTCATAATCTCGAAGTCACACGACAGTAAAGTTGCTTCTTGCTTTACGTAGGGCAGTAACCACCAGTACCACACTACACTATACCATACTACACCACATCACATCACATCACATCACATCACATCACATCACATCACATCACTTCACACCACACCACACCACACCACACCACACCACACCACACCACATCACATCACATCACATCACATCACATCACACCACACTTTCATCAGTATCATTAACATTCCCATACTGTGATGTGGTGTGGTGTGATGTGATGTGGTGTGGTGTGGTGTGATGTGGTATGGCAAGAAACAACAATACCTTCGTGTGACTTTGATACCATAAACACAACATATATAAGCCACAACAGGATAAAAAAAACATACGGAAGGTAACCGCTCGCTCACACATACCATACATACCGATACAGACCATGCGTTTTTAACATCTTTATAATTAAACATCTCTGTTCCTCGGCGAGACCGCCAATTTTGTCTAATGGAAAAGTTGTTCCCCGTGCGAAAACGCGTCGAATACACTCGGCTCGAAAGCAATCGGAGGTAGCTCCCCTAAACGGAAGTTTACCCTTTCGGATATCAAACAACGCCCTGAATTTTTTCTTTGAGGAATCAGGTTTTTTTTTAATCTCGCAGAACGCAAGAAGTGTTCCTCAGATCGAAGCGATCGCGCACCTATCTGTACGAAGGATTTTCAGATCGGAATTTTCGTTTGGCGTTAAAATCTCGAATCGTTTTTGGCTTTTTTACAACGCCACTTTTTTACTCTTGAGCTCTCTTATATCGGTCGGTCATAACTTAAAACATCTATGGTTTATTAAGATTTTCTACTTCACAAAACGTAAATTAGCTATTTCTCTACAATTTCCGCCCATGCGTGAAAGTCGCGCAGTTATGATGCGACTGAGACTTTGACGCTCAAAGAACCGTCAGATTACAGACCTTGATTTGATATACTCTCAATCTTAAAAAACGCTCAAAACCATGTTCGAGAAAAAATGGTTTACGGAATGACCGCGCAATTTCTCCGTCTATTGAAATTCATAAAAGCTCGAGGCCTACGAGCGGAAACTCCTTTTGATAGCTATTATGACACAATTCATTTGTGCCGAGTCCATTATCAACCGCATTGCACATCAAAACAGTGTACGTGGGGTGGGATGAAAACCAATTATGAGATCATATCGATTAATTTTATAGGGTTGCTGTTGATGACAGAGCTACGGCCAGGTACCCGGGTGTATACGTGGGCCAATGTTCTCGTGTGCGCGTATCAGGGGTGAAGGACGGCGGCTGCGTCGCTGGCATCAGGAATGATGCGGGGTAGTAGCGGTAATGGGACAGGGTCTACCCCCCGCGGGGAGCTCGCGGCGGCAGGGCCGGACAGGGGGCTACGAAACAAATTATCATCCCCGTGTAACAGACCCTCCCAGCGAGTCGATTCCCCGCGGGAGTATCGGGCAGGGGGGAGACGGGTGGTTGAATAGGAAAGAAAGTTACTTCATGGTATCCATGGTAACTGCCCGTCACTCTTCGTCTCATTGTATCTACCCATTCCCCTTCCTCCCTTGAGCCGCTCCGCCGAAGTCGCCAAAATATAATAAGGGATGTGATTTTTAACGTTTCTCGGCCAGACATCGACTACCAGCCACAAAGGGTGTAGGTTCTCGTCCATCGAGGATGCGTCGCAATGAATGTACAACTTTGAGACTCGTTCTCCGTCAAGTCGAGCGAGAAAAATCATTAAACTACGAAAGCCACGGGGCATAGGAGGCATTCTTCCTCGATCCAGTCACCCACTTGTTTCGATGTCTCTGAAAATACTGTGAAAATTCTATACCCTTCTACGCGTTGGATAGACTCTCTGTGATCTTTGTTGTTGCTGATTTTTTGGAGCTTTGACACCGAAATTCGATTCGGGAAAACATTGTGTCTGAAGGAACCTGTTTGCTTACCGTGAAGGGCTAACGATGCCGCAGATTCGACAAACGTTGAGTGAAATCTGAACTCGAAAGGATGGAGTATTCCCAGCGGACAGAATCCCCGTCCGGCCGGACATCCGGGGATGATAGCCGTTAACAGCGATCCCCATAATGAATCAAGAACGCGTTGGTTCGCATTTTACATCGACGAAGAAAGATGTGAATATTTTGACGGGTACAGGCTAGAGCCTTTCGTCCGTAACCAAAATCTATGCGATCCTTGAAATGACAACCCTGCGTGCACTATTGTGCCAGCTCTTCATACTGTACGGTAGAACATGTTCCGTTATTGTGTAAAGTGTACCAATTTGTGTGTACGATATTCAACATTTTAATGTATTGATTCAGGACACTCGTTAGTGTTCTCACAGTCCGTTTATCAATACACAAAAATGTTATTTGATACTAAAGTAGCACTTTTTAAATGTTACTCTCAATTCCTCTCTGGTGCACATTGTGTGTCTCAAGTGTGACGCTGCTCATTGCGCGCTGAGTGCGCACCATGGCCGTGTGGAAATTTGTCCGGGCTAGCCCGATGTGCGCACTGGCTCCGACCAGATTTCCCCATGACAGCTACAATTCCTGGGTCCCGACTTGATTCTGATCAGACTCCCGAGTGCAACATTTGAAATCCGCATGTACATATTCTTAGTCTTTACCCTGTCATTATAAGTTCGTTTTTATTTCTCATTACAGTTTGGTTCAGTAGGTGGGTTGGCAAAACAAAACATGTTTGAAGTTTGATTTGGGATTTTTTGTTTGGGATATTACTGCTTTGGATGTTTGTCCTGGGATTTTAAAGGCGGGAATCGAATCAATGTTGTGCTGTGCACATAATGAATGATATTCCATGATTCTGTAAACGTTTTGTTGAATGTGTTCTCGATGGGTTTCTCAGGCTACAAAATATCTTCAAACTACAGTCCATCATCCACACGTGCAAAACAGCATCGCAGTAACACGTAGCACCCGATAGTAACTTGTAATCCGGTCAAGTTCGCGAATACGTGTAAGGCTCAGCTTGACTCACTTTGGAATGTCTTCAGCTTCACAAACGTTTATATCCTCTTTACACTCAAAGTTTGAGCCATCCACGCGCTTGGTTCAACTACGGGGTTGCCTTCCGTTTACTACTCGTTCGTATATAATACTCGTATAAAAATGCCGTTAGTGAGGAGCTGCTACCATGTACTAACACACAAGCGCAGGAATACATGTTCACGCGCTCGCGCACTGCCTTCGGGTCGGAAATCTAATATCGATTAGTCCAAGTTGTTACCGATACTTAAGTAAGCTTTGATAGGCTGGTATAATAGGCGTGTCACAGCACTATTAATAGATATGTTTGTTACGTCGAGTCCATGTACAATTGCGAATTGTACATACTAGTACGTGGAATTTCTGGTGCATGCTGAGACGCATCTGATTTGTAGTAGTAAATCATTAAAATTGATGGAAGAGAAGCCACAGTTACGATGGCATCACCATAATTGATAACGATGCAGTTCTGTGCAACAAACTCGCAGGTTAGTGATGGGATGGTAGATGAAAGCTGTATCGAGGCGGATAATATCTCAGGTCTCGTGCAGTCAGTTTTCCGTTTAATTGAAAAGTACATGATGCAAGCATTAGCACGTGTCATGGGGTTGCCGTCGATAGATGTCACTGCTGGAAGTGGGTTCATCATTTTGGCAATTGCGCTGAAGTTTAATTGGGCAGATTATCAATGTCCCGACCGGCACGTTCTGTAGTTAAGGGTGGAGAAATATTGATGAGACGATGAAAAGTAAAATGGCTCCGGAAGAGCGAAGCAGGGATAGAATCGGAGCTGCCGGATAGACACTCGGACACGTAGGTGCTCGAGAAGGAGAGGAAATTGAGGAAGATGCAGGGGAGCGGCGAGCAGCAAAGGGGCGAAACGACTATAAGGGAGTAGATAGACGCGGTTGGCTATTGATCAACGAGCAGGTATCGTCGTAAGCTCGTTTTATGATGAAACGGTAAGGGAGTTTGGGGAAATGATCGCGAGAGAGAAAGAAGGGTTGACTACAGCCCTGGATTTAGGGTGGCGGGGGGGACGAACCGGGGCACCCGCCCCGGGCTGCGATTGCAGGGTGGGAGGGGGAGGGGGGAGGCAAATTCATATGTTATGATTATGGGCAAACTGTTCGTTTGTCTTTGTTTCTTGTCCGAAAGTTCTGACCGTTATACGCGCCCATTTCTGTAGATATTTACTTGTCTGTTCGGTTCCTTCTATCCAATAAATACAGTTGATCAAAGTTATTCACGGCGATTCGATAAATATAGCCTTAACAAATAGACAAATACATTTGTTTTGTCGAGTCACGCTTGTTTGGCCCGTTGTTTGAGAAATTATTTTCTTCATTGCCAAAGACATTCGCGAGAAATTCGCACGATCTATCGCGAATGCGAATATTCGTTGCGTCGCTAGTGTCGATGCGATGGGTGTCCGGCGCACTTTTCATTGGTAGTTGGACATGAATTGCAAAGATGTCCACATCGTTGCCAGACTTGCCGCCTCTGGATTTTTTCTCGCGGCGATGCTTGGAAAACATTGCTTGTAAATAAGTTCCAACTAGATACGCCCGAAGAAGATATGGGAGAGATAATTGTTGGAGCCTGTGATTCGATAAGAGGCGAAGCGATAAGACATACTAATCAATCTGTGGTAAGGAGATTGGAGCATCGCATTGATACCATGGTAATCACGTTGAACAGTATCTGTAAACGTAAGATAATCTCATCTTTTTCGACCTTGAAAGACCTCAATGTTGCACATCATTGGACTTGTCTTGATAGCGGCTATCGGAAAATCAGTATCATACGATAGCGTTCTATCTGAATAAACAGAGTTGACCTCCGAGTCTTGGAAGCGACTAGACCTACCAACAAAAGACAAACATCACGTGATAGACCCCGTCGTCCCTCGCAACTTTCGTTTGGAAAACTCTTTCACGTCTATCATACTTTCGCAGTTACTCGGAGTTGCAATAGTTAGTGCCGCACCCTGTACATCTGTGTGACATGTTCCGATTGAATTTACTTGTTTTTTGCGATTCATCCATTCCAAGACCAAAAATGCCGAGAGACTATGCTTATCATGTATATGCGCTTGTTATTGTATTTTCGTCCTAATTACACCACTGCGAAATTTTCACAACTTTCTCGTATTTTTTTGTGTGCATAATCAGTGTTTTTGGGATAATGGCGCATAAACAAAAGTTGCATGGTGGAAAATGATCAAAAATTCATATAAACCAATGTCATTCGTTGACAAGTAAAAGCTCAACAAACCCACCGAATAAATAAGTGTGTTATCACTTCGTTAATACATATATGGGGCATTCCAAGCCAAATCGACCACTTTTGACCCCGACCCCCTCCGATTTGGCTGAAACTTTTCTATCTTTTTCTATCCTATCAAAAACATATTTCACAATGTTTTCAAATTGTTTTACCCACCCAAAAAAAATCACTCCTTTTTTTAAATAGCTACAACTTTTGTAAAAATTTATTTATTGGAACGTGATTTTTTTTCAATTTTCCTTACGTACTTTTCGAAAAATTCGATTATCCCTAAGATCTTATATCTTATGTCAATTTTCCGTACGGAATGAACAAGTTTTCATATGAAAAGTCTCACGCGTGCTACTGATTTTGCATTTATTGTACGATTGTGTAAATCCTAATTTTGTGCTTGATGTTCGAAACGGTATTGGCATTTTACATCTTGTTTGGAAAGCTATGCTGCAGAACTTACTCGTGCGAGGTATATTTAAACGCGCTCACTGAACATTCATCCAATATTATTCTTTTATTTCCCTTTTTTTGGTTACATCAGCATTGCTTGCACGTTTTTTCACAATCTTTGGGAAGAACGTAGACCACATGCGTACAATAATATGATAATATTATTCCGATATTATAATAATGCTGGGTTGACCTCCAGCGAGGACAATATAAAAAACGATTTAGGAAATATACACGCATGAATTTTCCGGAATGCACACAAAGATCGGTAACAACATTTGAATACGGAATAGTATCTTATACGTGTATTGTTCTCGTTGGGTGCGTGATACTCGCTGCTGCTCATTGCCCCTCGCCATCGAAGGCGCGAGAAGAAACGTAGGGAATTAATACTAGGATATAAACATAGCAAATTATCCAATTCAGGCACTAATAAATACAAAAGTCACTCACGTTGTTACGATATCAGTAGTTACAAAAATTTGGAGCTTTACCGCCATTTTGGGAAATCATCATTTGCGCGATGAGTGGAAACGCTAATATCTTGCTCGCAATTTATGGAATCGTGTGAGAAATAACATTACGCTGCCGTTCTCGTAGGTTTTTCTCACCCGACTCTCGAAATATATAACAAAGGATACGAAATATCGAACTTCCCGAAAAATTGGATCTAGTGATTTTTTTGTGGTTATTAATCACCTTGGCAAACGATTATCAGGATCGTTGCGCAGAGTAGTGATGGAAATTTGGTTGAATCTCGCTAATCTAATTTCGAAGTAGGGGTGGAACTCGATATACGTATTAATAGTAGTTTCACAGGACGAGTTTGCCCTGAAAAATGCAGCGTGATTCCAATAATTTCGAATCATTGCATAAACAATATCTTATTTTGTACACAAAGCTCTTTTTTATTACATCGGAATCGTTCACGTTTTACCATGAACTTAAAAGCTGGAATTATTCATCGTCTGATAAGGCAACGTCGTCACATATATGAAACCTACCGATATTAAGAGGAGGAATAATGTTAATGTTACTGAGGCCGTAATGACTAGTGTACGCCGCATGGTGCACCACTTTTTTGGCGGTGGGTAGATTCGCGTCTGCTGCATGTTAGAAGTAGTGCATTTTGGTCCGTGCGCCATTTCTGAAAAAAAAGAAAAATTCATTCAATCTTGGCAGCTCTGTCGATTCGAACACCTCGGATCACTCGGAGCAACGGTGTCCAAACGCAATTAGGGTGCTCCGTTTCAGACTACTCGATTTTTTTGAAAATCAATTTTCACCAAATTTCATGGTCTTTTCATTTTTTTCTCGCAAACCATCAACTTTACAGCAAAATTATATCAGTTCTTCTTTGTAGAGCATTCAATTTTCTACAAAAAACATACATTGAGCCCAAAATGTGGAACTAGCAGATCCCCAGATAAATCCAGTTAAGCATACGAAAATTGTTTACGAGAAAATGAAAAGACCATGAAATTTGGTGGAAAGTTGACTTTGATTTTTTTTTACAGGAGCCACGATCTACGCAACGTAAATCGGCTGTAGACAGTTTTAAAGAGCAAAGATTTCTCTACAATTATACATTACCGATCAAATAACGCGATATGTTGATCAAATGAGAAATTTTCAATTCATTTGGCGAGTTCTGAAAATTAAAATTACGAGGTAGTGCTTGATGTCGATTCTTTTCAACATCTTTAGAGTAATATTCAGTCTGTGCAGCGAGAAAAAAACTGAGTCGTTTGTGACATTTGTGAAAAATGTTTTAAATGATGTAAAATAGTGATTTGCATCTGTTGTAGAAAGTTACACGATTTTTTAATAGCACGCAAATATTAGTACCTATAGTTTCAATTTAGCCGGATTGGAAGACCTGGCCTCCCATGGTGCAGCGAATCCTAGGGATATCTAGGGAATGCTAGTTTGGGAACCAGAATTTTTTTTAAATGGATATCAGGTATTCATTTTTTTCTTTGTATTGCCCATCTACCTACATGCCTCCCTTAGGTTTTCTTTATGCATTGTTTACAAATATATAACGCTGCTTTGCAAATAAATTTTATTACTATTATTCCATAATTTCGTTGTTTTCCTAGTTTGTTTGTTTTGTTACCATTTCTGCATGGACTTGGATAGTAGAATTTGAGTGGAGAATTTAAGTTGAGAATTTCAAATGGATGGAACTAGAATCTATAACCGCTCTACTTTGAGAATTTATTTCTCTTGATTCGCGTCAGTGATCCCCGCTGATTTTTTGCAGCATCTGGGAGCTCGTAAAAAAATACTCCACCTGAAAAAATTATTGTTTTATCCTGTCGCTGTTAGAACGTTGGCGAAGGAAAACCTTAATGTGGAATTTAAGTGTCTGAAGGTGGGTGATGCCAAAGTTGGCACGGTTCAGCACGATCAATACGAGATTCCAGTCCCCTGTCAGCCATCCAAACGATCAGATGTGTTCACACGCGAGTTCCAGACACACGCAGTCTCGCCAACACAGACGATAAATAAAAGTCACCTTGACAAACGGGTGCTGGGAAACCAGCACTTGGCCCTCCGTTACTCTCCCCCGCCGAGGACGAGGGCGGTGAGCAAATCACTGGAAAATCACTGGAAATCCAAGCCAACATGGACAGGGCAACAGGTATTCCCCCAGATGTGCGTACATTTTCGGTTTGGGTGGTTTTTTGAATGACTATTGCTGAACGTAATCCGCGTAGGGTTGCGATGCTTATCCGGCTGACTAGCTAGAGCACTAAGTTGGCCTAGTGTCGGAGGTCTGGTCGGGTAGATTGAATTAGTCGGGGGTACCGGCCAAAGAGCTCGTTGCCTAACCGGCTAATTAGCCGATTTATCCGAGTAAATCCTGAGCCAATCAGCCGGTTTTGCCAACTGATACAATTTAGCGAACTGGCTATCCGACAACTACAACTATCCACGCATATTGTACCCCTTATTCCACGTACTACATTATACCTGGGACGACGATACGATCGAGCTGATGAAAATAACGAGCAAAAGACAGACTGTGAGTGTACGTTGACACTGCGATCTGACGAATTGGTACACGAAGAAGCACCAAACCAGCCACAAAGTACTTGCCGTTGAACCATAAATAGCAGGAATCAAAGCCATACTATTGTCTGACGCGAAACCGAATGATTCCAAATGGCAGGAGGAATCAAAAATACAGTTAAAATCTGCTATTGCCCTGGGAGGAGTCTTCATGTCGGAGCAATCACATTGGAGGATACAGAGTACCACATCTACGGGCGTGATAAAGGGAAGACACTTTGGAGAAAATTGGAAACAAGGTGTCAAGCCTCCTACTCAACTACCTCGGAGACGACCTGAACATATTCCAACTGAACACCTTACCAAGAGCTCATCGACAAAAATATTATTGCACTTGAAGGAATCTGAGTAAAAAACCTGACACGTGCAAAACCTCATCAGCGGAACGCTCAATTCCACAAACCATCGAAATATCACCAAAAAATTTTTGGATGAATGCAATTTGTAGAAAAATACCAGAAACTGTAGAAGGCATTAAAAAAATCAGTCAGTGTCAACCATATTTCTCGTGCTCCTTTCCGAGCGAATAGAAATGATTAAAAATGGCCAATATACACAAACCGGAACAAATGTGTAATTTAATCGTGTATTTATCGAACCCAACAAGTTTATACTTGGAACAGAAACGCAATTTTATGTTGTAAATATTAATTTCATTAGGTCAACTTTATTCTAAATTTTTCTGCAAAAAAATCAAGTGGGAAACTGTTTCTGTTTTTTTTAGGGGGAATTCTGTTTGCAATCATTTATTAAATAGTAATCTATTATCTTTGCAGCTCTTTTTAACGATTTGCTGTAGCTTAGAGTTTTGTGTACGTTTAAATTAATTTTTTTTATCCTGAATCTAAAATCCAGCAGACTTGGACTCTAAAATCCAAAAGCTAGCAACGTATTGTCCCCAAAGTGAGCTGAATAGAACGAAATTTCGTTGTTAACCATTTTCTTCACTGATCAACGATCGCAAACTGTTTTTAAAAAATTAATTTTGTAAACAAACTTCGTTTTATTGATGGTCATGGAAATTTCAGAAATTTCTTTTTTTAATTAATCATTTAACAACAAAGTTAGTTGTTCGAGAAATAGCAAATGGTTCGAATTATTGGATTTGATGGGAACACTATTCGCACAGCTCTAATTATTTGGTCTAATGAATCGCTCGTTTGCGGAGATGATACTACGCTGTACAAAGGGTTCGACAGTTTTGAACTATCGCTGTTTCAACATGGCGATTGCGCTTGCGCTTGTCATACGACGAAACGGCCTACCAAAACAAGATAACAGTTCCCGTAACGCGTTAACGTGGAGTTTCTGTGTCCCCATTAGTCATCAGCTAAATTGATCGCTCAAATCATCTGAAAATAGACGGTTAATGATACTCCATTTACGACGAGATGATTGTTCGTTGCTGCCGAAGGTCGCTGCGGTCAGCAACGACTCCAAGCTGCCCGAAGACTACTCTTGCAACAATGTAACAATTGAATTCCTCTTTGTGACGTTATACTAGCCCTCCCCATCATCGACACACGCGGAACCTCGCGTTCTCCGACGACAGACGCACGTTTATTCCGGTGAAATGATCTAACAGACAACTTGGCCTCCGTTTCTCGCACAAGTGCTGTTTATTGAGGGGAGCAACTCGGTGTTTCTCAAACAACAAGATCAGCACCCTGCCGACACATTATTCGCAAACTAATCTGCCGAACCTCACCATTCCCAAGGTCACACTCACCCAGCTGAACAGCATCGTTGACGACTGGGTTCATCATCGGAGAAAATTCTTGCGAGCACTGGTATTGCATGGAGCGATAATGCCGCTGTGCACTGTCTCGATGCAGCCGCTACAACCGAACCAGTGCGTTGTTATCTCGACAACTAATGCCACACCCTTCGAAAATGATCTCTTCGCTGTCCACCGCGCCAATTTGCCGACGATAGAGATTCGCTCTCTTATTGAAATCGACAAATAACGGATACCGATCGACAAACAACTTCTACGCACCAAGTTTCAGATCGTGATTATTACCCGTCGAACGAGAATCCTCTGGGCTCCCCACTATTTCGTCGGCGACCAGGAACGTGTATATTCGATATTATCCAGGGGCGAGCGCATGCGCAACTCTCATATCGCTACGGTATCAGGGCCGGCAACGCGGATATCGAATTGAACCTGACTTCAATTTTCATCAAATACGGCTCTCTCGTCTCTATTAAAACACAGTATCTGAAATTTATCCGTTTGGATAATTGTACAGCAAGTTAAAAATCTTGTTAGCACAATTTTTTTCAGACACGAAAATCACTTGAAAAATCGCCCCAACGCGTCAAGTTATTGCTGACAGGCGTCACACACCGTAAAAAAATCATCACTGTCCCGCGTCTATATTTTGTTCGTAGGACATTGCATAATTTTTGTGATTTTCCATATTTTGACTTCAAGTCTGCGAACAAAGTATCGAGTAGGACGTTGACGATTTTTTTGCAGGATGTCATAACTGTGAAGAATGTAACGCCGCGTTGAACCGATTTTTCCCATGCTTTGCGTGTCTCAAAAAAATTATTGACCGTCTTCAAGACAGAATCACATGTTTTACTGCTGCGTGTGGATATGCTACAAATTTTCTCCCCGAATACGGTTTTTCCATTCGCAAAGCCGGATTTTATCTTGCGGGTGCATCGTTTACGATACCATATTTTGAAATTCCAAATTTTTCACAAATAGCGACGGACAACGTGAAACAACGGGCATTTGCACTTCCCAGCTCACGCGCGTTCCTCCCAACAATATTCTCCAACTAGATACCCATTAGTATACCGGGTGTCCCAAAAGTACGTACTCGCCTGAATAACTCGTCAGCACAGCATTTTGAGAGGAAACGTTTCACACGAAAGTTTCAGGATTCTTCCCGAACGACAACCTGGCATGTGACCTTGACTTTGATCTCAAGGTCAACTCGAATTTTTCGAATGGAAGGCCCTAATTTTTCTTGCTTTCCTGACGAGTTGATACAGGGGTGTTCATACCTTTGGGACACTCTGTGCATGGGTAGGATAGGTGGTATATACGTGAGGGGACGTCCATTAATTACGTGAGGTGTTTGGGGGACGGGGGGTCTCGGCAAATATCACGTAATTTTATTCCGCACTAAACAGTGTAAAATTGCGGGGGAAAACGCGTCTAATCAAGTAAAACACGTTTCTCCGCTCAAATGTGGCTAAAACCTACACAACAATTTTTATCGCAGTTAGGCGAGTACCACAAAGCAGCACAGTACTCCCTTGATTGTTCTGCTGCCACCGGCCAGCCAAACACGCGACTCGACAAACGCTGTGGCAAGCTCCATAGAAACTTATCATCCCCATAAAAAGCACCTCTGGTGCAAAAACCTTTCGCCTAGTTATATAAATGTGATAGTCACCCACAAAAAATACATTCTTATGCCAAGAAAACATTATACACTTATTATTTTATACAAAAATTCCTTCCTCGTAAAAAAAAAAGATTCCAAATCAGATGCTATTGCGTAAGTACCGATATCACGTTGTCTTTTTTCGAATTGACAATTGGGCTTTTCATAACACGGTATTGACAGCCTTCCTGTCCTGCCACGTAGTAGGTACCATAGATATAACGATAGAGGACTGACGCCTCCATTGGTTCACCCAAATAACATTTTTAAAAAATAATAAAAAGAAAAAAAAAATCGGCGTACGTGGTACAAGGCGGGCCAATATTTCGTATCACTATATTAGGATTATTGACATGGTTCAACCGCCGTAACATTGTACTTATCTAAAAAAGGCCCGCCTAGTACCACTACCACCAAATTTTTTTTTGATTTTTTTTTTATATATATATATTGTATATATATAACTAGGCGCGAGACTTTACCGAGTCTCTTGATATGAGAAATCCACGTCTGCAAAACTTGTGGGATGCAGAGGGGGTCGAATAATGGTGACCTTGAATTCGCCGTTGACGATGATTGTGAAGGGTATTTCAAGGTCACAGTGGTTTTTTTTAATAGGAACCGTTATTTTCTTGCAGGTTCGTATTTCTCGCGTGCAGACAGGTAGCTTGTGTCCTAAACAATTTTTCACTTGACGTAACCCTGAATCGTAACAGTAAAAACACTAGTAAACACAACCAAACGACTAGTAAGAGGATTCCAAAATTATTGTTGGTTCAGCACTCTCCTCGAATGCTTCTCGTACAACGAAGAAGCTCGATGAAAATGAAAATCGTTGGTATTTCCTCACACCTGTAATGTTTTTTACTGTCTTGTTACTTGTTAAAATAGGGGTTCTCGTTGGAAAAAAGCACTGTGGCGTTGAAATAACCTGGATAATCACCCTCAAGGTCACCATTATTTGACCGCCTCTGCATCCGACAAGTTTTGTTTCACCAAAATGAGCAACAATTCTCGCTGCATGAAAACGGGTTGAAAAAATTCGAACAAAAGCCGAACGCCCGGCCGTCTATTGAGCTAAAGTAATAACAACAGCATTCTAAGGGAAACACAACAATACGCGAGTTATTGCGAAGTTCCGTACGAGCCACGGTTCACCACAAAGTCTGTGAATGGATTCTCGCGATTCGCTTTGATATTGAGGCTTTGAGGAAAGCGTCGCACGTGCCAAGGGTTTTTGACATTTTTTTTTCGTTTCCCTTCGTGGGTTTCGCCTCGTCGACAATCGCGTCATAGAGGAAAAGCCGAAGCGGTCCAAACGCGTTTGCACCGAGCGCATTCGTGCCAGTCATATAACGTGTCTATCAAATTTCGATCTTCTACTCTGCACAAAGACGAGCGCAGATCGCGCGAAACAGAATGAAATGGTATCTAGAAGTCTTACATAGACTCGAGATTAGCTTTTATGCCTCGCGGGATTCAGAGTGCGTGACGTATCTTTGAGTTTGAGAATCAGAATAATTCACAGTCACAGTTTATTCTTAGGATAATTTGGCCTTCGAGACCTAGTGGTTCAAGATTCGCAGTTTCGAGAATTGAAATATTATCAGAGTTCGCGATTTCGAGATATATAATATTCTTGGCATTTGAAATTCGGTAGCTCGAAATCTAGAGGTTCGATTTACAGTCACACCGACCCACGAGCAAAACTCTTTGCAGCAAACGACAACTTAGCCCAGTTTTTACCTCGTATTTGCAACCCAGTAAAGGTAAATCCAACTCCGCCACTAAGATTTTCCTCGGCGTACAGTTTTTTACTAGGGAAAAAAGTCATACGGCGAGGATAAGTCTAGGCTGACGGAAAAATATTGCTGATATTGTCCATTGCACGGAACATGATGAAAGGGACCTTTCCTTTCGGTTTTTACAATTTAATAATCATTCGTGTATTCGCAGCTGTTCTTCGTTGTCGATGTTGGCACAATCGCGAATCATCACTATCGTTGACTTCGATATCCTCACACCTGCAGCACTGTTGGGTGGGACAAACGGGTTTTAAAAATGTACATCGACGAGAGTAGTGCATTTTCATTGGTCATAATTTCTATTTCTAATATCTTACGTTGCAAATGCGTGGTAAATGTCGATGAAAAATGATTCGACAGATTGAAATACGTGTGAAGGGGCGAGTGCAAACCGGGCGAGAATTCTCGAGCCCGCATGTAAATTGGGCAAGGGGGGGGGGCATTTGCCTCCCTAGAATGTAAATTAGGCGCCCTCTTCCTATTTTATCAGTTCGGCACCATGGATTAGTGAGTGGACTTTGCTCGCTCGACCAATTTACACTCGCCCATGTGAGCTCAGGTATCATTTCACGAGCAAGCTGCTCAGTCGAATACGGAGCTTTGGTTTCATCGCATGTCTAAAGTATCGGATCCGGGACGCAGGAGAGGGCGAAACTGCCTTGAGTGGGGTCTACAATGCGGGCACATTTCATGCCAGCTTGTCCGGTCGTACGGATCACACGGAAGCACTTGCTATAAGCCTCAGGGCTGACATCGAAGCTCTGTGACTGTCTTACGCAGCACAAAAATGTCCATCTTCAACCCAAAATTTACCCGTGCACCAACTAGTCTCGCCTCGCGTACTTATTACAAGTAATTCCATGAAAGAAAATGTTTCCCATAAAATATGCAAATTCAATAAACTGTGTAATACGTGTACCAAATTAATTGGTTTTACTCAATTTAAATTTCATTTTCTTCTTTCTACGATAATTAAATAAAACCTGTTTTTAAAAAGTTTTCTATCATCAATTTTCAAACTGTAATATCTATTCGATCGGAATAATACTTGCCACCCCATCAAAATATTCGCGACCATGAAATGAACACAACTATTTTAGCAAATCATATACTTTGTTATTAGGTTCGCGCTGAATCCTGTCGTTTCACTTACAGAGTACCCGAGAAAAAAAGATTATGTATAAATTATGTATTATTTATACACAATTTATATATTATTATATAAGATTCTGTATAAAATTGCTAAAAAATGGTATATAATTGTATATAACTGTGTACAATTGCATATAATTGTGTATAAATTATGTGTAAATTGTATATAATTATATCGGGCCAATTTTTTATATATTGCTTTGCGGAAGCAAGCTTTCATAGGCCTAGGGCAGCGTTCCTATCGTAAACTGCGAGGCTATTCCTCGTACACCGTTGGCCATTCGTTTTTGAGCCAATTTTTTTTTTTATTTACAATTTTATTTGTTTTGATAAACACGCCACCGTGTTTTACTATCGTCGTAACGTATTTTTTTTTCTCATTTCTAGGTGAAAATCTGGTTTCAAAATCGGAGGACGAAGTGGAAGAAGCAAGACAACATAAGTAACGCCGAAGCGGCGGAGCATAAGAATCAAAGCAACCCGAAGACAACGCAGCAAAAGATAAAGACGGGATCGACGGTGGTCGGTCTGAAAGGTGGTCTGGCGCGAGCTTCCGTCGAATGTAGCTCCGATTCGAACAATTCCCTCTTAACCGGCGACGGCACGATAACGGAGAGCAGCAACGCATCGCAGCCAGCCTGCTTGCCGACCAACCTGTCGCTGACGCCACCTAGCGAGCGGATGTCGCATCTAACGACCGGCTCGGGAGCCTTATCGATCGAGCGAACGACGCCAACGAATCCTACTGCCTTACCGCCCGAGCACAGCAGCGGTGCGATGGCCAGCGACCATTCGGCGAAAGAACGGACTCTTGCGTCGCCGGAAACGCCGTTCATTTCGCGGAACTACGGCGCCGCGTGCGACCTCACGATGAGCAAGCCTCTGCACGAGTACGACTTCAACAAGGAGTTGAAAATCAACTTGCACGATTTCGCGATCGGTAAGATGGAATCGCAAAGATCGAGCGCCGATAAAGACGCGTCCCACTTGAAGAAACCTGCCGTACCGACCGAGATCGACAAAAACCTGAAGGAGCTGAACTTGGATTCGGACGCGGATCAAGAGTCGTTTGGTTGCGTTGGCTCCCCTGCGCCCCTCAGGCCCGCCGACGGAGAGCGTCCGGCGGCAGCTAGGAACCGAGAATTCGAAGAACCGGTCTCCCCGGAGTCCGTTCTCCAAATCGACGAGAGAGAAGACGACGCGAGTCCCGTACTCTCCAGCTAACTAAGTTTAAACTAAGTAGACCGCGCGCGAGGGATGAACTGTAACGTGCTGGACGAAACCGTGTCACGCATCTTAGTCACGTACATTAGTCAGCTCTACGGTTTTCTGACTTGATTTTTCTCCGACGGCAACGCGCGAAGAGAATAATACGAACAGTTCGTACCAACGACGAGGAGCCCTAGATCGTTAATTGTAACGCAACCGATATCTATATATATCTCTCTCTCTCTCTCTCTCTCTATATATATATATATATATATATATATATATATATATATATATATATATATATATATATATATTCGAAAAGAACGACATCTATATATTTATCTATCATTGATCGAGTTTTATTGAAGTTTTCAGATTTTCCCATACGAAAATTCGATATTGTAAACTATGACCTTCTATCGCGATGCAAGTATACGTTAAATTTTCATATGTTCGTGACAAACTTCCCAGCAGATTTGTATATTATAGGATACCTACGTAAGCATAGACTTCAAGCTGACGATGCATTCGAGTGCTGTCGCAGAATCGTATACCTATAGTGGTGATTGTGATTTGATATAGGATAGCTAGCAGGGTTTATTAGCCAGTGATGAGTATGTGTATACTTGGAACACTGTATTTAATATTAGTCCGTTACGCAGCGGCAGGAGAGCCCGGATCAGATGAACAATCTGGAACACGTGACGATTGTAGATTCGTACCCGCGAACTTATTGCCATTGCTCCGAAATACGTGTGAAGAAAGAAGAAAGATGAATAGTCATTATTTGAGATTTGATGTACGCGAATACTTACGAAATCTATTAGAGAATTAGAAGAATCGAAGCGTCTAACACACGAACGCGAAATCACGCTGAGCTCGGAAACACGACAGTAAAGCTTTTGCCCAAACTTGTTTCGCCATAAACGTCGTGCCATATTCTCTCGTTGTGGAATTGCTCAACTGCGAGATAGCCAGAGTACACGCCATTATCTCATCCGTCGTGTCAGTACTTTACAAGAATTCTCTCGTTCTTCTCATCACCAGATTTTGTCTTTTTCCGTCTTGCTGAGGTATCGAAGGTCTGATCGTAGGGAAAAGTCATTCGCGTGGTAAAGATCATCGAACGTACCTTGGCCGCTCCATTTTTAGGCCATTATTTTCGGTCCTACCTGAAAATCTGATAGTTTGTAAAAAAAAATACAATTCCAAATGAATTAGAGGCTCCACTCCTGTAAAAAGTCGATTTCCCATGTAAATAACACGGAAACTTTGTTTTTATCTTTTTTCAAGTCGACTTTGCGGTATTCAATAAAATGAGTATACAGCTTTTGTAGGGCATTGATTTTGCTACGAGAAAGTTCCTCTGAGCAAACGCTGCTCGACAGACGGTTTTCGAGTTACAGTGCTGGACAGGTGAACATTGATCGAAATTGGCAACAAATTTTCTTCGAATAGACGAAGTGAAGAAAGTGCCACCGTCTATAAAATAGAACTAGAAAAAGTTAAAAAAAATTAAACTATGCGATGTCGCAGTAATTATCCTGTTATTTGTGTGGGAAATGTATATATATTTATATGGGGAATATACGTTTGTTTTCATAAATTATCAGATTTTCAGGTAGGACGAGTAAAAATATGGCCAAAAAATGAAACACCCCAATATACGTATAGAGTTCGAAGGTGACGATCGAAACACACACAAACGCAGCGATGAGCAATCAATGACCCAAGAAATCGTTGTATACGATTGATATTTGTTTTCTATTGTTACATATCATTTGAAACCTACTTTTCACAATGCCCTACTCTTTACGTGTCGTGCAAGTAGCGTTACCCGACGAAAATGGGTTTGTTTGACAAAGACGTATTACTAACAATAAGTTTGTGGTTGCTTGAATTGCTGCGCAATCGGTAGGAAACAGACGCGTTGCGATTAAAATCGCGAATTGTCACTGATATTGTAGAAATAAAAAAGCGTCATTTTTCAGATCGATGTAAAGAAAAATCGGTAAAAATAAACGGATTTCGATTTTTTTCCTCGCGTGTTCTCTTCATTGCAAATATTCTCGGTAGGATAACTAGAGAAAGTCTCGAAAAATTGTTGTTACCCGGCGCGAAGCAGATTTTCGATCCAACATCTGTGCACTCGCGAGGAATCCGTTACGAACGAACGAGTAGTTTTAAATGACTGGTGTTTCTCCAAATTCGATTTCGCAGATTCATAGTGAATGGGGGGACGAAAGTGATTCTACTGGCAATCTTGAAAATCCGTTCACTTTTAGAGATTTTTGTTGTTTTCGTCAGACGGAAATAAACCTTCGATATTTTCACTACACCACGAGTGAGCTTTGATAACTTCATCTTTTTCGCCGAAACAACCATTATTGACGATCAAACGATCGCGCTACTGATCGCCGCAATTGAAGAATGTCTGCAAATAATTCAGCGAATCTGACTTTTTTTCGCGCTTTTCCCGCATTTTATCCGCCGTCCCGCCCCACATCCCTGTACGAATCCTGCTCGAATAGTCGAATATCAGCAGCAAATCGACAATAGCTACAGTAGTATTGCCCTACAGCTGATTACTATCTAACTATTAATACGTAGGCAATAGTATTAGTCCAGTCAATATGTCCAAATATTTGCTCCGAAACGACAAAAATTCCGGTGAGCTTTTTTTTATTTGTTGGGGGTCACTGGTCGTGTAAATTAAAAATGGCGACCAAACCGTGCCGTCGCGTATATTCGCTATTTTGAATATTATGAGAAAAAAAACAGTTTTTCTTGAATACCTCGGCCATTTTGAATTTTAACGAAAAGTCGTAGCATCCGAATTTGTAGAAAATTTAATTTTCTACAACTTTGTTCTCTACAACTTTTCTTCTAAGATCGATATTTTGTCGACAAAAATGATCGGAATTTCGTGTTACAATGTTCTACGAAAAAGTATTTGGACGGTTCTCTTTTTCTTCGCCGTTCGCGCAATATCGATCTTAGAAGAAAAGTTGTTGGGAACAAAGTTGTAGAAAATTCAATTTTCTACAAATCTTGTTCGCACAACTTTTCGTTAAAATTCAAATTGGCCGAGGTATTCGAGAAAAACCATTTTTTTTCACAAAATTCAAAAAAACAAATATACGGAACGGCACGATTTGGTCGCCATTTTTAATGTACACTACCAGTGCCCCCCCCCCCCCCCCCTCCGAATGAAAAAATGCTGACAATGTGAATACGAATAATACGAATAATAATAATAATGATAAGTTTTTCGTTGCCTTTGGAAGAATGAAATGAGTACAAAATTAGGTATCACGGCTAAAAATCACCGTTACGACACGTATCTTCGAAACAGCAGGAAAATCATAATTTTTGGACGTAGAAATATTATAAGAGTGATTTATGAACCGAAACGAATTTCAAGGTCACGCTTCAAAATATTTTTTGGTATTATTTTAATAAAGAAATTCTTCGATAATGAATTTGCGAATTTTGCAGAAGGGTCTGGAATAAAACGGTGCCAAACAGTTTAGAATGTCAAAAAAAAACGTGAAATTCGAAAATTTCGAATCAAATTTGACATTTTTGTCCGGCACATCGAGTATGCTATAATTTATTTTTAAAATCAGATTTCGCACACGTATTCAACGTCATAACAGGTAATGCGCGATTGGTTGGAACGGTTAATACAAAATCACCTGGATACTCCATAATCTTGCAAAGGACTGACCCGATCCAATTGAAAAGCTATCTGCCGCTAAAGTCCTTCGACCTTATCTGAAAACCTCATCTGAAACTAACCATACGATATTTCTCTGCCGTGACTTTCAATTCTCAAGTACCTCTTCGTAACACATGTTAAATAATAGCAACGCGCACCAATCTGTCCCGCGTGTTGATTATGTTGCTATCATCAATATCGCGATGCATATTTGTTTCTCCATCTCACATCTATTTGCCGGTCATAGAAAATGCAATATCGCGAAAGATAACAGATTCGAAGGTTCTGTGCATTAGGCGGCTATCCTGTGATACAAGGATGAAATAAATCCGACTTGGGACACGAGCGCATGAGAGGGGTAGAAATTAATAAAATGTTGTCTACCACGTGCCAATGTCGGATACGTGCTTTAGGCGATATTTTTTTCGGTCCTACCTGAAAATCCGATGATTTATTGGAAGAAAACTACGATTCTAAGCAAATGAGAGGCTTCACTCTTGCAAAATGTCGATTTCCAATTCAACTAACACAGGAACATTTTTTTTGTTTCAACTCGACTTTTCGCTGTTCAAAAAAATGTTGCGGAAAAAATGAGTACACAGCTTTGGTAGGGCATTGAATTTGCTACAAAAAAGTTTCCGCGAGCAAACTTTTTTTTTGAGTTGCAGACTCGAGAGTTCGGGTAGGACGGAAAAAAACATGTCGCCTACGCTGCTCGTTGCTTGTTGTTTGCGATGTGCCAGTTGTTTTGAAAATAAGGGACCAAACATATTCGATGGGCGAAAGATATGGCGAACGTGTACCCAGCCCAAAAAGAAGGTGAAACGTGCAGGCGAGTTGCAACTTTGAATTTCCAAATTTTTTGCTTTTCCCAATTTTTTGTACATTGGATCGAGATGGGGATACTTAACGCTGTGCATAGTGGTATTCTCAACGTTTTCGCGCACTTTTGAGCGTCATCCCTCCACTGGACCTTACTTTGTACTGTTGCGAAGTAAAAAACGGTGCTTCGCGCTTTCTGGACGTTCCCAACATACTAGATGGTTCAGTTTATGTTTTTTCTAACAGTTCTCATCGCTCTCATTTTTCAATCGGGAAACTTTTCCAACCCAGTAGGATCACCCCCTCGACACGAACGCGAACTGCCATTCGTCGCTACACGTGTGATATTCGCGATACCATGACAGTCCCATACCTGTTTGACCTTGACTCGTCTACACACAGATCTACACCCATGCCATGCACCGCGCGCCAGATCGACGCTTATCGTTGCATTCAGATCTCGCTTGCATCCAGTATCTCTTCGCCATAGCGCGAACAACCGCCGTCAGATGCACTTCACGACACGTAGAGCCTGCCACACCTAGTATAATAGCCGAAAAAATGACGCGCAAAATATCCAAAATCTCCGACATTTTCAGCACATGGACGCATCGAGACTCGGTTTTTTTGCATTCGCTTCTCTAGAAAAAATGTGTCGTAGTTTCCGAAAATTGCAACGTGCAATTTTTGAAAATTATACAATGAAAAGTAGATATATATATTTTTTTTCAGGTAAAAATTCGGAGATCGAGCGATTCAGCAGCAGTTCCTGTACTGCCACCAGATTTCGGGTCTTTTTTAGTCGGATATCTTTCGCTTCTCGAACTGGCACGCCGCATGCATGCTACAAACTGCAACCATACCAGTAGTAGTTGTACAAAGTGTTAATAGTTTCGTGTTCCACGCAGCAAAAAATGAATCCTTATCACAATCGTTTCGTCTTCTTTCGCGAGTTAACCGTATAATAAATGAAATTCTATTATCCGTCGTCCTTCGTGAAGTTTCATTTTTCATGGCCAACGCTGTATTTCAGGTCCCCGTATATACATCATACGATCGAAGTCCAATAACAATCATGACACCGATCATATTGATTCTACATGAAATATTGAATGTAATAACAGATAGTCACGATCACGACGCAAATGGTTGAATTAAATGAGAAGTTTGATTTAATAGTAGCGATTTTAGTAATAAGACTAACATACATACATACATATATACATACATATATACATATATATATATATATATATATATATATATATATATATATATATATATATATATATATATAATATAGGAAAACCGACAAACAAGTGCAATTTAATGTGTAGTGGCGGTGAGAAAAAGTGGATCCGTGCGACTGTATACGAAGTAAGATTGAAATATGCGTGTACAATGTGCACGCAAACGCACAGAAACATGCGCGCCTACGCACGTACGCGTATGTGCTAGTGAGACTTATTGGAAAATTGTGAACGAATATACAATTAAGAGACACTCGCGTGTTTTGCAGAATAATTAGAGAAAGAACACGATCAGTTCTATTTACGTATGTCGGAGCGTCGTTTGCTATTTCTTGTGTAGTGAAAAAAGTAATGTTTTTGGTACGCTCTTGAAAAAAATGGAGTTATCATTTTTTTGACTCTGTGACGGATGATACCGACTTCATATTCGAAAGAACTTAAGGAACGGCACACAGGCGTGACGGCAACTCTGTGAATTGTTAAATCTGGTAGATTTTGGTACAACAAAATATTGACAAGCGTTCAAAGATATGTGGATATTTCATAATCACGAAAATTAAATGGGAAAATTATGAATGACTTGAAAGACATGAAATAAATACTCATACGGGAGGATAGGTTCTTAAAACACGATTGCATCGCTGAAAAATCGTTAGATTTTAGGCAGACATCTTGCTTAATAATGTTTACGAATCAACCACTCCTACGGAGAACTTGTTCGAGATAAACAGATTATCAAATCCGTTATTTGTATATTTTGTACGTGAATTCTGAATAAATTGTGAAGTGAAGATGTTGTCAGAAGTTTCATTCGTTATGTTACGTGTAAAATCCATTATTGAGGGGGTATTCTAGTCTGGAGGGCCAAATTTTAGGAGCCTGTCAAAACGCTGTAAATAAAAAACGGTGAAGATTTTTACCATCAGGATTTTATCAGCTGTTTATTTGCGTCTGAAGAGCACAAAAAATTGAGTACAAAAAAAAGTAAAAAATTCAAAATGACGAGAGCGATTTCCGTAAAAAAAATCTCGCAAAATGGCGGCCATGTAAGCAAAAAGTAATTTTGTCCCTCAGTTTTTCAACTTGGGGAATTTTTTTAAAATGATAGAATTTTTTTTTCAAAAAAGCTCGAGTCAAACGATAGCGACGTATATTGAGAAGCTCCGTACCAAATTTGAAGTAAATCGATCCACTAGGACTCGAGAAAACAATAGTTTCGAGGAAAACGCGTTTAAGTCTCGTTTAGAGGAGTCTAAGTAATTTTATATGATGCTTTATATTCACATGTATTGATCAGCGATTCCTGCGCCGTATAATGTCCCTTCCTCCTTTTCAAAACCAACATTATTTTTTCAAAATTCTAGACTACAATACCCCCTTAACAAGAATTTCACATCAATATCAATTTAACATACTCTGATAGGCAGTGTAATAATATAGGCTGGAAATGCTTCCGCGATGATCGCATGGAAAGATTAAGATGGAGCACCCTGTATAATGGAGATAAATATAATTCCCAGGTAATCTTTCCAATGATTCCCATGACCTTGATCCTTGATCGTATGTTCTTCATTTCGTCGCCATTTTATTACTTCTGCATGTACATTCAACATTCTAGTTCAGTCGGGTACTAGTGTTACATCGAACCTAAGACTTTTTGATTTTTCAGTTTCAGATGGCCCATTTTTGAGATTCTAACACCAACGCAGACCCACCTACTAACCGAGGCATTGTATTTGAAAAACGTTTTTGTGTACAAAAATACGTAAAATAAATAAAAAAATAATGCTTTTCTATGTATTTGAAGATTGAATTTATTATTAATAATATTATTAATAATCTCATAAAAAATTAACAACAATAGCTTTTTTCGACCGCCCAAAGTATAATCCTACCTTAAGATCGCTGAGAAATATTTTGAGTTTTGCAACGACTGATATCGCAGGTGTCTCCTTCCTCTGCACGTTCGCGAAATAAGGATACGTTCAGAAATATAACTGATGCTCGTATGAATTAGTCTATGATTACTCGTCGTACGAACGTGAGAGTAAAGCTGTCGTTTCAGTTACATTGGTTCAAACACTTGAATTGCAAAAATAAGATAGGTAATCCGACACAACTATGAGTATGAACCAGTAATTGGCAGATCAAAAACCATTCCTGATCGCATCCTATCTCCATTGAACCGTTTTGACTTTTTATGCATTCTCCATTTTGTAATAATTCAAACTACGGCAACAACATTTCGCTACTCAAATGAACTACTATCGGCTAGACACGTATTTCTCGTATTGTATTTGGTACTAGCAAAGTAGGATTACTGGATGCCTCACAATATTGGAATGTTGCATTACTTATAATCTGATTGCGACTGTTCGAACGAAATATAGCAAACTACAATTGACAGAGATAAAACGAAGTCAAAAATAGCAACACCCCATCACTGTTCTGGTGTTAAACTAATCATTTCCCAACAATGCCATATAATTTATCCAATGCTCAACAATTTCATCAATAAAACTTTATAAAATGATTGTATCGTTAGAAAAAACAGCTGCGAGTCGAAATTCATCTCGTTCAAAGGACGCATACAAACGTTGTGGGCGCGGTGTAGACATTGGTGTTGGTCGAGGAGCTATTGTTCGTAAAATAAATTGTCTGGCCGTTGGTTTTGGGAAGGCATTCGTTTTTTCATCCGACCGGATTTCTGCATCGGAGTCACTACTGACCGAAGGCGACGAGTGCATCATCTGAAAAAATAAAGACTGCTTTTAGCACGTTGTTATATCAGTGTGAGTAAATATTTTTTGAAAGATGGTCTAAAGCTTCAGCTGAGATCTTGCGATGCCGTAGTATAATAATTTGGCGGAGCATTTGATATGTATGGTGCGGCCCGACTCCTAACACGTTACCTTCAGCGTCTCTTGGAACATGGAAGTAATTTGAGCTGCGATGTTCTCTCTGACATCATTTGGAACGGGAACTTCCTTGCCACTCATTAGCTGTGTAAGAAATGGCGTGAGATCTTTGGAGTTATTTCCATCGTCGATTTTAAGTTGCAAGGAATTAGCTTGAGCGATTAAAACTTCGATGTCCCCAATATCATTGGCGATATCCTGCGTCGAATGGAATCGATTCGGTGCATTAGTGAGAAATGTTCGGAGAATTATCACAAGGTCCATAAAATATCACACATAAATAATTATACCTGATACAATTCCAATCTCTGTTGGATCGGCTTAGTCGCACGTTGCAGTTTGCTCAGTATCGCTTGCACTATGTCGGGTAGATTTGGCAGTACATCTTGTTCCTGGGAGCGCAACATATGAAGACCCACGTGCATGAGAACTGGTAATAAGAGTTTCCCAATTTCGCCCATGGATTGAGATAGAAGGTAATGTATTGCTTTTTCAGCCTCGCGAGTATCATCAAACAATCGTTTCTGGCGATGAGCCGGTACTGGTTGTGCCGATTGCCATGCGTTTGTCCAAGGGTTATTCGGAATCATCATCCGAGGCGATAAATAACCTGATTATGCCACAATAAAGGCGCCCACAAATAATTTATATTTTAATATCAGCAACGATAACACATATTTCATTATAATTGCTCACGTAATGGAGAACACGAATCTACTAGCTTTGGCAAACATGAACTCATCAGATTTCGATTATACGGGACATTTTCGAGAAAAGCAGACTAATATGAAGCCACAATAATAGCTTGAGATAGAGCGTACGGCTGATTACTCAGATATCAGCGTATCTGAGTATTTTTTCCCGCTGAACACGTATCTGAAGTCAAAATTGGGGGTCTAAAGGCCCCCATTATTGACACTGCAAGAATGACAGTAAGCATTTGAATTTTTGTCTCATGCTTCAAATTAATATAATCAATTTTCTTGGTGCGAGACACTCGAGTAGATATTTTTGCTTTCATAATTCGATCTATGAATTTTCATAGCAACAAATTTAATGATAAATATATTAAGCCCAAACCAAGAAGTCCCAAACCCACTCCCCCTTTGGAGATAGGGGGATGCGCACAGTTACCCGTTGTATCGTTACTACACGACATGCACCACGTACGCCTCTTCGCAATTACCTTTTTTTCGACCCCTTTCGTCGAAACCTTCTGTCTCTATCCAATCACGCGGCGAATACCATCGGATAAAATCTTCTAGTAGAGCCCCAGGATTTGCAGCCTTTAGTGACGAATGAAACGATACAGATTCAAATGATTCCAATTTCGAATGGTTGGGTAGCGCGAGCGCAGTAACTTGGCAAGCTTTACCTTGAAGGACTCCATATCCGACAAGAGCGAAGCAGTCATCAGTCTTGCTCTCATTTCGGAAGCACGTTTATCCGTCCCCAACTCCATCATGACGTCTGCATCGTTATCTAACTGATCTTCCGTTTTCGGAACTGGTTCCTGCGTCACAGGAATATACAAGGGTGTCCCAGTTGCTATCAGTTTCAGAGATTGGTGTTTGGCAAAGCGGCCAATGGGCTGATTCCACAAAGAATGTTTCATCTCACGTTGTGGTGGCTGAACGGAATTTTCGGTGTCTGATGTTTCCTCTGTCGTACACTCGAAAAATTCCTCTTCCGATTCTGAAATTCATGGCAAATATCTAGTTAGGTCCAGATCAATCGTGTAAGCCGTTTCCTTTTTTGCCAACCGGTGTCTACACACTTTGAGATGGAAGCATGATGGAAGTTTGTGAACATGTCAAAAGCAGATGAAACCTCACAAGAGACGTGCAACGCTTGACTCCTAACGTTAGGCAGTCGAAGTCGAGTGTAAATTGTAGTGTAAAGGCTACAGTGTCTCTCCAATACTGAACCAATGAGTGGAACAGGATCCGGGGATGCACTTCGCCAACGTCGTCACGGAGCAAAGTTGGCCAGCAACAACCAACCGGCTGCACAATGACCGATTCTCGTGTCAGAAACGTAGAGTTCCCACTCCAAATCGTATTCCAAAGCTATTGTACATTTCGAATCATTTTTTTGAAACTATAGAGGAGACCGGGGTAATACGAACCCCTCGGGGCACAGCGGACCCCTCAAAAATGTGCTAAAAAATGTGTGTATCTGAAATTTATTAAAATTTAGACTCGTTAAGCAATTTCAGAAAGACATAGAGTATTTCGTGAAAAGAATAACATACTTCCAACGTTTTCAAAAATATAAGTATTTGGTTCATTCGACTTCATGCGACAAAAAAAAATCATTTTTTTGGAAGGGGCTCCGTTGTCCCCGGACAAGTGCATAACTACAATAATGCACCATTCGCAACCCTGGAAAAATATTGCTGGACAATATTTTTATGAGCTATCTTTAATGTCAGTACTGTTTGTCGATCGAACCTTCTAATCGAATTTTTGTAGCAGCTAAGCAAAAATTTGGGTGCAAAAAGAATTGTGCAAGAAACTGTTTGTACGTCTTGAAATCTAAAAAGTGAAATATGAAATGAATACAGTTTTTTTTTCTTCAAGAAAAATGATTTTTTGTTATAAAAGTCGTGCACTGAAGGATATGAAATAACTTTCTAGCCTTTTCACACTGCATTATCATATCATATCCGGCAAGAATCCAAGTTGTAGTATATTATATCAACCAATTTGAAAAATTAACAAGGCGCTAATATAATCGAGAATAAATTAAATTAGTTCTATAATACTTCACTTACTTTCGAATTAAACACAGTCAGAAATTCATAGCACGCTTTGAGGGATATTATGCATACGCGCAGGATTTTAAAGTTGAAATAAATTATGAAGCAAGTAATCTAAAATACGAATTCATATTATACCATATTTTCGTACGTCTTTTAACCATATTTTCATAAAATATGCTTCAATTTCGCCATAGAATGATAGTGCAGTGTGAAATAGGGAGATATTCTTTACTGTTTAGTGCACGAGTCTCATGAATACAGGATCATTTTTTTTCAACCTTTTTTTTTTTTAATTTTCTCCATGTTGTCACGGCTGTCAGCACGTTCTTGCTCGGTTTAACACTGCGATTCTGACAAATATGTTTCAAAATAACGGGAGTGATTTTTTTAAAAGCACATAAGTACATTTCGAATAGGTACAATTTCAGCGTGAAACGCAGTAACCAAATCTTTTGTGTTTTCCTGTTGATTATTTTTCTCCCAGCGCTACGTCGAAAAATTACCGATAAAAGCTGTGAGCTTTTTTATTAAAAATAGAAATGCTCTTCACCACATGGAACCTCGTATGATTTTGAAAAATGTGCCTACTCGAAATGCACGGTTGACCATTTTTCAACAGTTTCTAAAAAACGATAGATCCGGACACTCCATTCTTATCGTAGGAGTAATCGTGGTATAGATGAGAAAAAATAAAGTGATTGGTACGATACCAGATTCTGGATCAGCCATGTCCAAGCTTTGCGGGTCGTGCACATACGATTTCCTGGCCACGTTGCGTTCGATGCAACAATTCAACATCTAGAACAACACAAACGCAGAACGTCATCACAATTTTACACTGGTACGAATACAGAGTCGCTTTCAAGATATACGATACTTTCAAAATTCAGCACACCTGGAGCTTCTGATGTAGTAAACATGTGCGAACACAATCCGGAAAACCAGGCCCGACTCTGAAAGAAATAAAGTTATTAGTCGACACCGAAAGTACGCTTTTTCGTGCATGTTTTGCGGGTGGAAAGTGGCACTTTTACGTTCTAGGGCGGAAAGTGGAGCTCTAGGGCGGAAAGTGGAGCTTTAGGGCGGAAAGTAAAGCCCTCGGGCGGAAAAGTACCTAAGTTTGCGTCTGAAGGTTTTTGGGGTGGCTGACAATGGATCTGCACCAAGAATTAGCGAATTCAATATGCCGGATCCAATATGGCGCACCAAAGATGCCAAAAGTCGTTTGACGAGAGTGAAAGTTGACAGTTTGAGTTTAAACATTTCGAGTGCATATTAGTTATCAGCAACCTCAAGACCCTCGAATACCAACTTTCACTCTCGGCAAACGAGTTTTTGCATTTTTGGTCCGCCATCTTGAACTTGGTCATTTTAAGTGCAGATTCGTTATCATCGACCCCAGAAATCGCCAGTGAAAAATGTCAAGTCGATTGCGCGTGAAGAAAAATGCGTGCTGAAAGGGTTGAAGCGTAAGCTGCGAATCATCGTTGGATATCGGTCTGCTGTACAGCTCTTGGATTATTTATGTCTGTTACGAAATATCAGATACATTGCTAGAGTGCGAGATTAAACCTCGAAGATATTTCTCGACCCAATCTGCATATCTTTCCCAATTGACCTTGAGAATGTCGCGAAGGATAAAAAATGCGGCCTCGGGCTCACGAAATATGTCAAACCCGTAAAATCGCTGCTTTCGGACCAGCAGGCCTAGAGAATCCTCGCGTTACTTTCGCGAACACCAACTTTGTCAATAACATCGATTATAAATACTAGTTGAACTTTGACCTTCGATAACTTTCGAACCAATCAGTTTATCGAAAAATCATAAGAATCCTTTTCTGTAGAGCGTTCAATTTCCTACAAAATGACTCTAACGGTTCGTCTTTGTGGTTTTTGGTTGGCGAGTTACAAAAATCAAAAGAAGCAAGAATCATTTTTCTGCGGAGCATTTTAACATTAAAATGAAAAGCTCACATTTGCACAGGCTCGTTTTTACGGCTAAACGAAACTTTTAAGCCTCTTACTGAGAACTAAAAAAAAAATTCCTTTTTTGAACCACCCTAATATACATTAATGCTCGACTTGAACATGGCTAATCGGATCGCCATGACAATTTTCGCTCGCAAAACGTAGAGCGCACGCGCGGCACAGCCTCGGGCGTTATACGTCATCGCTTGATATTTGAACGTCTAGTCGACATTCTACGCGGGCAAGCAAGTCTGATGTAACGTTTCGACACTATGTTTCGTTTACAACTTCGCCTCTCCTGAGAATAGCCATATATTCCACAAAATATTCGTATCAATGTACGTTTCACCGACTAAATAGGCAGCCAACAATAAGTGTTATTTTTTTTCAACATTTCGTCGCAATATTACGAGCGGAACTATCGTTCCATTCGAAAAAAAATGGGGGCAGCCGTAGCCCCGCGTCCGCGTGGAGCATGAATGAGAACGTGAAATTCTTGCCTGAGAAATTTCCCAGCACACGAATTAGTTCAGGTGATATAAGACTATAGCATTTTAGAGGCTTCGCTCTGTGATGCTCGTATGTGCTGCTACGTTCTCATATCATGGCAGCTGAGTAAGGTGCTTCGCTCGGTAGGCCGATCGCATAGATCACACCTCCAGCATAAATTATGTCCAGTCAATGCGGAAAACTTGAACAGATTTTTCGCGCACTGAGAACGAAACTGCAGGATAAATGTGAAAGGCCACGATCGTCGCATCACTCGTAGTGTCATCATCAGTCGCGATCTGACCTTTCATACTATCTTCGCCCCACTACTACGCGGAGTATTATGACTCCTGGACGGGAGATAGTACCTTGCGAGTTGCGGTCAGGTCCAACCGACAAGTATTATCCTCGTGCAGTCGTGCGTCGAGCGTAAGGCCTAGACGACGCCGCAACAGCGCCGCGAATAAAATAACGGTAATCTGAATTCTTACGAGTCGTTGGATCATCCTCGATTTTTTCGAGGCAGGAATTAGTCGAAAAGCCGATCCACGGGATACAGCCAAGAGAACAATAGCTACTCGATGGATTAAAGCGCGGACGAAAGGAAAGAGTTTCGTACGTCGTACGTAAATGTCGATCGTGTTCGAAAAAAGTGTGATCAGAGTGATACCAGTGATAAATGAAGATACGATGGCTGATTGGAGCTCGTAATAATTATCCTGAAATGCGTAAGTCTATAAATGGAGTTCTTCTTGACGTTGCAAGCGTGCCATTGCCGTTATGACAATTCGCGATGAAGACAAGCTTGCCGCGAAGTCGCGTGTGTTACGTGTGACGGTGACGCTAAGATGGCCGTGTGTAGGTATTTTTGCGTGTATGACAAAACACTTTGGGCGAAAGGTTATTACCAGCCAGACAACGTGAATTGTAGGATATTTGAAATCGTACAGATGCAATCACCAAATTCACTTGGTGCAACCTACATCGCGTCAACTATCGTGGAATGCCGCAAGTTTGTTTTCTCAGCAGAATATGTCTGGCCCAAATGATGCGCAATACTGTTTCGTGATGGGAAAAAAATACTTGTATACACGAATGACTATGATCTCAGATGGTGAACGATGGTGTCTGGGCATAGCATCGCCTACTCGCCAGTGAATATCAAAAGTATCTGTAGAATGAGCGTTGTAGCGTGCCACGGGAGCATTTGGCCGGAATACCCTGAACTATAGTATCCTCGTTAAGATCATCTTGTTTTACAGATATCCCGATTTCGGATCGTTCTGGGTGGAGGGTATTCTTTTTGCAGATACATTTTTGGTACGACTGCATTATGGTGCTTTTATTTGCACGACCATTTTTTTATTCTCGGGCCCAACTGAACATTTCGTTGGAAATGTCCAAAAAGAAACTCCCTGAAAATTTGAGCTGTCAACATTAACATCAAGTACTTTCCCAGAGTAAAGATGAGAAGATGTAGTGAAAAACGTCGAAGAATGTGATTTGTCTCTGCATTGTCTGTGTGTGAATGTGAGTTGCCTGCAGAGGAGCATGCAAAAGAATTAGTATCTTCGTAACATATTTTATGGCAAAATATGAACAAGAAGAATATAAGAGAATTTTCATAACTATGATTTAATTATGTAATTTGAGCCATCAGTTACAGTATTATGATATGAAATACTAACACTAACTAGTTCAGGATATTCTAAACAGCCCGAGTCATTATAATTTCCGATAATAATTTTGTAAGAATAACGATCATTTAGTCGTCTGGTAATAAATATAATTTCGACATCATCAAATAGTAAGATTAGATCCACAATAAAAAACCGTCGCTCTACGTTTTATTGGAATCATGATTATGAAAAAAATCGCCATTTTATCCCCCGAAAATGTGATCCACTTCGAAATTGGGGCAAGTAAGCTGCCAGAAAATGCCTTTCGCTGCTTCATCATTTTTGGCACTTCATTTACTGATCGATTCTACATTATATTCTATGATAAACCGGTAATTCGAGCGAAATTGATGACGATATGCTATGGTATGTGGCACACATTGCCTCGAGTAATGGTAGCGGGAGCGATTACTTTCGAATCATGATGTTTAGTTTCGTAACATTGCATGCAATTTCTTATAAAACCCCGTCTATTCCAATACTTTTAGGTAATGCTTTCAGTATACGTGTCTGCGATTTTTGCGGATGATAATTTTGACATGTGCGCGGTATATTCCTTGAATCTATTTGAAGTAATTCTGTAAATCTGAAAACAAATTATTATTTCTGCGAATATCAAACGGAAATTAATGCGATATTTGGAAGTGAGTCTTATCCACGTTGTATAAAGTACTACACAGAACTGTGAATCTAAGCATATCAAATGTTTCAAATTCATCAATTTAAATAACACGCAATACCAAAATAACGAGTATAAAATGATGCTACCAGAAATTTCCTCCAATCGACACCGAGTGTCGATTCCACTTTGTATAGTAACACACACCAAAACTTGACGAATTTACTCATGCGACCAACTTAGAATTGTGCATAGCGACACATATACATTCGCATTTCGGTTTCTGTGTCTCTGTTTGTCTGCTGTGTCTGTGTCTGTGTCTCTGTCTGTTTCTGTGTCTGTGTGTGTGTGTGTGTGTGTGTGTCTGCGGTGTGTGTGTGTGTGTGTGTGTGTGTGTGTGTGTGTGCGCGCGTGCGGTGTGTGTGTGTGTGTGTGTGTGTGTGTGTGTGTGTGTGTGTGTTTTGTATGTGATCAATGTTTGTGCTGCAGTATGTTTTGGAATTCCACATGGAAGTGAATGTTATCTGAAGGTCATATCTCCTGAAATTTCGATGGTCACGGTGTTTTTTTAAACGGGAGTACCTGTTTTCTTGCTCACCACAAAGAAACTGACATCAAAACGCGTCCAACAATGTGCAGCAACATGACTTTCGGCTCCCAAATTCATGGTTAAGTAAGGGAGGTAGGAATTCAAGGAGTCGAATTGTATCGACACATTCAGTGCTTCTTTCACGGAAATTATTTTATCGAGGGCACTGGTGAATACGCAAGGGATATCAAGTAATCTATTCACTTCTCCAAATACCACAAATCGTAGCGAGCAAACACTGTACTAGGTAGCTACAACGTAGACTGTGTGAGATTGGGTTCTTTTGCGAACTCGAACAATGCGAATACTGTTAAACAACTTTTCCATGTGACACTTTTCGGTACAACCAAGTTATTCAGCGCGATTTTTTTTTTGGACACTGCAATGTACATAGTCGTCTTTTGAGGCCACAGTTGCCATTTGAAGGCCACTCTTCGGATCCTGAAGAAAACCACTTGAAAAATCAGTAAATAAATGTATGCTTTCATTGTCACGTTGCGTATGCTTCGTCACGTTCAATTGAATAACTTACAAACTAAGCATGCGATCGTCTTGCAGGTTGCAGATATGTAGCAACGAGACCGAATTCCACACGCTACAAGAAAAAAAAAGTAAAAAATCGGTAAAATTTCTCCAAGTCGCCCGGAAGTTGGGATATAATTATGACGAAAAGAGATTTCGGAAATTGAAAGTTCTCAAAGCGAGCGTGTTCGTCCGGCATGAAAAAATACACATCTTTTCTCTCAAACGAGAAAACATCTAGCGCATTTTTCCGACGATCTTAATTTTACGCGGGACGCGGTTCAGGTATCCAGATGAGTTCGGTCGGTTTAAACAATCACAGTTGTGCCGTGGGTACATTCGTCTAATGACGAGAAAATAATTGTTGGTATTCTCGCTGTTGCGTTTGCCCCTCTCGTTCGTTGAGGTTGTGCTCTGCTGAAACCTGTCCAACAGACGCACGGACGGTGTAACTTGCGGTGAAGCGGTAGAATGCGGACGGTATTTTAACTACTACAAAATTGAGAAAGTACCGCTAGACGAAGCGCAGGCTAAGTGAGCGGTCGCGAGTTGCGAAGTAGCTCAACAAGCTGAATTCAGACGAACCTGTTCTAGCGAGCGGACATCTTGTTTACAATAAATGTGACGCGTAATATTTTCATTGGATATGCAATATTTTACAAGAATATAACTAAGCAAATTTACAGTTATTATGCATTCATCGTGAAGTCAAGGTTTGATAATGCAGCAACATTTGTGGCCTATTAGATTTTCTACGTCTGCGACATGAAAGCTCGGGAACTGATAGACAAAAATCTTCGTCGTTTAGTATCGTAGCAAGCGAGGGGCACCATAATGGCACACGAGACTTGAATGCTTACTGCCGTTTTTTTCTCACAAGTATACTTATTCCATAGCCATACCCGAGCAAAAGAGTGAAAAGTCGCAGAAAGTGTACCAGAAAAAAATGTTTGTACAAGTTTTACTTGCAGTAGCAGAAAGAAACAATTTTGGTGTTCCGGTAGCCATTTTCGTGGAAATGAACTTTTTAATCAGAGAATTAGAGCCAATTTGTCATTATCGAAATTGTAATCAAATGTTTCTTATCTGGGACGAGTTACGATTTACATAAAAAACGACTTTACGTAGTTTGAAATATCTGGGTGACGCACAAACTAGGATTATTGCAAGAGCTAAAGAAATATTCCAAGATAAAGTATAATAATTCATAATTACAGAGTACAATATTATTCATAACACATTTATAGTTCATAGTCGTACCGGTTTAGTGATAATTATGGTATGTTCACAATTTTACATGGAACCCACGTAATGCGCTCCTTAGCGGAGGAACCACCTTAATGGTACAGTGTAGGCCGTCTTGAACATGTGAAAATTCAGTCTTATTGCATGTACGAAACAGGTACACGCAGATATGAAACACATGGGTGTGATAATGATTTCATTGTCGTTACTGCAAAGAGGAAGAATTTAGGCAGATGAGGTCCCCAACGAGCAAAGTGGATGGAAGTGTATGTATGTGTGTGCGCGAGGGGGGGGGGGGGGGAGGGGGGGGGCGAAAAGAATGTATGTTCACAATTTATTGTTTACTTAATTACATAATAAGAGAAGATTGTATAAATTCAGTCGGAGTTATTATCTTACAATTAGGTATTTCCAACGAAAGATGCTGTGGGTGACGTTGCAAAAAGCAATTCTAGTTCGAAATATAGTTCGTAATAATCGATGCACCTTCCAGGTAAAAGTTTGAAAGTGAATGATAAAGTTTGAAAGTTTGAATGATTTTTCAAAGAGCTGAGTAGGATGTGAGTAGTGCGAGTGCTTAGCTATATAATGTACATGTATCCTAATTTCATGAGAAAAATATCTCGTATGCTCTTTGAGCGAAAAGCAGAGGAATGTTGTAGATAAATTGTGTCTACAGAATCGATGCAATCATCATTATACTAGTTTGTCAATTTTCCTGCAAGCTATTCCACTACCAATACTCATTCTCACGATCGATTTCAATAGGCTATCACAGTGCACTAATTGCAATGCAAAGAAGTGTGTACCTCAAATTGTTGTCACATACATGCTGAACGCCGAACATTAGCAGCAGTATGCTAAATTTAGTGAAAAGTGACGAAGAATACAACGAAGATGTAATAGAAGTTCAAACAAATATATGGATCACGATTTTAAAAGCGGTAGAAACTCGAGAAGCCAGGACAGTCAGAGCAGAACGCGTACAACAGTCGCTAAATAATATACATAAGGTTCTTAGTTCCCAGTTAGTAAGTGTTCCGCGTCCAATTGCTACTCCTCAACACGAAACGAAGTGAGATTAATTACCTGTTGCATATTTTATTGGCACTATTAACTGAATCCTAAATTACGGTCCATTAACTCGCATACGCACAATTTAGAATATTCTTACCTTACTACATATGTTGCGTGAAACCGTAATTAAATACGGGCCGGCTAATTTTAATTTTTTCGGACATGTTGTATCCTTTGCTATCTATCAGAAGTGTTTTTCCGGATTATTGTCAATTTTCCACTCGAATCATTAAACAATTATTCGGACACTCGTGATTTTAGGACGATAAACCTGATCAAGCAGGCAACACGAACCAGACTTGGTGTACCCCAAGTTTCATAGGACGCTGAGATCACGTTCAAGAGTATTTCAAGGTCAAATCGCCAGAACGCTGTGGAACTGCATGAAAATACGCTGACTGTCCGTTTCTCAGGTCGTTGAATTCTCTCCACTTGACCTTGAAATGCCCTTGACTGTGACCTGCTGGGGTCAAACGGAAACCGGATTCGAATTCAACAACCTTAAAAACATATAGTCAGCGTACTTTCATGTATTTCCGTAGCGTTCTCTCGATTTGACCTTGAAATGCCCTTGACTGTGATTTGATGGGGTGGAACGGAGGGCGGATTCAAATTCAGCGTTCTTGGAAGCATAAGGTACCCCAAGTCTGGTCCGTCTTGGTTGCTCGGTTAGGTTTGTGGTCCTGTGAGATTTTTCAAAAAAAATTTAAATAGTTGAACTTAGTCGATCAAAGAACAAAGCTAATCACATCAAGTGTTTCATTGTAAATTGTAGTTTGCAAGAAGTACCTACAAGAAAATATTCTGCGTTGCTATTTTAAATTTTGTAATCATACTGTTATATAAAGTACAGTCCCGTTCGGGGGATACTGTAGCTTGCGGTGGGCCGTCAAAGGCTACAACTAGGTCTTCAAACATTTTCTCCTCGTCATGAAACACATTTGTGGACAGAACTGGAAAACAGTTCAGAATGTATACGTATTCATTGCGATTGAAGAAGACGCTGTATGAATCCATAGAGCGTTTCACTTTTTTCATCCCAATTAGCAGGAAACATTGCAATGTTCTGACTCGATGTCGTGAGTCACCGTTCAGGGATGCGTCATATGGAAAAATGTGTGGAACGGAAGTTTCTCGTTCTCACACGAAAAATACGAAACTGCAGAAACAAATAGGGGCTCCTATTTGAAAAAACAGAGTTGACCTTGAAATCTACTTGAATATGATCTTGAAGTTCACAGTCAAGGTGACTATAACATGCCCAACAACTCGCATACACTAAGAAAACAATCTTGTTGGAGTAACAAGAATTATAGTTGGATCCGCAAGAACACACGGTTATATCAACAAGATCGATATTGTAAACGTATCTCGTTACTGGCGCCAGTGTAGCCATGTTGATGTTAACTTGGCGACCAACGTGTTGATTTTGCAAGATGACATGTCTTTATATTTGAGATAAAAAATGGCAAGGAGTCTGATGTATTCATAATTCTACTATCCCATTCACACGAGGTTCTAATTCAAGTAAATCCATATCCAATGATGCCACCATGTTGTTTAATAATACCTAATCAGGCACTAAGAGAACGCACAGATGTATGTATAGGATTTCGCATAGGTATGTACACGCTTCCTTGGCGGGATATAGTCTACCCTATTCTACATGGTACCACCTTGTTGGATCCAAAAGGTCACCATGTGGAACTACCGTGGAGCGGCCTACAGGACCAATCTTGTAATTTCCACAAGACTGTTTTCTTAGTGTAGGAGCTATTTTCTGCATGGTCCGGTATTTCCAGGTCCAGAGGGGGTGGACGGGTGGTCTGGGACGCCCGGAATATCCAAATTGTACATTGATCCCGTGTTATGTTGATCATGCATTCCATTCTATCCCGGATCTCGTTTCTATCTGCGATCAGACGGCTAAATTCAAACTATTTTCTCCTTGGACGGTTTACAGGGACCATTACTGGGTCTGACATCAACCAATCCTTTCCTCACTAGTCCCCGAAGTGTTTATGTGATTGCGACCCAAATGTTTCGTAATGAAACCTTTCTAGTATTAGTCATGCTGTACGAGAGTTGATTTTACCAAAAGAAGGCTCAAAATTAAAAAAATGATGGTTATCAAGCAGAGGGCAAAGTTATTGCTCGTGTCAGTTGTACACTTGGCTTTTCATTAATGTTATTTCGTGAGTATTTTCCATCTCTAAAACCTTCTGCGTAGTTTGTTAGTACAAGGCAGTGAACCTAAAATTTCAACAGAAATGAAAGTTTTCGTGAAAGTGATCTGTCAGATCGCAGCGACCAATATGATACGTTCTAGAGCCGCGACTACCGCAAGGTTAAGACGTAGCGTGGGCGTCAACTCCTTTAATCACTAGTGGGAACGTAGGATTCTTTGAGATGCGAGGCTACATATATTTCGTAAAGTTGAAGGGTTCCGACTTGTATGAAAACTATAATGACGAAATCATTTGAATCGATTGTAAAATTATACCCAATTCACAGGGTTGATAATAAGCTTAAATGAAATCTGCTCGAGTGAAATAATTAGTCTGAAGGCAAATAACCCAAGGCAGGAGCCACAACGGCGGACTAGAGTACTCATCTCTTTAGTCTTAGCATGACTAGCTCAACCGTCTAAATGCTAGGGCCGTTGAAATTTAGTGGGGTTTGGGGAACTCCCGAGGTTAGATTCAATGATACAAATTTCGTTCGTGTTTTACAGATGTGCCGATATTTGAGCTCCTGCTGCTGCTTGTAGCAACGTTCTACACAACAGCAGCAACCTCACCATGCCCTTGGGAAGACAATGTCACAGAGCTTCAAGGTTCCTGCATCTGTGACTACAATTTGGCGAAAGAACTCTCCGTACAATGCGATGTCGTGGATTATGGCAAGCTGATTATGGCCTTGAGACACTACTCGTCAAACACCGTTATCGACCTGTTATACGTCAACGACAGCTCCATAGATGTTTTAAGGAATGGATCTATGTCAGTGCTGACAATAAAAAACATTCAATTATCTGGCTGTGATATCAAAATGATCGAGACTGACGCTTTCATGGGCCAGCAGAAATACTTGAGAAATTTAAATTTGAGGAACAATAAATTAACGAGAATTCCATCAGACAGTATTCGACACTTGGAGAATCTAGCGGTACTTGATTTATCAATGAACAAAATTACCGTAGTGCCGGATGACGCTTTCGCGCGACTTAAACTCGTTACACTCAAGTTATCCGATAACGAAGTGAGCCTAGGACTCGGAGCGTTCCGGGGATTGGAAGAGACACTCAAAAACTTGAACCTCAAGGGAACGCGACAGAAACAGATTCCAGAAGCACTCAGGGGTTTGAAGAGTTTGGCGTTCCTCGACCTATCATATAACAGTTTACACGAACTACCGGGATCCTCCGCATCGCACGCATTTGACGGACTGGATTCGCTGACTGGTTTGAATATGGAAAGAAACTTCATACAAAATATCGAACCCGATGCCTTTCATGGTGTGCGAAATACGCTCAGCTCTCTGAGTCTACTCAGCAATCTCATTCCAGAATTTCCATCGGCAGCGATCAATACCATTCGTAATCTTAGGGTAAATTGCTTCACCTCATGTTCTTTATCTATGCTAACATAATTCATAATTCGAAATGTGTGGAACCCACTTCCACTCGAACAGAGCAACTACATCACACGTAGATATCATTGGAAAACTAAGCTAAAGGTAAAAATGAAAATACTGAAAGAGTATGCTTCGAAATGGTTGCTAGCTCGAAGTTTGGCACGGGGAAGAGACGAGGAGGGGTAGCAAGAGAAAGAGATTCGCGAGCACTTCTAGTATTGCTCGAAATAACAGCCATTTGTGGCGGAAAGAAATACTCAACATTGCAAACAATTATTCGATACACGTGTTTACAGTTTGGGTTGAACGTTCAACGTACTATATTATTGTATTGTATGCATTTATATAGCTCTAACGTTTTCGTCTCACGATCACTTTTAAGGTGCTGGACATTGGCTTCAATTTGATATCTGATTTACCAGCGAATGCATTTCAAGGTAACTCGTTATTGACGCTTTTTGCAATCGATGGAAATCCACTGACGACTTTACCAGAAATAGCCCTAAGTCACCTGAACGAAACGCTGCGTGGTTTGAGTTTTGGCGGCTCATTTTTGAACTGTGACTGCAAGCTGCGCTGGATTTTAGACTGGATACGAGACCGAGATTTGCAAGTTACTAGCCGAGAAAAACCACAATTCTGTGGGCGTCCAAGAGAGTTGCAAAACAGAACGTTTAACACTATCACGACTCAGGGTATTTATTGCTTTGATTGGGAAAGTTACAAGCCTAGTATAGTTTGGTTCCCTTTTTTTAGTATTCACATTTTCAATGTTTTCAGAATTGGTTTGTGCGACTGATGTTAGGACGGTGGAAACTGCGATTGCAAAAAAATCTAACGGGTCGCCACAAAAAAACACATCAGTATTACAAAATCATACTTATCCAACAACTACGCAACGGCAGTTTAACGAGCTGACTTTCACGACGGTTATGCCGCCGAGAAATGTGGAGAAAATCAAAGAAATGCCGATCGTTTCTACAACAATACGTACAGTCATGAGACCCAGCTCGAATCGAACTGACCATTTTGTCATAACACGACCTACCAAATCACCTGGGCTGAACAATCAAGAATCGCTGCAACAACTTCAACCGAGACCACCCTTTGTTCCTGAATCTCCAATATATAAAATCAAATCAGACAAGAGTATTATCATTAAAGATGTGCTGCGGCAAGAGAACACGATAATCATTTACTGGGACACAGATGTTTCTAGTATTCTTGGCTTCCGCGTGATTTACCGTTTGTTTGGCGATACGAGTTTCAAACAAGCCCCACCATTGGAAGCCAGCGAACGAGAATTCAAAATCAAAAATATACCTGAGCAGGTAAGGGAATGGTTCGACACGATGATAAAAATGGACTGATATTGCTATGATGTAGCCTCCAAAATTTCTGCTTCCATTATATTGTGAATAATTTCAGGAGTGCATGATAGTTTGCGTGGTGTCTTTGGAAGAAATCCATGTAAGTCCAGCGAACGTTCCTTACAATCAGTGTAAGGAAGTGAGAACCGACAATTCAGCGACGTCGAATATGGATAAAATCACAATAGCAGCTAGTGCTGCTATCTGCGCGACAATTATCGTTGCCATCATTTTGTTTGTTATTGCAAATCGGCGGCGAGCCAAAAAGTTGCACACACTGCAAACATTGGATCGGACCAAAGTCGACGGTCCAATCTTAGGGCTGCCTGTTAATTGTTGTTCCGGCATTGGGCCCACGCCAAGCCCCGGTGGACCACTCTCATCACTGGCTACATTAAGCGCATTTAATAATCAAAAAGAATGGGACCAGGTGTCAGCCTATAGTACAAGGAGTATACCCAGACCTCGTATTTTACCCATAGAACGTCAAGGTGATATATTCGGCTGTTTTTCAAATGATCAACCGAGATTACAAATGTAGAATACTACAATAACGTACTAATCTCACTCATTTCAGGTTCAATAAATAGGTCGTCTCATATTGATGACGCCAGGGTACAAATGCCACACTACGGCGGACGAGGTTCGACTCGTACAGTGGCTGATGGACAATCTCAATACAGTTTTGGCAATAACTCAAATCGTTTTATGGCAGTCAATGCTCCTACAACGAATCTTGTCAGTCCCCGATCAGGTACGAAGCAGAGTCAATCCTGAAGCTGTTTATAATTGTGTATACTAACATTAGTCGAAGTCCTTAAGGACTGGTTGAGGTGGCATTAGCTCGAGCACATTAAATATTCACATTATAAATAATTATATTCACACGAATAGCAGTTCTACTAACTGAAGTGTGAACCAGCTGTGTGCCTATATTAACAAGAGGAGCATATCAATTGTGAGTTGCCGATTTTCATCTCCTTTGGCATAGTTGTTCTTTGTTGAGTTTTGAGAAGACAGAGGATCGTTCATAACATAAAAGTTGATAACTTTAGAACCCACGATATATTGATGAAACTTACTTGTTTCTTATTTACCTGTCCACACACATTATTAGAAATATAATTTTTAGTCATTATCTTGGACACCGTTCTTCGAATAACCTATCAGGTGTTGAGCCGAGGAAAAAAACGTGTGTCTTTTTCTCCACAAAGAGCAACGGATATCATGGCAAAGGAGATCAAAGTTGATGACGATCCGCAATAATTGATATGCTTCCGCTGCGAATGTTTGATTCGTGTGTGGAGTAGTGGGCAGTCAAAGTGATGATGAATTGTTGATCGGAATTAGGATAAGCATTGAAGTGACAAAATTGAACTATACTATCAGTTCTCGTTGAAGTCATTGTAGTAATCTTCCACATTTTCAGAATTACGCCAATCGAGACAATCCTTGGCAGCTACATCTGATCGCGTGTCACGTGGAGGTTTTCTAGGAAGTCAAGGCCATCAACCACACACCTTGTCCAAAAGAAATCGACCAATGTCGCATAATCGTGCTGCGGAACAGCATCCGTCGCGCCCGGGCAGTCGATATAGCTTATCGGACTCCACACATACCCCGAATAACTATGATGAAAATAATTGGACTGACCATGATATGGAAATATATATGACCCAAAATCCTACGGCGAGGAGTGGTCTCGTACCATTATGATTTCCGGTGCAATTAGTTTCGCTGCTCACATGCGATTTGAGCGGTTCATCACTGAACGTACACGGTTCGTTACAAACAATGTATTGGCGATTGTACATCAACATGAAACTGTGCACTAAGCTTTCACCATCGTAGTAATGCCTTTTTATGCATCATTTATATACATTTTAAGTATAACTATCAAATCGAAAAAGTTTGTCAAATCAAAGCATTTTGGATATGTCCAACTCGTGTTCGATGACTCTGTTTCCAGTGGGAACAACGCTCTGCCTCTTCTTTCCTCGACTCGTTATGTTAGGTTTTGTGACTTAAAATCTGAGAATGCCAGATTTGAATTTGACTATTTTGTAAAAAGGTACCATGACAAATTCGATAAAAACACAGACCATGGACATCTTTGACTTCTAGTCATCGTTGAAGTAGCAAAATCATCCATTTCTCAAAAAACTTTCGCTCATGATTCTTAGAAAAAAACTATCAACCACCGTTCTAATGAGTCGTCGTCGTTGACGGATGTACCAGAAATGAGGAACTGAACAATTATAGTTGATGGGATACGTAGAGTGTGGGGTTCATCCATGTGTGTGTGTGCGTGTGTGCGTGTCGGTCGACGGGTAGGCACTTGCGCCGGAATAGCAATAGCCACTAGGCAAAGGGTTAGTCAGTCAAAGTCGAACCGTCGCCTAGTCGTCGTACGTAATAAGAAATATCAAGTTACCTCGCCGATGCGAAGGGTTTATACATTTTCAAATATATCTTTTTTCTCTATATTGTAGTCACCTCGTTGATTTCCTCCCAATTGATCCAACAGATATCAGTCCGGTGAATAGGGTAAATCAACGATTGGTAAATGGCGAGTGTAAAATGGGAGAGCGCGCAAAGTCCACCGATCCATAGTGCCAAATTCCCTAAACTAGGAAGAGGGCGTCCAATTTACATTCTAGGGAGGAGGATGGGATTAGTAGACTTTGCCCCCTTGCCCAATTTACATGCGAGCTCGAAAATTCTTGCCCGATTCGCCATCGGCCGAAATCACAATGTGTTATATCCGGCTACAGGTTGAACAGAAGCTCGTACTTACCCAGGGATCAGGATAGATTTCTCCCACCGAAATCTTATTTCTTGAACAAACTCGTACCATAGATGTGCTAGTGCAAGAAGTCCACCGAGGCTGTGAGCACAGTGGGCAGCTGCTATGGATAGCCTCCACACCAGACTATCAACTGCGGCAGTCTTCAACTTCTTCCACTGGTCATCTTCGACGTTATATCCATTGTTGGCTGAATAAGACGCTTTCTACAGTAATTATATTTTCGGTATGATAATCTGTTAACAAGATAGTCTACTATTCTAACATATTCTAATAAACTACTCAATAAAAATTAAAAGCCAATAAAAAATCTCCTCTATTTCTCATTCTTTATTTGTCATTACAGCGTTCGAGAATGCTCACATTTCATGACACTAAATTTTGTAGATATCAAATTAGGTTTCATTGGACTTTGAATGACCGATGCGACGTTTTCTCATTCTTTGACTTCTTATCCGGGCATACCAAACACTGACCACTTTCTTATTAGTACCAGTCCCCCTACAACCCTACGAAGTCCCATCTCTGAACTCGATTATGACTTGCTGGTGTCTCCTCCTTATATTTATTTATTTGCTCCCGGTATATTCTTTGCACTCTCGGATCCAATAATTTATCATTCAACTTTGCAACATCAACTTCAGTCAAAATACCACAACTTTCTTCACATCTTAGTTTTATTCACTATCAAAAATAATCCGAGCAATTTATACGTTCGGTAGAGCTTTCGAATAAAAGTATTATCTAGATTGGTGCGATAGTAACAGCGCTGCACGACCAAAAAATATGGTGAGCATATACTCAAGTATGACTTTTCAAGGAAAACTGGTACGGCTTTTCAAATGCGACAATTCTAATGCATTAGCAGATCATGTGAAAAATTGAAGCAATAGCTTAATGAGAACTATGAATAAATAATTGATAAGCTAATAATTATTGGAAAGAATGGGAATAAGAAAAATAATCTTACCGGTTTATCGTCAGCATCCGGAAAAAGAAAGTACAATATTGGTAACATGATGTCATCTGATATAGGTCCGACGTGCGCTGGTGTTTTCTTTAATGGTGTTCTGGCAACAGCTGTAGATAATCTTGGCTCTGTTAGTACATTGAAGATTAAGTTGAAGTGTTCAGCATCGTTCTCAGCACAAATACCCAAGTCCCCTAGCAATTCGAGCAGTGACCTTTCATTTGAGCATAACTGTATGAAATCCGTCAGATATTCTTCCAGTAAACAAGAAGTAGACGACATCATTTTCACCTGAATAGACCACTCAGGTGCCTGTCGTGGATCTAGATCTGTATAATTTTCGCTATCGACAACCACATTTGCCGGCATGTGTGGCCAAGTAGCAAACAAGTGTAATTCTCTGAAACCCGTATATATTCATACAGCCTATTTGTTGGTTTCATTACTGTTGAAAAAAATAATTGTCAACTTACTCGATCGGATCAAACGTGGCTCCGAATGGTAATTTGCCAAGTTCAACTGTACCTAGCGTTTCGCCTTGCATAAAATCAAAGTCTGGTGGCTCTTGGGTCCATACGCTACTATTCCAATCTTTCAACACATAGGAAAACCTAGCGGAAACCATTATAGGTTCCATGGAAATGTTACATCCCCTAGTAATTTTTTGTTGAAATAACGTGAGGAGTCCTGGAGTTTAATACAAATAAGTTACAGATGAGAAATACTGTACGTAAAAATAAAAATAGCCAATAAACAAGCAGCGTTTTAGGGGAACACCTCCTGGCGTGACATCGATAGATGAGAAGAAGCAGCATAAAGATGATCGTGTTGAAATATATTGCCAACGTACCATTGAGGTGTGTACAATACGAGGGCACTCTCTTCAAATGAACCATATCGAACGAAGTGGAGATACCACGATCCCCGCTCACACCTAAGTAGAACTTTTGGCATGGTTTTTGGACTTGCAGGAACGTGGGAACCTTGCTGAGTAACAAAGACACTGTAGTCTATTGTTCGCGTGAACATCTCACAACTAGGATTGTTACCAATGCTATTTTTGCTCAGCTCAGTATTTTCATTCCAACGTATTAAATGTTACCAAAATTATTATACCAATATTAACATTGATTTTAATAACAAACAAATAAAAGTAAGATTTGGTTTTGGAAGAAGGATATCTTATGGATTTGTCATCGTGAAAGGCATGACAATCTAGAAGTCATCATAATATCCTGATATCTCTAATTTCGTATGCTTCTAAAACAGGTTTTAGTGATTTTGAAAGTTTTCCTTTCTCTTGACTGACAAACTTAGCTAGACCCTAGTGAAGGTCAAGTCACCTAATGAAATAACTCCATAAGGCAAATGAATAACAATATTGCTCGCACCTTGGCCTCCTTTACTCCTCAAACCTGCAACTCATCAGGAATGTTCATTGTGTCTTTTTTAGTTGGTTTTTTATAACATAATAGTTATTTTTTATTCTTCAACTGATTCAATTTTTTTATGATCATCCGCAATGGTCTCCTCAAGACTAGCTCTTAATAGTATTGGCAAAGTAGAGTATTCGCAGAATATGCAGCCAACAGGGATTTCATCAAAAAAAATAACAGGGAGATTGGTATGTCGGCATCTGAACTCATCAGGTGCTAGTACAAATATCTAACTTGAATTTTCGAAACAACACTGAAAGAGGCTCTATAATATATTGTGTCTAAGGACACGGAATACTAATTGTAAGTACCTCAGTTCTACGATCTTGATTGTAAGTAATCATAGAAGTTGTGGTAGAAAATGACGTTTAACTAAGCTGAACTACAAAATATTTTGAGCCCAATTTGTTGATCTTGCATGCGCAATAAAAGCCTACGTTTAACCGCTTCATTGAATTATTCAAAATAATTTTTCAGACTGACACGAACTAGCTGAAAATTTCAAGAGATGACAATCCCATTTGTGATAGTTGAATATAAAAATGCGATGACAGCAAATTTGTACTAACCAATTAGAATTCTGGAGCGCAATTGTTATTGCGCTGAGAATTATCTTAATTCGAGTCTCATCGGAAATTATATTGTGTTTACTGGGAGTTAGTACCATAAATTCAGAGAGACCATAATACGTTGCCAATTCTAAATGCTCATCTTCTAGTACGGCAAAATCATTGGAATGATCGAGTATATCCTGCATATACTGACTTGGAGTTTCTTCGCATTCTTTGATAGAACTCTCAAGTTTCTCATCTTCCTCGTCCAATTTCAGAGAGAAATGTTTCAACAAAAATGTCACATCTGAAATATGTACAGAATATAAGTGTATTCTGTTCTTTGTAAGGAGGGTAAGGTTTACACATCGTATTAATTTACGAACCAGCAAACTGTAAATTTGTAGTGGTTTGGTTCCATGTGTTGTGAATGAAATCTCCTTTGTTAAAACTAGAACGAATCTGATTGTAAGGTAATTTCCATTCGCGTATTATTTCTTCTAAACGGGCTATGAAGACTTCCCATTCAGAAGCTGTAGTGAAATCATGATGATAAATATCATCAATTTCAATGTTATCCATATTTTATAAGTCAATAGCGATCTACCAGCCTCGATGTCAAGATAAATGTCAACTTATAGGTTAACTTTTACAGTAAAATGCCAACAAACACATATACCAACATATACATACGTATATGCAGTGGCGGCCACTGGTGGTGGGATTCTCTAGCTCTTAACGATAGTTTTCGGCACTACTACAGAAAATAACGAGAGGTGGCAAACGCGATTCCAAATAACAAGAATAACGAGTTTTGTCGTAGGGTGCCATTTCACGAGCAGTGAAAATTAACAGCAGTTTGGTAACTCACTTGGTATTCCTAGTAATATCTAGTAACATCTAGTGATTTACTAGTAAATTACTAGTAATATCTACTAACATCTAGTGATTTACTAGTACGTTACTAGTAACATCTAGTAACTTACTAAACTTCTGGTGATTTTCACTACCTATGAAATGCCAGCCTGAGGTGTGAATAATATTCTATCATCTACGTAATTATAAAATATTTTGAACAAAATTAGTATAGATATGATGCCGCAGCATCATTGACGGTTTCAGTACTTCGATTATTCCGAGTACTTCTGAATGTATTTCTTCTCATTCAATTTTCCTCTCCTGCCGACGGACGGACTTACTTTGCTTTTCAAATACAAGCCTTTATTAGAACTGAAACGAACTGGTCAAATCTTCGATCTACGATATTTGGTGAGGCGAAGGAGCATTTCGTTGTTCAGCTTGTGGCCGCCAGGGTTGCTGCAATCGAAGAAGCTCGTGTGCAGCAGAACAGCAATAGCGGTTTGCCCCACTTTTCCTGTCAAACCAACCCCCTCGATACTAGCGACACTAGTGAAATGACTTCAAACCTGAAACCACCTCTACCATTGAAATTCCTTCGAGTTGCGACTCGCAACTTGCGAGACCGTGGCGTTGAGATAGCGCTGGTGATTTTCTAGTGCTTTCGAGTCGACACTAGTAGCTTTGGAAAAATATTCGGGTAGTCTGGCGCAGTCTCATCAGTGCAGCCAGATTGTGGTCCGACCGCGCACCACACAATCAAACAGCAGCACGTCGGTGTGGTGCAAACCGTTCGGCTCGCTTCGGAATGCTTCGGAAGACCGAAGGAGCCCGAAGCATCGTTCGGCAGCGCTCAAGGTTACGAATTGCTCAGCCCCACCATGCGATCTGCTGGCAATCACACGCGAAAAGCAGCGGCCTATCTGTGTGATAGCCAACGTTCGGATTCCCGAGTCGAGCCGAGAGAATCCGAAACATTTAAATGCCGTGAATGTGCGGACCCATGGTGCGGACTGTGCGTACTTACGATTGAAAATCTCATCTCGTTGCCTTTTCGCGCAACGCTAAATGCGAGAATCTACAGAGTCAGGAGATGAAACAAAATCAACCATTTTTTGTCAATATAAGTCATTTCGCGCCAGGTCCAATCGATCTGTTTAAAGGGTTTAAGGATTTAAAAGCCTTTTTACGCGATAGATGTGTAATGTACTACTTCAAACGCGACATTTCTGCATGTACTTCTTTTCGCGTCACCCGGGAGGTAAAGTACATGGTAGACGTTTTTTTATGTGGTGTCCCCAGCAGGCATAATCCACGTTGAGGATCAGATCAACCCAAAATGAGCTTCGAATGAAAGGGATTCAAAGCATAATGATTCTAATGATATCGAAAACCAAATACGACGTTTACTAATAATATCTAGTATATCATCGAAGGGTTTATATAAAAAATTTGTCGATGGAAATACGATCCTTGCCTTCGTGGAATGAACTATGTGCTCGTTTCCTGACCACCTACGAGGAGCATCCACAAATTCAGCATCAAGCTTTCAGCATTAAAGCTTTCAGCATTAAAGCTTTCAGCATTAAAGCTTTCAGCATCGCATGATTCATGGAAGCTTCTCAAGAGGTAGGACATTCGGTTCGTTTTTTTTTAAACGTGGTTTCCCCTTGAGGCCTAATCCACGAAGTTTAAGAATACACGGAGACAAAATTCGTAATTATCATGCCAATTTCGATTGATTTCTTTTCTTAATATTGTAGATAATGTTACGGAATATTACATATAATCAGCCGATCGCATGGTGGGGCTGAACAATTCGTAACCTTGAGCGCTGCCGAACGATGCTTCGGGCGCGTTCGGTCTTCCGAAGCGAGTCGAACGCTTTGCTCCACACCGACGTGCTGCTGTTTGATTGTAGTGGGGCGCGGTCGGTCCACGATCTGGCTGCACTGATTGTGAGTCTCATGCAGTCTCATTCATGCCTTCGCCTTTTTAATAACCAGTTCTAAATTCGAAAATATTGTTCCTATAAACATTGCAAGAATTCTCATCGATTTAAATTATTTTGTGTCACTCCACAAATTCGTATCCATAAAAATAATCTTATCAACTATTACAATTTTATATTAACCGCAGGTCGCACCTTTGTACAATCGTGACGTTAGGTAATTGAGGTTATGGTTGTTCAAGTTACAAATTGCTCTACAGTATATTTTCATCAAATGTGATTTACTAGTTCATTACAATTTCGAAACAGTTGGGAATGACTGACATTTGTATTGAGTGATGGTATACAACTGCTTAACTCCACATATAGAATTGATGATGTAAGTTATAGTAAACACTGCTTAATGTGTCGCCGAGATATTGAAATTAATTGATATTCATTTCAGTAGAGCTTGTTTATACGATTGTGATGATGTGATAAATAATTTATCGTGTTCGAATTAGAACGCACAACGAAACTTCTCAAAGCGTGGCTGACGAAAATTCAGTTTTTACTTAGAGCGCTAATAGGTGGATAATTAATGCTTCGTAAATGGCGGCCGATCAAAAAAGCGAGACTACGCAGTTGAAGATGGGACCATCAGGTGATTCCGAAAGTTCAGATTCAATCGAGGTATGTAATATCTTTTTGAACTAGTTAATAATAATTCTCAATCGTTCTTATTTGAACAATCAGGTGGACAACTCGAGAACGGTGTTACTTAAAATTGCGACCTTATATGCCGAACGGTTGATGAACGACATTTGTTTGGTCGTCGATGGTGTCGAGTATCCAGCTCACCGTCTGATATTATGTGCCTCCAGTGATGTGTTCCAAGTAAGTTGAAACGCGTGAAAAACAGGACTTGTTTCATGTTTTTTTCTTTCGTGATCTACCGAGTTGTTGGATAATAAGTTCTTTAAGCAGCTCGATACGTCTGCCATACGCCTATTGCTGTCCACGTACAATGCAATATACTGTGACTAAAAGGAACTGTATTGAGTAACATTATTACTTGAATCTTTGTCATTTCCGTTGTTTCAAACAATTTCAGGTGATGTTGATGAGCCCGCAATGGACTGAATCGCAAGAAAGCAGGGTAACGCTGCAAGAGACGCCACAGTGCTCAAATATATTTAGTGAATTTTTGAAATATTTTTATACGGGTCAAATAAGAATCAATTACGGTGTGGTTCTGCCGATTCTCTCATTGGCTGACAAGTATAACGTGAAGGATTTAATTTCGCTGTGTATAAGTTATATGCAGAGTCATATTGCGGCAGCGGTGACACACGGAACTCTTGTTTCCTGGCTACAATACACGACCAATTCCGGTCACAGCGATGTCGCCAAATCTTGTCAGAATTTTATCAAATGGAATTTTGAATTGGTAGCAAAAACTGCTGATTTTGGAAATATTGAGCCGGATGTTCTTGTTTCCCTGCTACACCAAAGCAGCTTAGTAGTTCGCGACGAAATGATCCTGTACGAGTGTCTAGAAGCGTGGTTGGATCATCAAGCGAAGCGACTGAAAATGCAGCTCTCACCAGCTGATTTGGAAGTCACCCTGCACCATTTAGTTATTGTGATTATGTCCTGTGTCAGATTCCCCATGATGTCACCTCGTCAGCTCGCTAAATTACTACTGTCACCGCTTACGCAAAAATACAAAGAATTCTTTGTCGAACGGATGGCCATAGGAATGTCCTTCCATTCGGGACAACAGGAACGAGTGGACTATGTGATAAAAACGGAAGAGGAGGGAGCACTGTTATTCGAACCTCGTCTGTACACCATTGACACGTGCAGTTCATTATTGACCATAGAAAATTTTAGATGCTTACCGTCGTACCACACGAGTACATTGGTATTTTCTAGTCATTCCTATTTGGCTGAAAACGCTGGTGACCGGACTTGCGAATGGGTCGTTGATATATATCCGAAAGGCGTCTGGCTGAAAAAGTGTTTCCTGATCGTTTGGCAAGGCAACGTCGAAATACCAGAACACGTGATGCGCTCCGTTAGGTTGTCCCTAACTTGCAAAGAACCGCCACCGAATGTCGGGTCAGACATGCGCGTTAAAGTTGGTGTGCTAATTTATGGTCTCCAAGATGGCGTCGAACATATATGCAGAGTAACTGAAGTCATCCATAGATTCAGCAGAGACGATCGTGTTTTGAATTTGGATGACTTGCTACCGTTCGAAGAACTGAATCCTCCGCAAGGAAGCACAGAAAATGTTTCTCCATATCTTGTTGGCCCAAACAAAGATATGCTGAAGCTACACGTTGTTATATTTCCAGCTAACTGATTAATCTGCGAATAATTATTTATTCCATCATTTTTTGTCTCAAGTACTTGAGGCTATCTTGGATTATGGTGGTCATTACCGATAAAATGCCTTTACGGAATTTCGATAATTTCTCATCAAGTTTTGATCTTCAAATCAACGTAGCCTTGTGGGATTGTCACCAGAAGTGTCTACGCTTCAAAACTGCCACAATATTCTTCAAACAATTTTGGTAGGAAACCTAATCGCCCCGTGTACTATCATGTGAGTGCAACCGAATATATTTGAAGTGGATACCCTTGGAATAGCCGACGAAACCTTGCCGAAACGTTACGATATCAAGACAAACGTTACCAAGGTGAAAAGGAATCAAATACGCGAAAGGCTATAGTAAGATTATACAGCTAATTTGACATCTATAAGTTTTAAATCCACTTTCTTGGATTGAGCGTCAAAATTCAGATGTCGATTAATTACATATTTAAATAAAAAAATGTTTAAAACATACATGTGACTAATCTTTACCTCACTCAATAATGCCAGACTATATTTTGGCGTTTTATTTGCATACCGTTTGCAGATTTTTTACAAACCGTATTACATCTTTTCTTTCTCCCTCAACCTTACATTCTCTCCCCTTCTAGCATCTTACTAATTCCGTCCTACATCAACGCTTCTATCTTTATTTCGGCCTCTTGAAATTATATTTTCAGTACTCTTGCCCGGATTTTTTGTTGTTATAATCTCGGAATTATAATCTTCCCATCCTTCTTCGTTATTAGCTTCTCAACTTGTATCTCACAAGCATATTTCTCTCTTTACCCCTTCTATACCATAATCCATACCTTTACCTGACTTTTATTCAACATTGGTCTCGCTTTTTCAGCCTGGTTAGCCCATCTATGTTTAATAATGAGTGAAAAATAGCAATGCCAAAATAGCCAGTACCAACCAGATTAAACTACTTCAGCAACGGGACCACCTATTTGATGCAGGACCTTTACATCGGTCAAGATCCTCTGCATCATCAAGCAGAATGTATTTCAATCTCAGCTTGTGGACATTTGTACATTCAAATAACTGGGAAATAAAACATTTTCAAATAATTTTTTCACTTTCAATTATTGCCACTGCCACTACACTGATTTTTTACAAGGGACATTGTCAAGAATGCAATGAAATTATGATTTTTGAAATGAACACGTGTGCAGGTCAGGTGATTTTTGGAACAAAGTCGGTCCGATACTTTTCTTGCCACATCTTTTTTTAAATGCATAGGGTGGATTCCACCCAGTGTGGCCACCATGAAATTATTTGATAGTGTGACCACAGAGGGTTAGAAAAATTGAAAATACAAATTTTTTGAAATGGTGATTACAATCAAGCATTCTGAACGTAATATAAAAAAGTTGGGTTCAAATTGAATTCAATAAATAAAAATAAAGCTCACTAGCGCATTGATTAAAGAAAAAAAAAGTAACGGTACCAGGATTCGAACCCAACACCATCAGCTACCTAGCCGAAGAGCTTAGGTACCCGCTAAGCTATTATGCTGCTTCGAAATTTTGTGCTATTTTCGAGGTAAAAAATTCGCTACGCACTGGAGTGAACGGTGGTAGGGGTCAATACTTTGAATCAAATCCTACGCTATCTCGGAAGGAGGCCCAAAGACATTGCTTCCCTGACAATATCTCTTTGTTAGTAGTTTCAGATAATTCCAATCACGAGGTGAGATAATTTAAAAACCAAATTGGCTGTTTTGAAACACTGCATGCTGAATTCTCAGATCACGAATAAAAAATTACTTCGCAGAATGACAAAAAGAATGTTCTTAAATTGATAGAGTTCAGAAATTTCGATTACTGGCAACCAACAGAAATCTTGTTCAAATAGAATGCTGTAATCATGGAAGATTGAAAATGTAAATTTATGCGTATGATGTAAATGCGCAAACTTATCTCGTCCGGTCTCGACCAATGTACAGCAACTGTTGCTGAATAGCTAGTGATCTTTCTTATGCATTCATGAGTTTACAATGAATACAAGTACTACAGTTTCAACAGAGTACTGTGATCAGACTTTTCAAAAGATGGCCTATCAAGAGTCACTTCTAAAAATGAGTTTCTTAAAATACAAATGGCTTCAATTATCAAACATGAATTAAGGTATGGATACATATTCCAACATGTTTGGCATGTAACTATTTAATTGTTTTTCTCGTCTTTTTTTATAACGTGTGTATCTGGAAATAATATGTACAGTCTTTCTTAGAGGTACATGAATAGAGTTACAATGATACTTATGATACTCGATATAAAAGCGTCTATTGGCTTCGCATCAATAAGACAGTATTTGTTTTAAGATCTCAACAACCTAGTTGGTAGTTTTCATGAACAATGATGATATATATTCATCAAAATCCCTCCAAATAATGGGAAACATAGCTGTGTAATGTTCATTTTAGATTATTCTCTCCTATTATCTATTATGGTATAATATACACTCTATTTATGAAGTATTATTTCTCTTTACTGTTAGTAATGGCTAATTATGTTTACGTATAACCTGTATTAGTTTATACTAAGCAAATATTATCAAAGTCGTAAAAATTCTACACATAAGAAACTATTCAAACATGGTTACATGATAAGAGCATAAACTTGAACTATATTTGAAAAGTTACTCATGATTTCGTGGACCATATTAGATTATCGATTGGATCTATCAGCAGCTAAGTTATGTACAAAAGCAAAAAGACAATGTACTTCAAAATCTTGTCGAGAAGCGCACGATACATGGTCACAAGTAAAATTCTGATGTGAAAAAAGTCGCACCTAGACACATGATAGAGACTAACACAACATGATCAATGCATTCGCGATTAAGATCTCGGTAATATTCAAAACTCTTCGAGTTTTTTTGATTATTGAGAAGAACTATAATTTATTGATATTTCAACCATTGCCTTCAACCAATTTTTCATCTAATATTTGAAATATTTGTACTTCATTAGATCCATGTTATGAAAGCAATGAAGTTAGCAACTTAGACGCAGGATATGAGGTAAATTTTGCTTTTAGCTCAGAAATATTACAGAAATTTTGTCATGAATCAGATCTTTAGGTCACTCTGAAGGTACCATGAGAACTTCCCAACTCTGCAACAAGAGGAACAACAATAAAATTGTTTCACAAATTTTGTAAACTATTTTTGTAGATAGTTTGAAAACTCTTGATTGTACGAAGAAGAGTTGCAACTACAAAGTATTCTTTGAACCCGTCAACCAAGTTTATCCACGGTGACATGTTTATACGACTTGCTATAACGTGGGGTTGCTACAGATTTCGAGAAATAATCATGTTTGTATCTCGGAGACCCATAATGAGTTAAATGTTGAAAAATGTATATTACTGATGGATATTTAGGCACATTTGCAATCTGAAAAACCACTCTGCACTAATAGTACTATCATGCTAATAAATTGGTCAAGATTCAGCAAAAATGGGTAATGTTCCAATTGAATTTTGTGAATTAATTTTTTTTTTAATGACGCTGTGATGTTATTGTAGAATGTTTAACACCTTTAGATACAGAAAAAAAGAACGAAAATCCATTAACAATTTATACTTATCACGTGCCTCCGTTCGTCACTAACTTCGAATAAATGGATGTATCTTCAAAATAATTGGCGAACTAAAATGCAATTGTCTGATCATAGAATAAATAATTCATGTTGAGAATTTTAGAGAGAAGCAGTTTTAGTCTTATCGTTTTTTTGAAATATGCATGTAATAGATGCCATCATGAGATAAATTTCTTTTGACGGATATACGCAGCGTGCGTAGAATTGAACATCGCTAGTGAGCTCGCGTAACTATTTATATTCCGTCGGCATTTGCACTGCACATACGGTGTGCGACTGGCCCAATATCTCATCGCTTAACATTCAAACGCCTAACTGGTAATATACCAAGGTAAGAAATTTTTAGGTAGTACTCAAATATTATGTTTAGTTTATAAATTCAACTTTCTTTAGATTGACTATGTATTTATCTCAAATAAATAAATATTTCTATCAAGTAATAATACATTTATACGAGTATGCTTTCAAATAAATGAGCAAGTCGAAAAAAGATTAATTTTTTCGACTTGGGTTTATTGAATATAATAAAATTGCAAAAATTGTTGCAAACATAAATTTCATTATTTGAAAACTGTGAAATGGTACATCTTAATTCTGAATATGTATTCAATATAAAATTGGAAAGTTGGAGAGAGTCTTCAGACTATCTTTTTAGTGATTTAAGAAATTGATTCGTTAAACAAAATATCTTGCAAAAGACACTTCCAGCACAAATCTAATTTGCTTAGACGATTTGAAATCCTCAACCATACATCTCTGCTCAACATTTATTCATCAGCCTCATCGTTACCCTCGATACTAGCGTAGGTATTCAAATTTCTATTCACTCTTAACATCTTTAAAAAACTTCCCAAGACCAGAATAGTTTTTCGGTGCCTTCGAAAGATGCCGGAATACAACGCCTCGCGAACGTCTCTTCTGTCGCTGACATCAGAGTCGATACTGGATATGGATAGAACTGACGGCTTTGTTGACACAGATGGGTGTCCATGTGCTTCGGTCACATTAACTATAACTCGTTGTTGATTATTTATCATTTTATCTTTAATTTTGCAAACCGAAGTAATTTTTGAAATAGAATTTAAAATAGTGTGTAGTCTAGAGGATTATCAATAAATATTGTTTTTGGTTCAAATTTATTGTCTTTTGATTGTAACGTGTTTCCTTCTCTAGTAAACAAATTGTCCAGTTTTACATTTCATACTTAAAATCATAAAACTTTTCACCCATTCGATACTTAAATAATCATTCGTCATTGGCTATGGTCACTTATATTAACCATTCAAGAATTGTTGGATACCTGACCGATTACTCGTTAGTCCTACTACTATTGTGAAGTGTTTATTATCACAATATTTGCGATCGAGATATTCCTAATTCTCTACAGACTGTGCTGTATTGTATACTGGGTACTCGTATAGAAAAGTGGCATACGTTACGCTGACATTTTTAGATGTTCATGCACCAACGTTTACATTAGGTTGACATTAATTTACCATGTGCCCGATACCAGGTAACAAAAACGAAGAATATCTCATAACTCATAACCAATATTGCTTTATACGAAGGTATCATATTGATTAATTTTTGTCGCGTATAGCTCACTCCTCCAAATCTGGTTTGATACGTTAGTTACCGGTAGTTTTCTAAATTTTATTTTAAAAATTCACTTGCACGACTATTTCTTGCACTTTTTTGGTAAGATTTCAACTTTCTTTGTAGCTTTTGGAATCTTCACATTATAGTTTCCAGTTCCTTCGGTCACGCAAACCATACGTCACTTTTCATTGGTAATTCTAGTTGGACCTGGTGAACACTTTTGACGTTGCAATGTTCCTGATATTTTTTAAATACGAGCACCATTTATAATTTTGCACGTAATTTTCCACACAAACTTGCCTCGTGTTCGGATTGTCAGACTTCCACTGAGCGCAGCAGCAACTTAAATGGAATAAGACAATACAATTTAATGGACTATTCATTCCACTACCAGTATATTCGCCTTATAGAAAACAATATTAAGCCTTCAAATCTCTCCAAATCCTTCATAATAATTAGGTATTACATATAAATAATTTCAGTGATAAATTCAGAGTCCGATTTGAAAATCTTACATACAGATGATGCACAAGATTTTTTTTGTTTTTCATATATCAAACTGCGTTAATACGTTGTGAAATATGTTAATACGTTGAATACGAAATAAGTGTTAGAAAATTGGTATGAAATAGTAAAGATCATCGGCTCTTTGTGGAGCACTATATTGTGGAACATTAATGCAAATTTCATCGTCAAAAATAAGAATACTCATTCAGTGAAAGTACAACTGTTATTTGTTTTGGAACAAGCTAATGGCTACATCACTAACACCTCATTGTAATACTCCTGCGATGGTAACTTGCCTGTTTGTTAATCAACCATTCGATTAACCTAGCTCTCTCCTCAGTCCCGTTACATTGCGTGTTACTCAAATTGACCAGATGATGTAATTACTGAGGTCTACTGTACACCGCTGTATACTGTAGGTTATATGTGTGCAATGGATCAATGGGTCAAGTCTACATCAAAAGCTTGAATTTAGAGGCAGGATGATGCAGTGGGTGCTTCCTGGCAATGACACAAGCAGACGAAAGTTTTAGCTGTGTCACACATTGTCAACTCGGACGCAGTGTTGCCAGATGATGCATGTATTGTACCCAATTCACTGACGGGAGCAACCAGAATGTGAATATAGAGTGGTTACGAGTTACAAATTCCTTTAGCAGGCATTAAAGCTCGGTCTACAATCGACGCATACGTCCCCGTTCCTGTTCCCGTTTACGTAGAATAGAGGCGCCTGGTCCACAATAAACGCGCACTAGAAGCGTTTGACCACGGAGGTAGAAGTATAGGAGAAACCAGGGATCTCAGCCGGCTGTGATTATTTTGACGCACTTCCCGTGAAAACCGACAGATGGCAAATAAGTCGTGGTACGGTGGGAATTTCAAATTGAGTTGTTATAAGACGTCTATCATAAGGATCATAGAGCTTGGTTGGGGCCCAGTTTTATTATTTACTGGAAAAACAACAATCTCAAGTCAAGTCTAAGCTGATAAAATATTCTTAATGATATTAGTAGACGAGGTCTGAAACATTTTACATAGAAAAGCGAACACGTGTGATACTTGAACAGGACTTGGTATACAACAGGTTTTACCCAGTATTCCTGAATAAATGGGGAAAAACACTGAGACTCCAAGAATAATTGTTAATAATTATTGAACGTAATAAGAAAAGGGAACACGGGTGATACTTGAACAAGGTTAGTGACGCTTACTCCGGTATCTTCTTCTTCTTCCCTTTTCGGAATTTATTTATTGTTTGTCGAGCTTGTAATTATCCAGTCCGATTTTAGATCATCGATGGTACAATTGCTTGTTCCAAGATATTGCCTTGCTCAGATTTGTCACAAGTATGTTTTAGGTTTGAATTTGTCGAGTCTTGATCGAACTGGAGCGAGCCGGTTAGGCAGCCATCACGGCCAATCACGGCTATAATAAAACTCACGTGACCGTACCACACTCGTTCACCACCTACCGGAATTCAATCAAAAGACAACAAAATGATCACATTTTTTTCAGAAAATACTCGGGACTGGTTCCTCCAATTCTTCTATCTCCGTGCATTTGACTAATGATAAGCCGAAGCCTCTATCCAATGACGGTTCTGCTCATAGAGATATTACAGATAGAGTAGGCATGCCCATAAGTGGAAGCGTGCACCGAATGAAAAGAGAAAGAGAATCGAATTGGTGGTTCTGTTTTTCTCTTTCAGTGTGCACTGCGCATGCGTGACGATCTGTAATACAACGGATGAAGCCACCGCGCATGCTCCAGTAGCAAGGACAGCACTACCAAGTCCATTCGCCCAAAAACCCTTGTAAACTTAATTTGGTGAAAATCAGTTGGATTAGAATTTGGCCCGTCATCTTGAAATTTTTGGACCAATCAAAATCAAATCTGAACGTAAAATTTCCCGCTCATTCATTTTCCGGTTTCAAAAGTGGGGGTTTCCATTTTAAAAACCCTATTTCCGGTTTAAAAAAACCACTTCTGGTCTAAACTGAAAGTTAAAATGTAAGCCATTATTTGAACCCTACAACTTTTGTTTGAAAAGTTTTTCTCGAAACAGCTTTCTTTTGGAGAGTTTCACTTGTTTCAAGACAAAATAAAGATCCCGAATATGGAAAAAGCACCCACGATGTCTATCAACATGCGACGCAGTACCTACATTAAATGGGCCGGCTTCCTGTAATGATCGCCAAAACGAAGATCACAGTCTATATGTGCCATCAGAGGATCTACCAGATTCTGCGTTAAATAGTTCTGCCCTGCTACCAGATGAAACAAATCAGTATTTGTTCTTACTCAAAATTGCAAATCATTGTTTGTTAATTTATGAGCCCTATTCACGTTGAAAATATGTATTTCAGATCAATCAACAAGCCCGTGCCAAAAAGTCAATGTTTCAATTATATTGTAAAACGAAAACGACATTTGTGGTAAGAGAGCGGAAAAAGTCATATAAAAAGATATAGTTTAAAAAGAAAAAAGTCAACCACTTTGTACATACATTTTAAAAATTAATTTGAAGTTCATTCAGCACTCAAGACCAAGCATTTTTACAAATCTTATGATTATTCAGAATGAATATTTACTACTAATTTATATATACCATTTACACCTATTCACACCATAATTGGCATTCAAACTCACCATTTACAATTATGTAGATATAGACTTGATTCGTTATCAATTATATTGATACAAATTTTGTACATAACGTCAAAATAAACCGAAATAAATTATACAATTTTACTCATCTTCATTATGCTGTATGGCGATGGCAATGAATTGGCCCTTTTAGTACTGCATTTTCTTATTTTTGTAGTGACGTTTTTTATCTCTCCGATAATATGTGGTCACTGAAGAAACACATTTCTAAAGTTTGCCAATACATCCAAATGGTCTCCAAAGACTCTACGATGACAGACACAGCAGAAAACAATACGCAAATTGAAAAGTAGATACCAATGGTTAAGTATTCCTAAAAGAAAAGTTAAACCTAAGCAGGCCTTGAACAATATAATAGAAAAATTACTCTTCTGGTTTGCTAAAAGCAACCAAGGTAATGCTTGGAGCACAATTTCGTTTAGGGAATATCAATAAATATGGGAGACGATATGATGAAAGTTTGACAGACCTAGCTCTCTTCATATATTACCATTCACCAAAAGCTTATAAATTTTTGAAATCGTTTTGAACATTACCGTCATCTAGAACCCTTTGAACCTATCAAAGTACTTTTCCCATTGAAGATGGTATTAATCAACAAGTACTAATAAATTTGAAAGAAAAATTTGCAAATGAAAGTATTGAAAATAAAGTAGTATCGCTCCTATTTGATGAAATAAAGTTGGAACCAGAAATTCATTTTAGTCCATCACGTGATGCATTCATTGGCCTCGCCGATGACGATACACAGAAAAGAAATCGAGTAGCAAAATCAGCCTTAGTTTATCTAATGACATGGATAAACATGAATGGTAAACAAGTAATTGGCCATTGATTTTTACCTGATTATCAAGATCTTTAAATTACAGTTCCAGAGGCCATTTTACACTCAGAAACACCTGAAATTGAAGAGTTCAGTTTGTCCAATTCAATATATCACATCGCAGGATAGTTGATTAAAATTTTTCTAGAACATCAGAAGTGCGAGGATTGGTATGTGATGGTACTGTAGATTTCAAACTTCACAAAGATTTTACCTATCTTCAGAGATATGAAACTACATCAGGTCTAATCTTTGCAAATGCGAACATGTATAAAATACTCGCTCATTGGGAGGAGAAATTCAGCGCATATTCGCGATCATTTTTGATTTCACGTTTTTGTCATCATTTTAAACTATTGTGCATAAGACGTATTCTCGCATCTCTAACGTATCGGACATCATTTATCCAAGACAATTTCATTCGGCTGACTTTTACCACAAATCATGGCACTCATATTTCCAGTTTCCAGGATAAGACCCGCATGTTCGTCGAGGATCCGGAGTCCCGGATCTTATACAGTCTTATACAGTTTATAGAAATACAATTTACAAGAAAACGATTCAAATATGTGGCTCTTCCCTTATGAACTAAAAAAAATAATTTTTTTCAACTGAGGGCTTTTGGAATCATATAAATTGCCAATTTAAAATGTCCAAAATGTCAGTCTCAACAAAATTTATTTTAATTTTTGAAAAATACAACAGATAGGCATCCATGATCCTCGTAAGGACAAAACTTTCGTCGAGTTACTCGATATCGTTTATCAGTATCAAACAATTATTCAGATCATTAGCATCACGGAATACTTCTGGGCCAGTAAATAAACTTGTATTGTAAAGCAGTCTCACCGTATACGACGCATAAAGATGCTCAATCATCTTTACAATACACTACGATAACCAGCCATACTAGACAAAATAATCAGATAATTTATTGTTTCATAATTAATCATTCAGTATTAGCGGTGTAGGGCCGTGGAAGAAAGATAGAAGCAAATCGTTGATCTCTTTCTAATAACCTAATCGCATCATACGAATTAATAAAATTTACCACTTCGAAGCCATATCAAAGTACACACGTTATATCGTTAATCCATCATCAATTATCACCACCGCGCAGATTAATAGCTCAAACACGAGTTATGTTTAAGAATAAAGGGTTATGTTGATTTCCCGTCGGCGCGGGACTACCGTACAACCACGTACAACGGCGCCGAGCAGTGGCAGCTTTAGAAACAAATAATTTTATTTAGCGGACTTCCCCCACCACCGAAAATTTGGAGAAGTTTCAAGACCTGATCGTGACTGCAAGCACTTCCGTCAACCACGCTCCAATAGCCAAACTTTCCTGTTTCATGTTTCATGCTGATATTGCTGATACCCGTCCCGTCAGTACTTACCGTGATAATAAAAATTTAAAACTTACGAACGTTCATGAGAATTACAAGTGATTAACCGGCTGGCTACATTACGAATGTTCAGTAATATTCGTGCATTTGCGAAAGTAGTTTTATCTTATCTTACGTACTAGTGTGTTTCCCGCGAATATATGCTGGCATGTGTTTGTGTCTTTATCGGTTTTCATTTATGACGCAATAACCACTGAAGAGTGTCCGTTTCTATCTTCTATCTGTCTTTGGATTATTCTCTCCGCGATTCACGAATTCTACTCATTCGGCACAGAGAACAGAACAAGCGGTACCACGCATCGGTAGATAGTAGCGAGCTGTGGCGTAGGTCGTGGCGAGTTCTCACGTTTTCAATAACGATATTCAACTCAAGAGAAAATGGCGTCCCTTAGCGGCGACGAGAATGAAATTGTTACAGCAGAACCAGGTAACGAGTGCGAATATTCACGAAAATTGATCGAAATTCCGTTTTTTGCTTTCCGTGATTGAAAAGTTGTTTCATTTTTTATCACAACCCTTTGTACGTGCAATTAAGCGATTGAGAAATTATGGCATTGCTTTAGGTTCGACCGCCATTATCGTACGGCGATTACATTAATTTGCTGCTTTTCAAATTATTTAATTAGAAACTTTTTTTTTTGTACGCACTTCATATCCTTCTGAATCTCCAGTAAGACGCACCAGATCGGGACGAGCTGTTGCCAATGTAGTAGTAGCGAAGAAATCGCCAACAAAAAAGCTTCTTGCCCGAGCAACTCGGTCTCAGAGGAGGTTGAAAGAAGATGATGAATACTTGCCACAGGAACCAGAGGTAAAAATCTTTGTTTGTACACGCTCTTAGTAACAATTATACTTTCAGCATTGTCATCTAGGAATTGACTTTGTACTAACCGCTTTACCGTTATTATTTGAACATACGACGTCGATAGGAAGAAGCATCGTTGGGTGAAGAAGAAAATCAGGATGATGCTGATGAGGTTTCTGAAAATGGAGTTCGGCTGGCATTTGAAACGAATATAACTGAACAGCAACACGAAGATGACACATCTGCATTTCATTTGCAATTGGAAGATTCCCAAGAAGCTTCATCCGAACAAGATTTTGAAATTCGGCAGTGTAATGAGACTGACCAAGACTTGCCCGAGTTTTACCAGGAAAAAGATGTGCAGGAAGAACAGGTTCCAGAGCTGGAGGCCCCACCACCACCAATTGTTACCAATGTTACCCATGCAGCGTCAATTGTATCAACGTTGAAGGTGAAAGAGCCCACACAACTTATGGTGAGTTGAATAATTGCTGATCTTACTGGAATTTTTGCATTGACAAAATGATGCGAGAGAAATTGTACATTAGAAACTGATGAGGTCACCTTACATTGCGACCATAAAGTGTTTACAGTATGCAAGGTGTGAGCTGCTGGTGTATTTTTTTAAAGTTGAACCTTTGGATACCAATTTTTTTTTTTATTTCTTCACATATGACTGACGCGCATTTCGAGTCACACCCGTCAAATGTACCCAAATGGTTAATAATATATATTCAGTTGAAAATGTCTGAAAATCTCTTCATATATGTACCCAGTAAACAGTGATGGTACTGAGTATCATTGTTAGTGTGCTCTCTTGAATATTGAGAATCATTAATATTTAGATCTGACAATTTCCTGTTTCATTTCTCATAGGATGTATCTGAGAATAGCATAGACACAGGTGAGATGGAGGAAATTATGGATAATACCGGAGAGGTAAAATCAAGAGTGCAAGATTACGATATTTCACAAATGGAGCTGGATGAATCAGAAAAAACAATGGAAGAATATGATAATCAGAGTGCCGAAAATCAACCCACCGAATTAGCAATGGCGAGTTTGGAAATGGACTCTGTTGAACAAAATTTCTATATTCTTGAGGGTATGCAGGCTGATGAGAGCAGACAGGGAAGGGATGATAGTTTGGCTGATGAAACAGGAGATAATAAAATAGAACCTGACACAGAAGCAGTATCGGAAGATGAACTTCCAACAGAGGCTGCTGCCAAGGTGCGTGTAATTTTATCCTGTGTACCTAATGATGTTATTGACATTTGCGTTTCAATCACGTGTCAAATGATAATTTTATGTTTTCAACACATAATCGCCATTTTCGTGCTTTCTATATGTCAGAAAACGTTACCCAAACAATATTTATTTTGATTTTCCAAAAATACTTGTTTCGACCTCGTTTAATATATACTAAATTGATTGATGCATTGCTTCAGTACAGTGTCAGCAAAATATAAATTTACATATTTGAAATAGGATGAGCATGAAATGGAGGAAATCTCTGAAGACGAATTCCTTCCCCTACACTGTATAACTCAGGTAGATCCAATAGTCCGTTCCTCTTACCATTTCCGTATCCATAGACCTGCAATTGTTGAATTCAATATAAAATGAAAGTGTTGAGATAATGTTGAACTTGGTATTCGCAACATTTCATCCATTTAGATGATTATGTTTTACATCATTGCATGTAGGAACCAGAAACGGAAGCTGTTTCTGATGAAGAATTACCAGCAGCTGCCACTGCTGACCTGGGAGAGACTGAATCTGTCTCCGAAGACGAACTACCTCCAGATGGAGATAAAAAGAAGAAAGGATCCAAATCTCAGACCAAAACTGAAGTTGAAAATTCAAAAAATAAGCTGGAAAGTGGAGGTAATTTCTCAAAAATCTCTGAAACAATACATTCTTGAATCGACTGCAAAAGCCTAAAACGAATTAATATAACTACGACGTATAATTCTTATCACTGGTTCACAGGCAAGCGAAAGCTAAATGCTGAGGGAGAGTACGATCCAAGTTCTCCTACATCAGAAAATAATGATGAAACACCAGCCAAGAAGGTAGCTCTGACATCAGGCGTGAATGGGGAAGAAGATAAGCCTGAAGCAAAACCTGCGTCGCCTAAGAAGAAAACCTTACCAGAACTTGAAAAATATTGGAAAGCCGTCAATGAAGATCCCACAGATTTTACGGGTTGGACATATCTCTTGCAATATGTTGATCAGGAAGTACGTTGAGCACCTATCAGAATTATTTATCTTGCATGCTCTACATGAATTGCCATAACGTTGATTTTCTTATTCGCTATAGAACGATGCCGAAGCTGCTCGGGAGGCCTATACCAAATTCTTGGAGCGTTATCCCTACTGCTATGGCTATTGGAGGAAGTTTGCTGATTACGAGAAGAAGAAGGGAAATCCAGAAAATTGTCAAACGGTCAGTTCACTTTTTACCATGATTATCAACCTAGCCTACATTGTATTCCTTAAATGATACATAATTTTTAATTAACGAACTCTAATGAAACTAGCTCGAGTTAGGAAGACGCCTGGGCAGTGCGCACGCACGTAAATATGGTTTTCCCTTCCAACAGCCTAGCACGTCTTGCGGCACCCATTCGACTCTCTGCGTTTACCAATTATTGAATTACCTAATTAAAATTATTAAAGATACAGTATTACTACATATTAATATTTTATCAATATTGATATTTAACGCATACTACATAAGTGAAGTACTTGCCTTGTTCTCTTCATTTATGATATCGTGAGATTATCATGTGTTGTTATATCTTATTCTAAGCATATGTACACGTACTACCAAAGTATTGTAACCTAAGCATAAGAATACGCCACGTATCTTACTTAATATTTGTAAGTAAGTCGGGTCGGGTGTTGAATTGAGTTGTGTCACTTATGACTCGCACGTACCAGAGAGCGTGTTGGAGCGGCCGATCCATCGGAGTGATACCATGCCGCCATACGGAGACTCCCTGAGTTTTTAAGGTGAATGCACAATGCTCTGCAATCTCTGTGTTAATTATACTCACTTATTTACAGTATGCCCACGGTATGTGAGTAATTATTACTATGAATCGTAACGCTTGAACGAACACTAAGAGAAATAGGTTTACCCATCGCCTGACCATCAACGATCCTAAGTTATCTTATACTGATTCGTGTTCTCGCAGGTTTTCGATCAAGGCTTGAAAGCTATTTCCCTCAGCGTCGACCTCTGGCTTCATTACATCAACCACTGCAAAACCATCTACGAGAATGACGAGGACAACCTTCGGGAACAGTATGAGAGAGCCATAGAAGCTTGCGGACTTGAGTTTAGGTGAATATTGATTGCTATATTGACAACTCAACTTGAAATTGCATTATCAATTTTTACTATGAAAATACCCCATCCTAACTTATCCATTTTTATTGTAGATCGGATCGTCTTTGGGAAAGTTATATAAAGTGGGAATTGGAGGGCAAACGCTTGAGTCGAGTGACAGCGTTGTATGATCGTTTACTTACTACACCAACACTCTGCTACATCTCACACTTTGAAACTTTCCAAGAATTTGTATCTTCAAATGTTCCCAATAAAATTCTGAACGTTGACGACTTCCTTGCGTTGCGCGCCGAAGTTAAGGCTCTCCTCAAATCTGAAGACTCTACTGTTACTGCCGCGGCTACGGACGACGCACCGCCAGGGGAGGAACCGCCGCCCCACGAAGTACCACCTACCGATGAAGAAACAAGACTCATCCGGGAAAAGATCATCAGCAGTCGCCGTAAAATGCACAAAGCTAACGTGAATGCAGTCGCTGCTCGATGGTCATACGAAGAAGGGGTAATTACAAACGCTGAAATTCAAATTTGACAAAAATTTCTCCATTAATTACTTACCATTGCTATTATGAAACTTTTCTATTATGCCAAATTGAACTTACAGATCAAACGACCATATTTCCATGTGAAACCCCTGGAACGATGCCAACTCAAAAATTGGAAAGAATATCTTGACTTTGAGATTGAACAAAAAGATCATGCCAGAATAGTCATTCTGTTTGAACGGTGTTTGATCGCCTGTGCCTTGTACGACGAGTTTTGGATGCGGGTAAATAAAGGATTGAATTGTGGGGTTGAAATTTTTTTCGTGTGACTGCAATTTTCTAACAGATATCTTGAGACGTTGATACTTGATTTCAGTTTGTACGATATTTGGAATCGCAGAAGATTGAAAATGTGGACAAAATACGTGACGTTTATTCACGAGCTTGTATAGTACACCACCCAAAGAAGCCAAATTTACATCTTCAATGGGCTACCTTTGAAGAAGGCCAAGGAAATTTCGAAAAAGCGGCAGAAATTTTGGAAAAAATTGATACAGCATTACCCAACATGCTGCAGATAGCATATCGTCGTGTAAATCTAGAACGCAGGCGTGGAGACCTCGATGCAGCTTGTGTTCTTTATGACAATTATATCAGCAACAGTAAAAACCGCACCATTGCGAATAACGTTGCAGTAAAATATGCAAGATTCCTCTGCAAATTTAAAAATGATATCGACAAAGCCGTCAAAGTATTAATGAAGGTGCACCAAATACACTAATATGAATTACAATTGCTTTACAAAACTATGTGTATATTCAATGATCTGCTATTCTCAATTATTCTGAAATGTGATAAGATACAACAATTTCTGTCTAGGCAACGGAAAAAGACAAGGATAACCCGAGGTTGTATCTTCAACTCATCGATTTGGGCTTACAGCGAAGTCCGGTTGACACTAACGAGATCATAGGCTATATGGATATGTTTATTGAGCGGGAGCACGCTGATTTGGAACAGCGTGTGTTATTTGCCCAAAGGAAAGTTGAGTTTTTAGAAGACTTCAGTCCTGATATTCGTCAAGTTCTCAAAGCTCATGAACAGTTCCAGCGATGCATTAAACAAGCAAAGGAACGTAAAAAGGCAAAAACCGACGACAGCAAGAGGTATGATTGTGCATAGATAATCCCAACATTTTCTGGGCCGTTACCTTTTGAGTGAATTACACGATTACGTTTTTTTGCTACGATTATTTCAGCGATTCATCGCCGCCGAAAAAATTAAAGACTGGCGATCAATCTAGCATACCTCCACCACCATCCGCGGGCTCTCAGTCGTCGTACCAATACAGTAGCGGTCCCAGCGGACCTTATCAATCACAACAACAATTCCAGGGTGGTCAATACAGCGGTCAAGGTGGTTATCAACAAGGCTACCAACAATATCCCCCACCGTCTGATCCAAATTACGCCAATTATCAAAACTGGCAGTATAGTCAAGGTGGACCCCAAGCATACGGACCTTATAACCAATGGGGCTCGTATAATTACTATTAAGCAACGATAACACTGTTCAGACGTAAAACTGTTGTGAGAATTTGATCCGACGTGCTTGATGTGCATCGATAGTGGCTTTATCCTTCTTCCATGAGGCTTTACTCATTACGTAGCTAGCCCTTCAATCCAAATTCGACGTGCATCATCGCGGGAGTAAAGTCACCCGGTCAACCTTGACTGCGAAATACCATATGCGATTCCATTCGAATAACAGTAAATAAACAAAAAAATATAAAAAAAACATTTACGGATTTTTAAGGCTTTGAAATCATTTCTTTGCATTAAAGCTGTTACTTTTTTAATCTGGTTGTGTTATGCTGAATAATAACGACCACATACCTGTTGGATAAATTATTTCGAAGCAGGCGCTTGTAATTTTTACGGAACAAACCACGGAGGTATCTACACCAAATAAATCAAATTGACATTTGTAAGCGTAAATACGATAACCATATAAGAATAAGTTATGGTCGTTTGACACGTAGTGCTGCAGTTAGCATTACTGATGATTCTTTGAAGGTGAAATGTTTGAACGATATCCGACAGGCAAGAGATGTAATTATTAATCAATAGGTTCATTAACTCGACTGTGTTTAAACGATGATTAAAGAGAAAAAAATACCAACACATATTATTCATTTTTCCGCAAGCCAATGGAATCAGGCGCCGACAAGTGATCATGAAAATGATTGTTTCCTCAAATGATATCTCATCTCTCCGCCTCGTGTTTCTGCACTTTGCAAATAAATCATTGCACGATATCACAGAGGATAATCTAGTAGCCCAAGGAAGCAAGGAATTGATTGAAACTGTTTTTGATGTTGATTATAATTATTAATCTTTATACATTATTTGAAAAAATATCACAATATTGGACACTAAAGAGAGTTTCACATAGCTATGCTGTGTTACAGTTGTATCACAGGTAGATTGCCATTCAGAATGCATAATTATACAATTAAGTTTCCTTATTGCAACGTTCTGTGCCCCTAGAGTACAACATACATTATCAACGTAATAATCTAAAGTTAATAGCAACATATATTTCTTTGAAATAAACATCTCCAAACCAATGTTACGTTTAATATTTATACGAGGGTATTTTTTTTTCTTAAACTTTAAACGTTAATTTATTAGTTTCTTCTGCTATCTACTTATGCGATTTTGGGGGATTGCATTCAACGAATACATCAAAAGGAGTTGCGTCGGTCGTTTCTGTCACGTGCAATATTGAATATTTGGCACGTTGTAATAATGGAAAGATAAAAAAAAAAGCGTTGATTCAATGTATCATAGAACGGAGGTACGCAGGTCTGTACCATCCAAGATTTTTGATCTGTCGATTGAAACATTTGGTTTTTTTGTTGGTTTTTCTCAAAATTTTTTACGTGTATAGAATATCTTTGTTCGTCCGCTGTCTAATCTCTAATTCTACCCACCGTAGAATTTGTTCGATATGACCAAAGTTTGTTACTATTTTTAATTGTTAAGAATTTCCATAGGTACAACATACGTGAAAAATCACAGTTTTACTTTTCGCGTGAACTGACAAACCAATGAAATAGTTCTTATAGGTACGGAATTCAGAAACTAGGCTTCAGAATTTTTTAACTCTCGTATAATCGCGTGCTTCTTAGTTTTCCGTTGCGAGTTGAAACAAATTGAGACATTTGCAATGTAACATCTAATATACAATTCATGTTTATTAATCATCATTCTTTTTGGTTCAAGTGACCATTGAACATCTAATGATCCTGGTCATTTGTCGTGATTTCGTCATCAATTAATGTAAACAGATCAGAATTACAGTATTCATCACGTCCTTCACCACATTTTCTTATGAATCTACTTAAAAGCGATAAATTAGTTGAGAGTTACTAGAATCTTAAGAGTGTACACGATCGAGTACGTTATATTATTAACGTATTAAGCTACTACTGCACTTGAAGCCATTTGATTCACTCCACATGTTCCGTCGCCACGGTAGACTCTGTAATACCCTTGCTCACCCCATGACGGTCCCCAACTGTTCTTTATAGTCCAATACGGTAACTTCTTATGGAAGAGTGGATATGCTGTAAAATCAATATTACAATATAAATTATAATGGAAACAACACGAGACGAACTGATTTCACTAACTTAACAGAAATCTCGATTTTTAATTGGGGGCATTTATGATTCGTATTAGTCAACTCAAGATATTGACAAAATTCTATAAATATAATGTCAAATGTTACTCACTGTGTACTCCGTATCCGACGATCAGCACTCCGTGATCCAAATTGTTGGGGTTACATAAAAATTTGAATGGATGAGAAACTCCCCCAACGTAAAATTGCATAGCATTTGCATTGATTCCAATGGAAATAGGGCCATTCTTATATAACCATTGTGCCATTTGTGTTTCATTGGTTGTAATGTTCACAGCAGACACAACGCTAACTTTGACTTGCCGTTTGTCAAAATGACATTGCTCATCCTCTGCATCATATGGATAATCATTTTCCAGTTCCAAGCCTCCCAACTTTTCAATGGCCCGATAAGCATTATCTGGCAAGCCTCCGTTACAACCTTGATCTAAACTATCACAGTCCACCAATTCCTGTTCAGATAATGAAAGTAACTTTCCATGGTGTATTGCATACTGCCCTTCGACATTTCCAGTCACAGAAAATGCCCAACATGAACCACATTGACCCTGATCTTTTACGGTTGTAACTACATTGTAGTTTCTCCAGTCATATTCGATGGGCAATACAACGTTTGGAATGTCGGCCATTGGGATTGGTATTTCGTTATCCAATCTCAATTCGGGCCTGAGACCTAGGTAATTTTTCTTGAATTCTTGTGGTGTCAAGTCAGAGAACATGGTTACACCGTAGGTAGCTGTGCCCTGCTCGTTACGCTGCAATTCTTGCACCATTCGCATATTATCCTGGAAAATTTTGAATCGGTGTTTCCTTTCCAGCGAAGTGTAGGTCTTATTGAATTTTTCCATAAAATCGTTGAATAACAATTCGAGTTTCATAGAGTCTGATTGCGCCAACATTTTCAAGGAATAATTCACGCCACGCAAGCTACGTCTTCGTCTTTCATTCGAGCCACATGTAGTTTCAATAATCAAGGGATCTTCTCCGGGTTTTCCCTCCAACCATGGTCTCGACCACACGGTTATTTTGCAATCTTGGATTTTACTTCCCTCTAGTAATTTACAATTCTCTTTCGTACCTTTCAGGCAATCGCTCGAACCAACTCGTACATCTATGATATACTTCATACCTGCGACCACCTGGCTAGTTGCCGAAACAATTTCTGTGAGAAATGGTTCGTTTGGACCTTGAAAATTCGAAGACATTTTCTCAAGTCCCAAAGACGCGTAATGTTGTACCTCTGCGCCGTTAACGTCAATTGATGTTGCTCCGCCTGGAATGCTTCTGGTATGTCTCACAGAAACATCATTTGAATCGCAATCTACTGTAATTTTTGGTTTATTTTGTTCATTTCTTTCTTCCCATGGTTTTGACCAAACAGTTAGCAAACATTGTTTAGGCTCAGATCCAGCTTGCAATTGGCAATTGTCTTTGGTTCCTTTTGGACAGTCACTTTTACCAAATTTGACTGTTATTTTGTACAACAACCCAGAAACAACTTGCTTTGTAGCGTTGATAATTTCAATCAGTACTGGTTCGTGTGTACCTTCATAGTTGGCCGAAAATTTTTCAAGTCCCAAATTCGCATAATGTTGAATTTTAGGATCATTAATGCTAATGGGTGTCGCTCCACCTGGATTCCTGACTGGTGTGTTTGTTGCCGATCTTTTATTTCTAGATGAGTTAACGCTATACTCGCCATTCTCATTTGTGGCTTGATCATTGGCTTTGGCCGAATTGGAGCCTGATGAATGTGATGTGTCGGTCGACGAGATAATTTGCTTATTTATTCTATCTACTCTCTTAGGCTCAATTATTTCCTCTGTAATAACTGGACGGTTGTCATAACTTGGTTGCGGAGCATCCGTTCTGATCGGTATATCAAAATCTTCTAAGAATGCATCAAATTCTTTTTGCTTATCAACAAAATGAGGAACTTTTTGGCCTCTGTCTTCTTTCTCCAATTCAATCTTTACAAATGTTGGTTCTGTTACTGGTTCACGTGCTTCGGTAATACTATTGCTGCTACTCGACTCAATAGTAGTACTGGAAATTGGGGTTTCAAACAATTCGTCGATCAAACTTTCATAAGTACCAATCTTACCATCTTGCGCCAATTGATCAATATGAGCTGTTTTTCCTATAACTTCTTGAACAGAATCAACTTGTTCAGGCTGATCTCGATTGGAATTACTCGTAAGACTCGGATTCAAATTGGCATTTATTTCGTTTTCCAGATCAGACGGTCCAGTGCAATTATTATTAGTTATTTGCCGACCACTTTGCTGCCACGGTCGTTCCTCATAAGTGACCTGACACAGTCTGACTGGAATATTGGTCTGCAATTGACAATTAGCACGGTCTATCAATGTTGTTTTCAGACAATTTGACTCTCCAATTTGCATCAGCAAATTGTATTGCACGACGTTAGAACCAGGAGGAACAGAACGCGTTACTTTGACAATCGTTAGTAATTTATGTTTGAAATCATTCTGCTCTAGACGGTCCATCATATCTAAAGCCTGAACTCCAAATGCTGCAAGTCCTGGCAAATTTGGATTCAGTTCGTAAGGACATCCTGGACAATAATTTGCATTCGGTGCTCGAACTGCTATGAATGGTTTGTCGGGTAAATCTGTACTTTGATCAACGCTAATTTCTACTTCATGGTCCAATTCCAAACTCTGATTTGATGACTGCTCTGCAAGTTCTTGATCTTGAAATGTTTCTTGGACAAGCTCTTGTGTCTGTTGAAGATCATCCTGTGTTGACTGTGGATACAAATACATACACTGTATTGAATCCTTGTCGACAATGATTACTCCAGATTTAGTCTCCCGTAAATCGATCGCGCATGCCTCTCTAGGGCAGATTGCGAAACCCTCGTCGCATATTGTTTCTAAATTGAGCGTTAATCTGAATATCACAAAGTCTGGTTCCAGCTGAAAAATAATAAAAAAACATATTGTCATTTATCGAGATTCACAGCATCTATTTAACAATTCGATCATGATATGAGTATTCCTCTGGTGAAATTTTTAAATTTCTTCCGAGTTTGAATAGTCTTGGGAGAGCCAACTAAAAAATCTGTAACATTGAGTTGTTTTGCAATAATGATGTGGATGAGAAGTTTGTTTCAATTCGAATGAATTTCTTTTACAGAATCATTAAACCCACATCTTATCTGTGCGAGTCGCTGAAGCAAGGGTCACGACTGATAACCTGAGAAATATCAGAGTCCAAATTATCTGAACAGAATTTATTTTACTAGGTCGCGAGATACAAACATCAGAGTTGTATAAAACTTCACCCAAGCTATAAATCGTTTAATCTTTAGTATTCCATGTTGACAATTTATCGAAAATTATTAAAAAAATATAATAATATAATAGAATAACAACGTCTTCAGGATGAATAATGGGTAAGTACACTATTATATGCCTAGATTTTGCATTTAAAAAATTTCATGCATAATTCAAATATCAAAAGTACCAGATATCTATTACCGCCCAAAAAATTTGTGTCGACTTACAGTAACGACTTACTTTCAGTTTAAAATACAAGAAATGAATGCTTATCTTTTTGAAGATACAATTGATCATTGCTACAAAATGTATCAGATGTATGGATTTGAATTTGCTAACATAATGAATTAAATACATATGTATGTAGAATGGCAACATTAAATCCATTTCTGTCGAATAATAACATGAATCATACTGTCATATAAATATTTATGACGCATAACAGACTATGTTCCTCATTCTATCCATCTGTATCACCTTATCCACCATGCACAATAAATTACACGTTCAATTATGTACGGATTTCGAAATTAGTATGTAAATATGAAAACTTATGTGCAGTGCACGAGATCTGTGAAACACGTTTCCACACAGATAAAGAACTGGATTTTAGAACATGATTTGAATACAAAAATTATTTCCATTCACGGAAATTCTTAAACAATCCTCATCGGTACAAATTAACGTGAATAGGCTAATTTTTGGATAATCGTGGGCAGATAGAACCACATGATTATTATACCATATAGTTTGTTGTAAACTTTAAGCAGCAGCCTTGAGATTTTTCTTTCTATTCCTCGATCAAATCCTTCTATGGTATGCAGATATTGAATGAGTGTCCTAGATGTTTACACTCTATGCCTTTGTTGATCACGATTGGTGCGAGTGATGGATCATTGTTATTTTTAACACCTACGTATTTATTCGAAATGCCTCGTCTCATCAACAAGTCGGTATTTGTTCACCAACTATTTCGTTACTTTCAGAACTGTCATTTGACACTCAATACATTTGTAACAAGTATACAGTGATTGGAATTTTTCTTTGAATGTACTCTTATGAAAGTGAAAAAGTCTGAGCTGGTAATTACCAATTTCTGTGCGCTAATCAGGTTGCCGCCCTTGTACGTATGCTTTGTAGGGGAATCTGTATTCAAAGAATTTAAAGCACTTTGCACCAATAGATTCGATACACTTTCCGGAGGGATATTAACTGGGCTTCCATACGTATGCAGAAATAAAAAACTTGTTATAAGTATCGACATCGCGAACGACCACGAGTCTGCCATCTTTTTAGCTTTGTCCTGCCAGCGCGGTGTCGTGTGCGTGCGTGATGCTACGTCGGCCCACGGTATGGGGTGTGCAAAGCCAGCTAAAGCTAACTTGGTGTAACTTGGTTGATTATACTTCGACGCTCGACGTGCGCGCGACTCCTGAACAGTGCAGTCAGATTTCAGTGGCGCAACCAATGCAGTAGGAATGTTCGTGCAGAAAATACATCGATGTTTTTTTCCATCTGATGCATCGAAACGTTGCATTGGTATTTTATGATGCATCGGATAACAATATTAACGTTTCTGATACATCGAGTGAAACCATTCATAAATAAATGTATCGGTTAAAAAAGGTTAAAAAGTTGAAAATTGACATATGTTTCAATTACACTTTTGATTAGGCTATTACAAATAATAAATTATGATTATACCAAAAATCAATCAAATTAGAAATTCCCGTATTTTCTCTCCAAACTTTGCAGAAACAAAATTTTATTGACACGCTTCCCTTGAAGTCTACTGCGTCGTTGCGTTAAAATTTGGTCCGCTATTGAACAGAGTCTTTTGGATGATACTGAACTGGGAACTGTCAAGCTGGAACCCCAACCTAGACTTCCAATATTTCCAAATAGAGTTCTGGACTCCTTTCGATATATCTGGTGGTTCTGCAACTTTTTTAAAAAAGAATTCTGAAAATTTTGGCCATGAAAATTGGTTTCAAAAAATGGGATGCTAATTAGCATCAAGTTAACTTGACAACGCACCCGATTATTGAAGGAGTACTCGGTGGTTTAGACGTATCTTTAGAATTCTCGGTAGTTTTCGAAAAATCTGCTGATTTATCAACAAAAATTCCATTCGAAAAAGCAGCAAAGTACCGTTGCCGAAATTAGAATAGGAGTTCCGAACAGTTCTGGTTGGACTTTCGGATTTGCAGGAAAGAGTTCTGAAAATAATCCCAATAGCCCGAGTCGAATGAGCTTAGAAATAATAAATTAGGGCTCTGTGAAGATTTTCACGCCCCTTAACTTTTTACTTCTGAGATATGGATTCGGAATACTGGGATTATCTGCAGACTTCTTGCCTGCGAACCCGACAATCCAACCAGAACTATTCGGAATTCCTATTCCCAGCCAGTAAGCAACTCAGAAAGATTTCTTCCAAAACTTTTTCCAAAGACGTTCATAAGACACCTAACTATGACGTCTTAATGCCCTCATTTTTCAGAACTCTCATAGAAGTCTTTGAGAAGCTTTTTTCTCTGACTTCTAAAGACGTCAAAAATATGAGCTCTTCAAGAAGTATTTTTTGTGAGGCTTAGTTAGATTAAATTGGACTCAACCGTATGGTGGCGTGGTGTTGTCGTTGTTATTTTTCTTACATAACTTACAAAGTACGTTATTGGTTTTTGTTAACATTAATCATCCATCAGCAATTCATTCTTGACGTACAGCATATTAATGATGCTTTAAATTAATATATATATATATATATAATGATTCTGAATGATTAATAAATTAAAAATATTTTTTACTAGGATGTCTTTTAGAAAACGATTAGATGAATTGTTTAAAAGCCAAAAAAAACGTCGATTGAAAAAATAGTGTCAAGAATCAATTTTAAAAACTATTTCATGTGCGGGAATCCGATTAATTTACGCTTAAGTGATGGTGATCCAAATAGTAATGATATTTAAGTGATTAATGATATTGATCATAGTTGTGATGATTCCAATTTCAAATAAGCCGAATCAAATTATATTAGTGGAAATGCATATATTTCTACTTGTAATAACAAGAATAACTGTAATAGTGATGATGATAATATTGATAATAGTAATGATAATAACCATGATGGTAATCATAGTGATATTAATGTTTTTTTTCCTTCGAAACGTGCAGTCAGCAGAAGACTACGTAGAAGGCTACATAAGAATACGTAGAACATTGGTGTCTTTTTGTTACGGCATTCTATATTAATAATAAAGATGGTATACGCCTTAACGAATTAGAATGTGCTCATGAGCTTGTGCTACAACTTGTAACCATTAACCGGGAAAACTACTGAACCGATTTTGCTGAAATTTTGCACACTTCCTAGATGGTTTTCCCATTTTTTTTTTTTCGAGAAACTCAAGTACAATTGCGATAAATAAATATAATTTTTGACAAAAAAAAGGTCTTCCTCCGAGTTCCGCGCCTTAGGTTGACCGAACACCGCTAGGTGGCGTCCCCTCCCGCAATCAAAGTTTGCAAGTTCAGTAAATATATCCCCGACCAATGTTACTCAAAGTTTCGCGAATTCCAGCTTCGTCTGGTGAGCATCTCTAATAGCTCGGGGTGAAATACCGCCAGACATTAAATAAATCAACAGACTCAAAATGAAATTATTATCACAAATTTAGCAAGTGACACCTTTTTCGGTTCGTATTGACGGAACTTCCGATACGGCGAACGACAAATGGTTGTCAATGATGGTGCGTTACGCCGAACCACAGAGAATTAATTATGAGGACGAAGTTGTTGCAGATGATTCATTTGAATGCCACGGATTGCACGAATGCACGGATTGTTCTGCCACCGAACTTCTGAAGATATTTCAAAATGATCTGACGCGAAGACTATTTTCTCTGGATCTTGTTATTGGTCTCGGCTGTGACAATGCCTCAGTGATGGTCGGGAAACATGGTTCTTTCATTACGATGCTGACAAAAAATAGCCCCGGGTCACATTGCCATGTGTGTGCCATTTTTTGGCATTAATTGCAAATGCCGCGTGTCGCGCGATTCCGTGTGAAATCGTGTGTTTCATTAAAGACATAAACTCAATTTGTGTTATCAAGTCGACGCCAAAATTTAGAAATCAGAGGGCCACCGCAATGACAATTATCAAGGATCATTTTGAATCAATGTCTTCACCAAATTTATATTTACAACGTGGTCAACCAGCAAAGGATAGAATAAATTTACGGGATTGTGAAAATGATGGTGATTGGGATGTGTATGAATGGGTGGAGTAAGTTCTTTTAAGGTATTTATCAGATAGTAGACTTTATCTTCGATGTTTTTGATATTTATGTATGATGCAAAGTTAATTATTCCAAATTTTTATGTCTTGCACATGTTTGTCGGAAAAATGTATCAAAAGGTTTTGTGAGGGACAGTGACAGGCAAGGGGACTCTAATCTAATTAAGCATTCCAGTTACGAAACAGTAGAGAGGACTCGCGTAATTTTGTTTTAAAGCTAAAATTCATTGCTTTATTAAGAAAACTAAGTCCACTTTCCGCATAATATCGATTTTTCTTCAACATTTTTTTTAAGTATGAAATTATTCCAGGTCACATTTAGTTTCTTCTGAGCACATCATTGGATTATGTACATTGTCATTGTGGATTTGGTAGCTAGTTCATCGAATAGTGTTCTTTTATCTCGCATTTGGCTTTCGATACCATTTGAGTCATACTAGAAATCCCCTTTCATTCGTAGCTTAAATTGGGCTGACCTGATCTTCAACGTGGACTATACCTACCGGGGACACCACGTAAAAAATGCGTACCACGTACTTTACCTCCTGGGTGACGCGGAAAGAAGTACATGCAGAAATGTTGCGTCTGAAAGTACATTACGCAACTAGTGCGTAAGAAGGATTTGTCATTTGTAAATCCTTCAAAAATATCGATTGGAAATCGCGTGAAACGGATTTCTAACCTGACGGGAAGTGAACTTCTTTTTGATAACTTGTTTATAAAAATTACAAAAGTTCCTATCAAAAACAAAAAATTTCCTCTCGTCAGGTGAGCGCGATCGATTGAAAATCATATGAAACGGATTTTAAATCGGCGAGAAATGATCTATATCGGCAAAAAAATTATTGATTTTGTTACATCTCCTGACTCGGTCGCGTCTCGCAGCTCGCGTTGAGCGGAAATGCAACGAGGTGATATTTCCAATGCACTGATCTCTATACTTAGTACAGAGGTGCGCACAGTCATCACATTGGTACGCACAGTCAGCACATTCGCGGTATTTAAATGTCGCTATCGCTCGGCTGCCGAACGATGCTTCGGGTTCGTTCGGTCTTCCGAAACATTCCGAAACAAGCCGAACGCTCTGCGCCACATCGCATGCCGCTGCTCGATAGTAGTGGTTGTATGGTAGTGATTGGTAGTGATGCACGCTAGGTTCCAGGGTGTACTTTAGTACACCCTGCTCGGTCCCATTTAGTCCCGTTTCTGGCAGGACAGAGCCCAACCTCTCTGTCATCGCTTCACATCGCTTCGGATCGTTATTCACTTGCATAGGTAGTTGAGCGTGGAGATTGGTTACTACCGGCAATTATTTTTGCGCGAGCCAATAGGCGTGAGGTATAACGAAGGAAGGAAGGAAGAAGAACCACACACCGCAAACAGATACCTCCGATTCTCCAACAGCCAAATTTTCATAAATAAATTCTCTATCCAATTGAACTACAGTTACATGAATTCCATGGGAAACTCCACGTCAGCAACATTTTGAAGTGAAATTCAAGTTTCAGGTTCAAAAAAATCGTTGCTGCTGGAAATTAAAAAAAAAATCATATTTGTAGTACTCATATTTTGGTGATCGCTTTTTCTTCTAATCAGAAACTGATGGTCTGACATATGCTCTGAAACAGCACGTAAATTGTACTGAATCGAACGAATAGTGGGCAAGTAGCGCCGAGCCCATGACTTGTTTATTGGGATGATAATGCGATATAGTCTTGCAGGATCACAGTATTATTATGGTATGAGTAATAAGATGCACAACAAGGAACCATCCTAAGAAAAACCAAACGCTATCATTCGCATGTGAATAGATGAACGTTTTCCAGAAAAAAAATCATTGCCGTTTTAGATACGTTGTATATCCTGTTAAGAAATTTCTTCGTTGCTCAGTTTCTATGCTTGTGTCATTTGAAGTTTCTTTGTAGCTGTTAATGTATTGATATCATTCATGTTGTCATGGCCTGCAATGAGGTAACAGAGGCATCAGATTTAAAAATTTGAAATTGTTGGTGAATTTGAAACTGGTGTATATCCTTCGTATAACACGAAGAAGTGTTGCAACATTTATTATAGACATCAATCGAATACATTACATGATACATCTTTAATTATTTTATTTCAGTACCCATAACTACAAATGATTGGATAATCAATTTATATAACTCTCAGATCTGACCCTACGCTAACAAATCATTTCCGGCGTATTTCAATTATATTAGCTGATGCAAGATATTGAACTATATTTTCTTAGCGAAGCATTGTAAGATTACGGAAGTACAGATTCGTGTTGTACGAAAAATAATTCTTATCGACTGATTAACTTGGCCAAAAATGTTTTTTTTTTTCATTCAAGCAGGTCCAAATTGATTTCTTGTAATTTGTATATATAATTGAAGACTACCAGCAGATTGATATAATCCGGAATTGCTTTTATAAAATAATGATAGTATTTCTTGTACACAATTGTTGGTTTTTTTTCGTAATTTTCTTGAATAACAAGAATATTTCGTATTATAAAAATATTCTAGTCTTCAAGGTGAAATTCGATGAACTTAGGTGAACTAAGTCCAACATTTGAAGTTACAAGAATTTTTTTTATAAATTACCCCGCATGGAAATTTTAACCCAACCAAGTGTCCAAATAACTCGGATTTCGATCTACCAAATGATAAATATTGTTGGAACATTTTTTTCACATTTATTCGTTAGTTTGTTCATGAGTTCTATCACTTCACCTAATGTTATTTTCATTAATTAGTTCTGAAATTTTTTACATACAAGTGATATAGCAAACTGGATGCAATGTCTACATTGCTATGACTACAGAATTATATGACATATCAGACAGACAAGAGGACATTTTAAGTCAATTTGAATAGTTTTAATCGTCAACTGTAGTTTGAGCAGCTTCCAATATAAACTCGAACGAGAATGGTTGAAAACCGTACCCGGCACCACCATAGAATTTGCTTTGAAACTCCACCCTACAAAATAAAATCGTATTAAAGACGATGTTTCTTTATTCTTTATATTATTTTATAGATGTCATTGTTGATTATATTCACCAGTGAAGACGTAGAGTATGCAGGAAGGCTGAAAGTCCTTCCATCAGGACAAGAATACTGACGGTAAGACAAGCCCAGACGGCAAATGCTGCCCAGAGACCAATTCCACCGAACCAACTTTCGAGAGCTAATCCTTTGCGCAGCACCATTTCCCACAATACTTCAGACAATTCTGGAAGCACACGATTATAAAATTTTAAGAATGCAAGTCACGGTTTCTTTCCATTAATATATCAAAAAGTTGGCTCGAAATCATTTTCTTTCCCCGTTCGAATATCATCACGATCTATATCAACGTGTTAGTATAATGGGTAACTTACGAGCATGAGCTAGTGACAATGCCCAGAGTCGGAGATACGATGCGGTATGCGAAACGCTACCGAGAACGTATTCAATGGTGTGGATACCCTGATGAATCCAGATTTCTGATACGTCTTCCTCTTCTTCTTTGTGGGGCCCAGCAGCTGCGCCTGCACCAGATTGTACTGTAGCACCAGCACCTTCCACATCTCCGTTTTCATTTCCATGATTGTTGAGCTGTATGGATTGAAAAATACGAATAAATTTTAAAGGCTCGATGAATCGTATGAAACAGTATTCAAGATTCCTCCAATTTTCGCGGGAAACAGGAACAATTACCTGATAATGCTGTTTCTTAGCATTTCGCATAATCATAATTGGCTTCAACGCAAGCATCCATGGCACGGATAGCACAGCTCCGATAACTAAAATCACTTGAAGTGTTCCCTGCCCAGGGAACATGTATGCTTCACAATCTTGGCTAGTTTCTCCGTCTTTGAATAAGACCATGTTGATAAATGTGATAAGCACTGATGGCGCACAGTGAGGTCCATATTTAATTTCTAAGACAATGAAAAGAAGTATTGAATTCAGTGAACAGTACGAATAAGCTGACGACTAGAGATCGAAATCAATTCCATCAGTCTAAGTTTTTCGTGTCATCAATTGCAAACTCACCGTTCATTGGTCCGTATTTGATCCATTTGATAAACATCAGTATGACCAAGTATAGGAAAAGGAAGGTCAAGAAAATAACTTGTGGGATGAACGCGGCAACGATGTTCACTGTTTTCTTAAAATATAAGTAATTGCACAATCCGACGCTAACGCCAAACAACATGTGGATAATACCAATGATGATGGAGAGTTTCATTTTATAAGAGTTGAAAAATACGATTTTGTTTTCGGACAATTGCCATACGGGATCCATTCCCAGAGGGTACGGGTATCCGCGATAAGCGGTAGAGTTTGGATCCAGCTGCAAAGCTGGATTGGACTGTATATCGCTGAGAGTATACGGTTTTACTGTCCAGTAAGACCCGAATATGTTCAGCGATTTGGAGAAGACATCATTGTAAATGAGTCCCGTGTACATGGAAAATAATCCCATAAGGAAGATGATGTAACGACCACCGAAGAATATATTCCAGATTTCATTATCAGATTTCTTGGCGGCCAATGGTTTTTCTTTCAGTATCATCCAACCAGCGAACAGGAACATTAGAAGTCCATGACCAGTATCACCAAACATCACGGCGAATAAGAATGGGAAAGTGATAATAGTGTAAGGTGCAGGATTCATCTCTCTGTAAGAGGCAACGGCGTACGCGTCAATCAAAGCTTGGAATCCTTTCGTGAATTTATTCGTGCGATTATAAGTCGGAGGGTCTTCGAATGTCTCCATGCGATTCAATATAGGTGGAACTGAACTTCCACTACGTTCCTGTAATATTCAACAAATCGGAAATCAGTTATATGCATGGAAAACTTTTTTATTACTAGATCGAAGATTAACATGTTTTTAAAAAATCAGTTTTTGTACGCGTTGCTGAAGCCTCGAGTACAAACTCCGAAATCTCAGCCATGAGCATAACTATGATGAAAAAAAAATCTTTAGAATTCGGAATTTTCTTTGCTCGAGTTCAATCTGATGAATCTCATTTTTGCGATTTTCAACGAAATAAATCTCTTAATATATGAAAATTGGATTTAAATGTTGCAAAATATGCCCTCCTTATGTCGTGTAAATGTTGTCTGGGATTCCAAAGAATTCACTTCATAAAGATATCGCACGGATACTCAATGCGACGTATATTATCTGGAGATTATGCAATCAACCTGAGTTGCCGTACATATCATCAACATATGATCTTCGTGATGCAGAATAAGAGCAAATTACGTTACTTCACGAATAGCGAAATGGCATAACTGTGGGTATTGTACTTTGGGAATAATTAAATAAATTATACTAAACTCGATAACAAAAATAGCTTTTTGTTCCATTCATCAAGTTCAGAGTGCACTATTCAAGCTATAATATTTATACTTCATGTACATCTTATTCAAATCGTTTGCACCAAAATATAGATGTACCGCCATATATCATCGATAATTTGGAATAAGAGAACAAGCAAATTTTTCTTTCGATATGCCAGTTGAAGGGGCTGAAGATCTAAGATGATGAAACGTCAATGTTTTCTATTGATATGAACCGTAATAAAAGGTAAACTTACAGTTCCACGACGTAATGCGAGTTGAATCGTTTCGATGTCCAATACTGGCACCCAGCATTCGGCAATCAAACATTTCTGAGTTACATCCAAGTTGAACAAATTCAGAGTATGATAAATGGCCTTGATTTTTCGTACTTTAACGAACCAATTTTTGATATTTTTAGCAGCAGCTACCAGGACGCGATGACGATGATCTTGTGTCTGCCCAAGAACCTAAGTAGAGAAATTCAAGATCAAGATTCCGTATATTCCATGAAATTATGATAATTATTACTTTGATAAACAAACTTTGTACAAGATATACTGATTTCAACAATATGGTAATACAGAGCGTGGTAGACCTGTTACAAATAGACATTATAATGGTGAAGTCCAGGTAAAAATAACTTAGCATTTTGATAAATAAAATCCATAGCGAACAGTCATGCGTATTTTCTGGAATTTATTACTTACGGTGTTCAAATCTTCGATACGTGTCATGACACCCATTGCCATTTCGCGGCGGTCTGCTGGTGCCTCGGGACATGGGTAAAGAGTAGCTCGGAAACCTTCGCAAATTTTCTTGACGCGAGTTTTCAATTGATCTCCTTGGAAGAAGATAATGAAGACGGATTTGAAGACTTGATCGCCCTGGGTTAAACGAATAATTGCAATGAATAGTTTCGGTAACAGGTACATAATGTCAATATTTTATGAATTTCGCTACTGACCGTAGACGGATCTTCCAAAGGAGTTTCAATTTCAGCTTGACGTAAAAAAACGTTTCCCCGACATGCACGCCACAGCATACGTTCAAATGCTGGAATGCGTTCTCTGAGAATGACTCCAGCGACGAAACTATTTGAGGAAAAGTATTAAAACATCGAGCTAGATAGAACAACTTACATAATATACATGACCTATCTACTTCTTAATTTTAGTATTAATTTTTAGCTTCCTTAGTCCGTAATATCCTTTCTGACAATATCGGTAACATTGCCATATTACTCAGGTATTGATAATAACCATCAAGTCCTAGCTCTTTTCGTTCGGTTCAGTAGATCTTTGCTTTTCATCTCAAACAAGCTGGAGTTACTAGGCTATTCGATTAGTACAGTTAGTTTCATTAACAACGATATCTGTTGATATCCGAATTATTATTCTGTCCAAAGAAATCAGAATATCATGGAGCAAATAGTTCAAATTGATGGTTTTTGAGTACGTTTTATTTAGGAAATTAAATCTTACGGATTTGGAAATACTCTGTTGCTTAAGAATGCTCTATACACGAAGAAGTTTATACGTCGTTTACACGTTCTCTTCAATTTAACAGCAAGTGTCGTCGATACTTATGGAGACCATGTCAAGATGTGCATAACAAAAGGGTGATGATTCTTGTAGCCATGGTCGTTTTACATACCTTGAAGATATCTGGCATGAAATTTTCAAATAAAGACGTTCCAAAAGAAAGAGAAAAATAAACAACAACGACACTCGGACAAAACAATAGCAAACCAAACAAACACTTAATAAAATAAAACACTGACCGTTTTGTCATTTCAATTTGACAGTCAGATCATCCGATTAGCGAAGTAAAATATAAAATATGAAATGTAAAGGCACGAGATGTAAAATATAAAGTTTATTAATGTCTTATAGATTTTGATACGAAATCTTATTAGTATTCATATTTTCAAAGAAAGCAAGATCGCATAAAATAGATCATGAAAAAACAATGGGAGCGAGTAAATGTATAAATAATTGGGAGATATGTAACAGGCAACTATTTGTCCATATTTCAAAATAACGAAAAGACGAACAAGCAGGGAATTGAGTGTGAATATGTTTCGCAAAATCACTCTGCAAAAATATCTGTGTCACACGAGTATACATGATTTAATGGTCGAAAAACTATTCATATATCAGCGAGTGCTGTCTGCGGAGGTATTAGAAAATTGTCTGACTATTATTAATATTATCACTAATAGTTAAATAGGTATAGATATAGGTATAGGCTATTATCTACAGGAAAAACATAGGGTGCGATTTTAGAAGTTCAGAATCGATGTAGGCATGTATTCAAAAAGATGAGATTGTTAGAATATTGTAACCTTGAAAGCAGGATAATTTTAATTTTGTACGACAATCGCAATTTCTGACTGAGCCCTTACAAACATCGAAATGAAACAGCTATACACTGGTATGCGTCAAGATAATCGAGATTTTCGATTTTGGAAATCGATCCTGAATCAATGTTACGCTTGCAATGAAGTAAGTTTAATCAAATGCAAATTAATACGTCACTGTATTTAATACTGATGTGAATTCCTTAATATAAGTGTACGACTTAAACCACTGGCAAAGATTCTATGATCGTCAACTATCATAGAATGAAATGTAACGTGTAATTTTTTGCTAATCATCCAGCGTTTAAATCTTTTACAATCATTAGGATGATATATGTGTATGTAGTTCAATTAGTTTTTTTTGAGTAAAGCATCTGTAATTTATTTTAAACTTTCGATGAATTTTTTTTGACACATTCCACTGTATAAATGTTGAACATGTTCTGAAAAGTAGGATAATAGCATTCCATAGATAGGCATAGATTTGTAAGAACAAGTCCCAAGACGTAAGAAAGCCATAAAAGTACTACAATGCAATTCGATGACTATAGAATGCTAGAAGACAAGGATTGCTGCACAGTATCAACGATATTCATATAGCTATTTCCCTAAAACATAAAAAATGTATCCAAGAGCTCTGTGTTAACTTGATTGCCTCAATTTTGTCAGGGTACCTTAAACAGAGCATTACATTGTAATTTCTCGATTGGTAAGATAAACGTGCTGATACTGAGCTCAATTGTATACCTTTGGGGTTTGGATATCGTTTCACTGAGGTTCAACTTTTGGGTATATTAATCGAGGAGGCATCTAAAGTACGTACCCCAACTGAACAGGACCAAGGGTAGACTGGCGGGCGATATTATCATCACTAATCAGTGCACGTGTCATGGACTCGGTGGGGTTCAAGCCAGCGTGCTCTTGCTGACGACACAACAGACAAGACACAACCACATTAGCGTACTATGTACGATCACAATACTGAAACGCCATTTGGATTCCGCATACATAATTGGCGCTTGTTAGAATGACATTCGTCAACATACTCCATACGTTTCAAAGACAATCTGATTTCAATACGATGTTTACTTTAACTAAAACCCAATTTAACACTACAAATTACTCAGCTCCAGTAGTCAAACCCCCCCTCCCCCCTTCATTCCCACCTGCCCCCCTCTGAATATGGCTAGAATAAGATAATTCTGCAATCATACATGCCATCAAGAATGGTTTTTCCTTTGTACCATGAAGAATGTTAAATATTTCTATTGTTTGCGAAACAAATGGATTGAAACGTTGTCACGATGTTCATTTCGTTCCGATATGTATATTAAACAATGTACTTGATAGGTGATAGAGAACTGAACTCTATCCTGTAATTTTTGCTTTCAAACGCACAAGAGTGATTCGATATAACTGAGTTGGCTCAAATATAAATTGTCATCGTATTGTGGAAAAAACCTTGTAATTCAGAAATACTGTCCTCTATCACAGTTGCTCATTTTTAACCTTGGATTCCATAATAATTGTGGTTTTGTAGATATTTTTTTTATGTTCAGGATCATGATAAATATATTATACGTTTTGAAAACTAGAATAACAGATGTTGCTTTTTCAGAGAAGTGAAAGTATTTTCGGTTCTTTTCAAATTACTCTCGAAATACAGCAAAAAAAATCGGTAGTAAGAGGAATTATAGATTCTTGAAACGTCAGGTTAAAAGCGAGCTATTTCAACGAAAAGGTCGCGAATTGATTAGTAATAAATGTGATGCCAATTTGTATTTGATTTTGTTAATAGTAATGGACACTTTTAAGACACATCTGTACGACCAATTCGATGTGTCAGCTACATATAATCAAATCATTCAACAATATTATCTATTACATTAACTTGAATAATTCACAACTATAAGTATACGGGGCATTCCACGTCAAATGAGACGGTTTGAATAATTTTGAATTTTGGATTTCCTTCATTTGTTGACATTTTTTAGTACCCATAAAAAAATTCTTCCTGGTAAAGTTCGAAAATTTTTTGCTCGCCAGTTCCAAAGATATCGAATTTTGAAAAAGAACTGGTCTTTTTCGGCTTTTGGGTCATACCTTCTTCAAAATGGTCCAACTACAATTGTTTTTGGTTAAAAATTTTGTTTTCTTAGGTACTTTTTAGAAAATAATGCAAAAAATTGTTCAAAGTGTTTTTACATACGATTTTTGAGTTTGAAAGTTTCAGCCCTTAAATGTCACATGGGGTCCCAAAGACCCCAGCTTTTTTTGACAGAATATTTGAATATGATGTACGTTTTTTTCTGAATAGTGAATAATTTTATCTTATGAATAATAGTGAATAGAATGGCTTATAATTTTCAAAGTCGTTGCGCTCGAGAGGAATTGATTGAAGATGATGCGCATAAAGAAGTTATTGATGAAGCATCTTTGCAAGAAGAAGAAAAAAACCCTAAGATTATCTGTCCTTCATGCAGAAGACCAATATGCGATACGCATCGCCTATACTTGTGCATTGGCTATGCAAGTGGGGAACAAACTATCTCATATTTTTCAAAAGTCTTTTCTTTACATTGCTACAATGTTATTCAATCAATTTTTATATTGGTATTACTTTTTATATAACCTTTCATTACCTTCGAACACTGTAATATGCTAGGATTGGCTAACAAGTTTATTCAAAAATATTAATAATTAAAAAGTTACTCATTTTTTTTAGGAAAGAACGTAAACCTTACTTTTTCTGCGTCGTTTATATATTTTCCGGCGTCAGAAATAACATTTGACCTAAGACATCGTTTGATTGTTTGAAAAAGACGTTAAAGAGTATGCAAAAAAATGTTGAATTGAAAATATCCTCTAACAAAATTTTTTACAGCAATCCAGAACGCGGGGGTCCAAAATACCCCATGTAACATTTATGTTATTATTTTGAAGTGTGAAATTTAAGGGTTAATCTTGTTTTTGAAACTGTATGTACTCTGCCATTTTCTTGATGATTTTTTATTAAATAAATAAAAGCATTTGTTATTACTTTGTTTCGACGATCTAAAATACTAATAATATATTTCAAACACCTATTGACGATAAAAATGAATGAAAATCAATTCCAAATAACTAAGAAAAGAAAATTCACAATCATTAGTAAAAAATGGTTCTATTAATCGGTAATAGCGAAAAGTTTCGAAATTTTCAAAAATAGAATAAATAGAAGTTTGGAAAAACAGTTTTAAAAACAAATCTACAACTTTAAAACTCAAGGATCGCATGAAAAACACTTCGAATAATTTTTTTTGTATATTTTTCTAAAAAGTATGTGATGAAAGCAAAATTTCAACAGCAAAAAATTTGAATTTGTGGACCATTTTCAAAGAAGTTTTGAGCAAAAACCTCACAAAAGCGTTTTTTTTCTTCAGAATTCGATATTTTTTGAATCGGTGATTAAAAAAATGTCAAACTTTACCAGGAAGAGTTTTTTGATGGATACTAAAAAATGTCAAAAATCGAAGATCAAAAATTCAAATGATTCAAACCGTCCAATTTGGTGCGGAATGCCCCTTATGCAACAAGCTCAGTGCATCCGTGGTATAAAAAAATAGGGTTTAAAAATCTTAGTTATGAATTTTCATCGCTCGTTTGTAGATGATGGTAATTACGCGAAAACATAAAAAATAGCATAGCACAAATGTTAATAAAAACAGGCAGCATGCGGTGTTCTAAATACTCTTAAGCGAAGCAATTTCGTATTTTCCTACAGACCGGATCGTTAGTTTTTGTTCGCAACAAATGTGGGTCGGATCATTGACATTAAGAATAAAAAATTAACTCTCAGGGATGTAGGAAAATCAATTTAAAGAAATAGAGTAGCAGTGCCATTGTGCTTGTTAAAAGATATAGGTGTTCATACATACCCATGGCCACACCATCATCATTTAAATGTTATTCACATGACATGTCTCTGAACGCTGATCTGTATAATAGTATGCATCGACTTACAGTCGCAGCATCATGAAAAAAAAATACTTGTACCCAACCAGATCATTCTGCGACTCAGCAGGAGAAAGAGAGAAAACGTTATTATCCTCGTTATCCAATTTCGGAAATGGTAATGGTAAACTAAATTTTGCACCAGACTCGTTCGTCGCTAGCTAAAAAATGCATATCATTGTATGTTTAACATCGTATTAGGCACCCAGTTTTATAGACAGACTATCTAATTGAAACATAGAAACAAATTGTTATTCAACAACCAAGGTAACAGTCGCGTTTGTCGTTCGAGAACACCAATAATTGTTAAAACATTTGTCCAAGGCATAATAATCATGACCCATTTCTTTGGATAACAAAGAGTCTAATAGTTTCCAAAGACTTGCGCGTTCACATATTGAAGTGGATCTTTGGATTGATATTCGGGAAACTTCACTGAAATATACCACAGACTTGATCTTTAACTTTGGAAATTAGATTTTGTCCCTGACTTCAAGGACATTTGGTCAAGATCACTCGCTTCTTTGCGTGACGAGGTCGATAAGGTACAGAATTTACAATTCGCGTACAGTTTTGTAGATTATTACATTATATATTAGACTTTTTGAAATTTCTTAAGCATGAAATATTGATGGGATCTCATGTTTTTGTTAAATTTATGTTTTGCAGTCTTGACGGTACAAATGTCTTGACAATCATACATTGGAAACGACGTTCTCGTACCATTGTAAAATAGTAAATGTTCAGCAAAACACGAAATTGTGCAAATGCAAATAACGGTTGATAACAGCTTGCCTGAGGGGATTCCTATAGAGTGCTCCTATGATGTCTGCCGCAGTGTACAGGTGCTGTAACGACAGAATACACGAACTTATCGTGTTCTCTCTACCTAACATTTGATCTCGATATTCTTCTCAGATGAGCGACGTTGATTAAATTTAAATGGAATACACGATTATTTCCAAACTGGGGGACGTATTTTTCCTGAGCGTAGTGCCTTTGGTAGTAGTATACTAATTTGCTTGAGTGAAATGCAAGCTCGGATATGTAAGATCGAACAAAAACTGAAGGAGTATCGTGGAGTTGTAGAATGTGTCAGATGATTGCAACGTAAACGTATAAGTAACAGAATAGACGCTCCCTGCATATTCTGAACACCACGATACTCAAATTTTTTTTTTTTTTTGTACAGTGCAGAGCATAGCGTTCATACAAAACTTCCAGGATACTAAGTTGTTGTCAAATGCTTCATTTCTGTGCCAGCCATGTACCTTTAAGCTTCTGTTTTGAAAAAGGTTTTTCAAATCATACAAGCAAAAATGAGCTCTTTTATCGATGGTTAAATTGCAATAAGCTCAGCTATTCATTCATAAACATGCTGACTCTTAATACCCCTAAATTATTCATGCAATCATATCCCAATGATTAAAGTGTGCTCATTATATCTTTGGTCGTCGAGTAGACATACTATTTAGAATTTGAAGTATGTATACAATTCGTTACGTTTAATAGATTTAAGAAACCAATTGGTAAACAGCACACATGTGACCGAATATCAATGAATTCAAACTCTGCTCGTGAAATATTGTTCGAGTGCTCAACTGAATTTTGAGCGAATAAATATATGTGCGTTATTTTTGTCAACTTAGAAGCTTGTCGGAACACTGTACTCTGCATTATGCAGTTGTACGTCACAATTAATTACCCGAGCTTGAGAGCCTGGCCGCCAGCGCGGAGGCCCTCTTCGCCCAACAGAGTGACTTGCTCTTCCTCGCGGCTTGGATCGGCCATCTGCGATACGACACCTCCATACTCAACCTGGCAGTAGACACTTGTCACCTGTTCAATGCCCTGTCTCTCTACAAAGTTTTTGGCAAGGAAATTGAAATGGATTTCGAAATTACAAGATCCTGAATCTAAGTTAGCGATAAATTGGCGACGAAAGCAAGAATTGTACGCAGGATGAGTTTCATTTGTAATACTTGTGTAACAAAAAAGGTGATCGTGAAAAAATCCTATTTTATTTTTCAAAGAAAATATCAGATTTGTTGGGAAAAAATGTTTGGAGCAAAAAAACTCGTTTTTTAGACAAAAATTCCATCCAACGTACCGCGCCTAAATATTTCCGGCCTCTGTATTCAAGTATGAGCCTAGCATTTTCGTGTGGTGAAAATTCGATTTACCAATTTGATAGATAAGTGCCAGTGATAAGAAAAATCAATATTGATTTCAAGTACCGATTATCATTCATCTAAAAATCAGTTACAAAGCTGCTCTAAATTTAAACGATCAACAGACGAAATAGATACGTCTGAAATTATCGCGACAAAAGTTGACGTAATGTTCTTCGTCAGTGACGTTAGAGACCAAAATTTACTTAGTATCAAGATTTATTTTGTTCATTTTTTTCACGGTTCGTCGTTTGTGAAACCTTGGCAAGACCAACTTGTACGAGCATGTGATACGAACAAGGTCGAACGACCGTGCCTACTTTCTAAAGGCTAACTGTAATTTGCTACAGTCTGTTGCCGTTGATTTCGTAGCACGTCATGAAATCGCATTTTCTTCTTTAACTAGTTTCAAGACCATTACAAGGCTGTTTTTTTTTTTTTTTAATTTTTAACCAGGTTCATCGCAAAAATTTGAGTTTAACTGATTTTTTTGCGACTGCTTTCTTTAAATTGAGGTGGTGAAATCTGTCAAAACAAACTGTCAAAATTAATCCGTCGTATCAGTCAAATACTAAATCCTGATAAAGTTATCGAATCATAATTGGTTTTACTTAGATATCCAAATTTAGGTGAGAATTATTTGCTATTAACAGATTAGCTTTGAAACGTGTGACTCTGATTGATGAAACGTTCAATTATTGTCATCTGGTTTTAATCCTCAAGATAGTATAAACTGTCTTTGAAATTTGATGAATGAGGTCTAGATTATGATGATGACTCCTACATCTGAAATAAGACTAACAACGAGTCGAAAAAAAACGTTGTTGTTTCTTTCATCCTTATTTAACTTTTCTCTCGTGTACACTTGTTCGTCGACAATGATGAGAACATTGGACACATAAATGGAACAATAGCTGACTAATAATAATCAGAGAGACAGATAATAAGAGGTGACTCGTGTCCACTGCATGGCTGCAACTTTGTTAGTCGATAACATTGACACAAACATCCCTAGAATCACTCAACAAAATCATTAGTAACATTTAATGGAGATATACTCGCATCAAAGACGGTTCGATGTGAACTAAAATAGCAGGAATAATTATGTCATAATTCCAGTAATTATTATTCATGTGGGGTGCTGTGCTATTTTGTTAAAATTTCTAAGCACATATTAAAATCACTAGCATCAGGCACATTGGTGCATGTCTAACGTTCTCCATGCGTGTAATAAGTCTCATTCAACTTGAAGGCATGACCGTATTGAATATGGAAACATCACAAAATGTTCACAGTGTTTGAATTATTTTTTCGAAGTTTCTGACCAAGCTACGCTCAAATTTCAGATTTCAAGAATAAATAGCAGGCTATGTGTCCAACTGGAATGAAATTTTCGACTCAAATTTCATGCGGATAATTTCGACGAAGAATTTTTTCAAAGTAAAAGTTAATTATTTCAAATATTTTCAGCAGCTCAATTTTTAATCCTTTCTGTAAAATGTCAGTTAAAAAGGAAAAGATATCACCAGGTAATTTTATCAGAAAAATATGTATAGATAATCTCGAAGGTTACATAACGCTTAGTGGAAGGAATAAATTAACTTGTCGAGAGGAAAAATTCATCCTCTCGCAATCATAAGTAAATTTAGAAAACAGCCATCTTCTTTGTTACTAGATACATAACAGCATGACACAGTTCACAGACAAAAAGTCATGCTTCGCAGCTGACGAGACTCATTGAATGGTTATAGCAAATAAAATGGCTGTGCAAATGAAAAAACAAACAGCATGGGCAGCTGTCTGGCTAAATTAACACGAATAAGATGCGTCTTACAAGGGAACCACATAAACTTCCATCTTAATTTTTGCACCCGCTGAAAATCAACTGACTGAGAACGACAGAAAACTATTCTCAGAAGGAGAGCTATTTTGATTCGACTCACTTTTGCACAACTATATTCAATATTATTATAGAACTTAGATACTGTCCTAAATTTCGAACAATATGATACAGCTGTAGCACTTTGTTATTAAAGATATTTTCATGTACACTTAATAAAGGTATAACTAATTGTTCCATTTGAATTCCGAATTACATAAGTTCCTTTCCAGTAGCATCCAAACAAATTTGTTCGTCCATCAATGAAAGCGCATGGTTGAGAATCAAAAATGCCTTCTCCTCTGATTATAAATATTGATCAAACTGGTATAGATTTTTTTGCAGTTTGGTCAAAGAAGAATCACACGTAATGTCTAGCTCTGACCAAAAATACAGATCATGCTAGAACATGGTTCATTTTTACATATGAAACAAACATGACATCATGTTTCAAACTGTATTTAATACATATTAAGAATCCACAGCCATGATATCCCATCCTCGTTATGTTAATAGAATAGTTAAGGAATAAATGATCAATTTTTTCCATTTACTGTTACCATACCGTAAGTTATACTAACAGACAACATGTAAGTCAATGATGTCACTCTTCATTTTCCAAATATCTTTCACACATTGTGTATATGCTTTGCACATCATGATTGACAGCAAAAGCGAATAGAGTTTTCTTACCTCGTCGAAGAAGACTTGAGTCTTTCTTAAAATGTGCTTGAGCTCGGTAAGCTCCAAGAAATTACGCTTGAGAGCTTCGGCATTCTGATTGACTTCCCGAAGCTCGTTCTCCAATTTTTCAAACGTTGCTTCCAAATCAATCATTTCACGTGGCTGGGGTGCTTCGGGATTTTCACCGGTATCCAACATTGGAATACCATCCTTTTTGATTTCCTTTTCCAGATAGCGTAATTTTCTCTCCATCTCGTCACATCGTCGTACTTCATTGACAAATTTCCGTTGGAAAGCATTGACATCCGGATTAAGCTATAGATCAAAAGCATATTTTCATGTTTTCTTCAACTTCTCATATTAGAACGAAAATTGTTTCTCTCTCTCTCTCTCTCTTTCTCTCGTCACGAGACTACGGTAAAATATGATAATCCGGATACACTCGACCAATCATAACTATTCGTAGAGAGTCTAGGGACAGAGCTGATTGGCGATTGGAAGGAACAAAAGCCGATCGCTCGTTACTTGTCCATTGCACATCCGCAACGCCCCATAAAGCAGACGGTCAAGAACCTAAAATCTACGTAAAAAAAAATAAAAAAATAATAGAAATGAGGGATCAACTGGCTGGGCATACGATTCCTGGAGGAAAAGCGGCGTAAGGAATATTTAATGAGCGTTTGCGCGGATTTCTTCGAGTGATGGTGGCGGAAATATGGTAAAACGAAATTGTTTCATGTTCCTTCGGTAATTGGACGATTCCACGAGATCCACACCCATCGATTTTTAGGAAATTAGATGTTACAGACGATATGACGAGCGACCGCTAATCAAACATGCGTAAGAGACGAAAGGAATGTAAAACTCACGTCACGGAATTGAACGAGACCTAATTCGCCGAGCTCAGACACGCAAGCATAAGCCGCCTCGCTTTGCAGGAAGAGTTGACACAAGGTCATCTCCTCACTACGGAAAAGGGAACCCATTTTTGCGTTGTTTCCTCCTACACTGGTGTCGTTACAGGTGTCGACTTAGGCTAGAATTTTTCGTAAGATTTGTTATTCGGATCGAAGATCATACGGAAATTGGAAGGTAACGCTCGATATGAGTCAACTAACACTACAAGCACTGACTGGCGGTCGGTCCACGAACGACGACTTACCGAACGACACTGTTGTCTGCTGTTGACTCACGCTAGCAGACCAAATTGGACCAGATGAAGAAAAATGGCCAACGTTGCTAAGCTCAGGAGAAGGGGAGCGAGCCGAGGCTGTTATTGGCCAACCGTTAATACCTCAAACCAGTTACATGTGGTGCTTTCCATTCACGCACGAAGTCGACTACATTCAACTATAGTCGAGAATAATCGACTATAAAGTCGACTACAGTTGCCTTAGTGCGTGAATGGAAAGCACCAATAAACGCCGTAAATTGAGCTACCTGAATCATTAGAGTTGGGAGACTTCTGTTTAATTCTGTGTGACTTTGTGAACGCGATGAATGCAGATGAATGTCATATAAAAAGCGCGCGAACATTTTCGACTAGATTATTAATAGGTTTTCTTGTTGAAGATCGTATTTTCGAGTTACGACAAATTTCCGTGAATATAAATCAATATGAATTGTTCGCTTTAGAATTATTATATCACTCATGCAACTATGGACGATGAAAAATTAATAAAGTCTATACAATCGACATTTAAGCTGACTGGATTAAGCATAACGAGGTTAGAATTTGTAGTGATTTAAGCATATCATTTAATGGAATAACATCTTGATAATATCTAAATAAGTTTTACGCTTACAGAAAGTGTAGTGCGTATTTCGCAAAACAATTACGCTCCATCGATCAAGTTGAACACCAAGATTGGATAACTCGAATCGCAGAGCAAATTCTATCACAAGATTTGGCTGAGCCATGCGTGACAATAGATGACATTAGAGTTGCAATAATAAAATGTATCCAACCCACTAATACTTGTCAAGCTACAGAGACGGTGTTCAATGTTATAAATGCTTTTGAAATTCCCAAAATAAAATATGATCTGGGTAAAAAGAAATACGTTGTTGAACAAAGTAGACCAGACTTATATTCCGAACCTGTGAACAAATCTATGGTATTCAGGGAACGATTAGAATTATTATGGTACAGAACTTTGAAGCACGAGTTGTTTACTCCTCTGAAATTCGGCGAAACTAACAAGCACAAACTTCGATTATGCCCTATTGAATACTTGCTCAGTTCTTCCAAAACCGAAGATGTATACATAATGGGTGTGTTGGCCCAGTTTACTGAACGACAATATTATCTGGAAGATACGAGTGGATATGTCAAAATTGACTTGAGCGAAGCAATATCCTTTTTTTACTTTATTTTCGATAACCATATACTGATTTTGTTCTGCTGTAGGAACTGTTCACAGAATTCAATGACTGGCTTGTTTAATATTTACAACATTGTCTATGTAAACCTTAATCCCACTGAACAATTTTCAGACAAGTTTGATTACCGAAGGTTCAGTCATTATTGCAAACGGGAATTACGACGATGGGATTTTCAAAGTTACAGATATTGGATTTCCACCTGCTGAAGCGTCAGAAAATACTCGATCAGAATTTGGATCAATAAACACGTTTGGCGGAGGGCATCCAACTTGTCTAAAAACATCGGAAAAATTGAAACTACACGAAGTATCGGCTGGAGATAGAATAATAGTATTTGTATCTGAATTATGGCTCGACAATCCAATGGTTTTGGACAAATTTCGAACATTGATCGAAGGATATTCGTCTTGCCCGCCTATAGCTTTTGTGCTCACAGGGCATTTCTTGAGCTTTCCCCCCAACACAACAACTTTTGAGAAGATGAAAGTGGGCTTCAAGACTTTAGCAGACATAATATCAAATCATCAAGTGGTCATCAAAGAGAGTAAATTTATTATTGTCCCCGGACCTTTTGATCCGGGAGCACCGAGAATATTACCAAGAGGACCACTTCCAACATGCCTTGCAGAAGATTTAATCAAAGTTGTTCCCAATTTGATACTCGCTACAAACCCATGTCGAATACAGTATTGTACAAAAGAAATTGTTGTATTCAGGGAAGATATTTTGACGAAAATCTGCCGAAACACGTTGCAATTCCCATCTGAAGGAGAAGTTTGGGATCACGTTAGTAATCACGAATGGCTGGCACAAAAAAAAAAACATAAAGTTTACCAACGATGTTATTGCATTCACCTTTTTTTTTTTAATTTCAGTACGCCAAGTCTATCGTCAGCCAATCGCATGTAACTCCAATGAGCTTGCCAGCGGTACCGGTGTATTGGAAACACGATCAAGCTCTACGATTGTATCCTACGCCAGATCTGGTTGTTGTTGCAGATCAATTTGAAACATATATCTCCGGGCATTCTGACTGCCTTGTCGTGAATCCGGGAATTTTTTCTAAAAACAACTTCACATTCTTGGCTTACGTGCCTCACGAGAACTCAGTTGACAAATGTGCTATTCCTACTGGTGAGAACGAATAATTGTGTTTGATACACATGTAAATTTGTTGAAATAATTGAAAAGTAATGCAAAAGCTACCCAATGTTCTTCATTCGATTGAAAGCAACCGTGGATTGATCCTCAACCTAACGTTTAGAAAAGACGCTTTAATTAAAAGGAAACAATTCAATCTTTTGAGGTTTTTACAGATTATATATACAACTTTGAATTATACAACGGTTTTGTACAATATATCTTTTTTTTCGGCGGATAATAAATGTGTTCCATTTTCTTCTCTTCAGTCTACGTCACTTTATTTTGACAATACTTTTGGAGTTGTTTTGTTGATAACACCTTTCGTAACCTAGGAGTAACAAGTGCAATCAAGTTAACAATAAGATTGAATTAAATTAAATCGCCATATTAAAAATAAGTTAATCACTCGTCACGGATACTGGGGATTGATTTCTCATTTCCAATGCTATGCAAAAAATCTACTAGTTATCGTTGTAACACACATGCCACGTACTCGCTACTTATTTTTTTTTTAATTTTAAGCTTAAGAATCAAGCGTATATTAATTATCGAATTGTTTTAAACTGTTAATTGCAAAAATATTCTATCAACGTTGGCTTTGTAACGATACGATATCATTCGCATACTGTACACGTTCATCGTTTACTATACATAACCACCTCAATATCCAATGACAATTCATTGCGTATCAATGTCGTTAACTGAACAATTGACAATCTATCGCGGTCTGCTATTGCAAATGCACGGCGTTTTGCTTTGCGCTGTTTGTTACTTCACATAAATAGATACATACAGTATTAAATACAATATTTAGTCGCTCACTAATATAAGTTCCAGGTTACAGGTACAAGCTGTGCGTTGTTGTAAGGTCCTAAATAATTTCACCATCTTCATTACCAGCGGATTCACTTACTGATTACGTATCGATTAGAAGCTACCATAAATTATCTGTATTACTGACCGTTTAATACGATTATTGCCATGATCGACTTAAAACGAAAAGAACTGAAATGTTACTCGAACCACGATTAATGATCAACACGGAATGACATACAAAAAAATCCGAAGGATGTGTAATTAATCGAAGTTTTATCCTATTTGGTGTATGTTCGAAGTGACCAACTTCAGAATTTTTGGTTGACTGGAATTTGTTTGTCCTCGCAGATATTTCGCTGGTACTGCATATCATCGTGTCTATCGTATCGTGCAATACAATTTATTTTCCAAGCAACAAAATAACAGTTCTTCAAACACATTTGCGTACCATATCAATGACAGTAATAACCGTGGAGTCCATATAGATTGTAACAAAGTTATGCAAATTGTGAAATCCGAATCAGACGGTGATGCTGTTGTGTATAATTATACAAAAACATGTTCTGTCGTACTAATGCACATGACACGGATAGTTTACGAGCTTCTCCTGATACAACCGATACAGCACACTCTTAACAATAAGTTGGTTATTCCAGTTAGTGATTCGTTACTCGATTCCTCGCAACGGAATTATGAACCATATTCTAATATATAATATAACGTTACACATACCTACCAGAACCAATGTGGTACGAATATATACCTGTATGTACATAATTGTACATATATACATATATGTATATACGAATTCACGTATATGATATATACAATTTTATGTATCACGTTAAGTCATTGGCTACACCATAACTGTGAACAAACCTTCGATAATTACCTATTGGCTATTTCGCATATCAATAACGCAACTAATCCATATGTTCAGTCACCAGAAGAGCCAGCCATGACGTATTCGATAATAAAGCAAATCCATTTACGTTTAAATCGGATTTTAGTCATAGTCATCATTTGTATAGTCTGCTATAATAATGGTTAGCAGTTTTTATATTGATTCAAATAATTTTGTCGTATTTCACAATTATCCGGTGGTAAATACTTTACATGTTCGAGCGACAAGTATAACACACATCACCTTCACCTCACGTATTCTTTTGCTGCATATGTAGTTCTCCTGCAATAATAATACAATTTAGTGAATGTAGTTTTTCACAAGAATGATCAACAGCTAAATTCCAGTCAAGCATGGCACAGAACAATACTAACGTTCTTTTTGATACCTTCGACAGGCCTCGTTCCTTTCTTCAGCATCGAAATACCACAGTGTAATAGCATATCTTGTTTTATACGCCGGTTGTACCTCGTGCGGATTCCTCCTATCTGACCAGAAGAATAGGATTCTGTCGAAAAGTGGTTCGATGTCGGCAACTTGATCGCTCCAACCTTCGGGGAATATTCTCAAGAGCCCACCATTTTTCTGAAACGCAAATTTAAATCATAAAGTTCAGTTTCAACGATTGCAGGGTATTACAAGAAATAAAATTTCCAGACTCGCAAAGTTAGAATAAACTTACCTTAATGTCCCAATCGATGTTCAAATAATAAATTGCAGTGATACATCTTCCATCTCGATTTGGATTGTCGACGTGCTTTACGTAGTGTGATCCGAGTCCTGGATAACAAGCTACCATTGCCTAAAACAAAAACAAAAAATGTCTCTCAACTAACATGTTCCTTAATTACGCAAAATATTCCAGAACAATAGTTCAACAAAATCGTTAAGAAAAAAAATATACATTCAAAATCAATGATATAATAATGAAAAAATATTTAGCGATAAGAATTATGGATGAGTGAAGTAAACGATGAGAAAGGTCGATTGATAGCATTCCACTCATAATAGAAATGCAAAATTCAATCTGACGGATAAGTTACCTACATACATATCATCGTGAATTTAATTGAAAATAATGTCTCCGAGGAGGATAATGCTGTTGTCATTAGTATTGATAATTTTACCTTCGTGTCGTTATGATTGACATGAAATGCATATGTGTAGGTACCAAAAAGCAAATACAGCGATACGATGAATAATTCCTTTCGATACTAAACACAGGTATTTAATCATCGTGATTAATCAAAAGTTAAACATTTCTACGTACGTAAAAGGCGCCTTCGTTATACAATCTACGTTTTGAATTTGCAACGAACATAGCAAGATCGTGTCGGTACACAATTGATTATGTGATCAAACATTCGTTATCGATGAAAAGTATTATCTCTGCCGTTGGTACGTGATATTTATCATAACAGCCTTTGTGGTGCTTTCTAATTAGACGACATCAGAGAATATAAAACTTTACATACCATACGCGTGGATGCTCGAACCGTATTTAATACCGATAAATAATTCATTTCTAGTAATTAAATGGGAAAAAAATTCGTTATTCTACTATAAACATGATCAGTATAATACATAGAACGTATAATTTTCTGCCGAATTAGTACAGAACAAAATAATGCAACCATTATTGCAAATATGAGTAAGAAAAACAATTCTGAACTTACAATAATTGGATCATTAACAATTTTGGCCAACCGTATCGTTAGAACCATCAAAAATTTCGCCTACTCACCGGATCGCTTACAATAAAACGACATGCTAAATACCATTATCGCAAATAACATATTTCCGCTGCCAAGACACGAACATTACGTGCAAATACCCGTTTTTGTAAATTATACTATTCAATTTTAGTGCAATTTTAGTGTTGAATGTTCATTAGTACGAGGATTCGTCGTCATCTTCGATAATTAAATTATCATAGATAGCTGATATGACTCATCGTTATCGATTTTTTCGCGACGCAACAGCTTCTGATAATGTGAAATGTTTCAATCCAGTAAGAGATAACTAACTCAATTATTCATACACACCCTACAGTTACTCCCGTCTACATAGTCATTCGAATTATAAAAATCAGATTCGCATTGATTGACGATTGCGAATCTTTATCATCTACCGAGCAGAAATAATGAGCATACCAAAAACGTTATCCTTTGAAATGTTAACAACAACAAAAAGTGGACGCGTCAATGAATAATTTTACGTTGTGCGCTCTACAACGCTGATTTGTACAATAAAACGATAAACACATTTGAATACATCAGATATGTTGAGAGAATTCTTAACAATGTCTGAGGTAAATAAAGTATCTATTTTCGCGAAAATAACAACTTTTGTTTCCAACTTGTTGTTAGTCGTGTTCGCGTGATTGAGTCATTAATCACGCGAATAAAACCGTAAATTGTTGGAATACTAATACGAATCGTAGAATCAAACCATAGGAAAAAATGGAATTGCAAACCTTGACTACTCTATAATTCAATTATTTTGCATAAAGCAACCACGTTTGTTCAAATTGAGTCGGAGAAGAATAATGTAATATGTTATGATCTTCTTTCGGAACAATGATTTTACATCGATAATTTCCATGCCGCTGTTTACTTTCTTACAATCGGTCGAATTCCGTCATCTATGTACATATTGAGGTTTGTTGAGGAAACATGTACCGGTCTATCCAGGGGAGCTACGCAATCTTGGCCTACGTGCGGAAGTACAAGGCTGGAACGAGCTATCACACACTTAAGCATCAGTCAAGGGCTCGTCGCCACTGACCGTACATCCATCTGACTTCGATCACGTAGTCGAGCTCTAATGTAAGCATACACAACATTCAACCGGCAAGGTACGATTTCACACGAAGAGACTAACGATGTCGGTATGTCGGTATGCCTACTCGTTGTATTACCAACGGGAAGTATCGTGATGATAAGAATTGTATGATCTCTACGTTAGCCACGTAATAAAGTATCATCTGTAGCAGATTCACCGCAAGGAAACGTGTGATGATCAGAAATTAATAAAAAAAAAATGTTTGCGCAAAAAAAAAATGAATCGACGAACATTCGTTTTTATTGTTTTTCCAAGGAAAGTCGTATACGTTATTTGTTCATCGTCGATTCTGAGTAAAGTGAAGGACCGGTAAACCAGTCGAGTAGCCCGCGTTTAACGAAAATATCGTCCAGCCTCATCGGGCTATGGATTATTTGTCATTTTTAGCACGTAGGAGTGGCATTTCAATTCGAACAACAGGAAAATATTTATTTCAGGTCGGCATTATTTTGTTTTGGAGTAAGGAAAAAGATGTACGGCATCCACCTGCCGTAATCGATCGTCATTTGGATCGTCAATAGTATTTGGATTTGTAATCGGATCTCGATGTAGGTACGTTTATTGTAAGTCATCCTTCTGGGTAATAGCTTGGATAAAAGTTAACGAAGGAATGTGCGAATTTTGATAAGAAATTTAATTTTCAAGATAAGAGGAAGTTGATGAAAAAATATTGCACGATATCGTTCGAGCACATGACGGTGCGCAAGAACATAGCCTGATTTTTAAATCGATATACTCGAAGCAACAAACGAGTACAAACGTACGGAGATAAAAAGGTTTAATTTGTTTTCACGAACGTATCTTGTTAGATGATATCCATTCGTGCAACGTGCGGAAAGAAGTTGGCAAATTGTTGCTCGTTTTGCCAGGCGAATGAGCTTGCATTCCGATTTCACTGGATGATTTCATCATTTCCCTATCCCCATACGAATGATATGACCTTATAAAATTCCACTTTATACTGGTATCGAAATTTGGTTAACTGTTTTTTGAAGCCTCACCGATAACTAGTTAGTATCATTTAGTTTCGCGCCTGTCGCGTTGTGTATGTAAGTAGTGAACGTTTGAATTCGACGCGATTTTTGACGGCAAACGCCTGAGTTTCACCTGCGGGTAATCCCGAGGTCGTGTGCGCTAAATTTAGATATGAGATATGGCGTATATTTATGTATTAAGATTGTTCGCGAAATATTCTCCGAAATTAGACAATACGTTGGTACGTGCCAACGAGTAAAAAAAGTACCGTTAAATTTGTCCTCTCCTGAATTCATACCAAATAATCATGGGAATCCGGTTATTTCTCTACAAACGTCAAAAAGCGAACGTATCCGTGCCAATTCCTGTTTAAAATTAATCCTACTTCTAATTTGTCTACGTTGCGAATGAATTCAGCGATGCTTCGCGCTGTTGCCAAAGAACCCAGTACGTTTCTATGAATATTGAGATGATCGACGAAAAACGAAATATGGTCAGTGTCGTTCGGAAATATGATTGCCCGACAATTCTAACTTTTAGTAAAAAGTATTCGTCATCGATTTATTCAGTAAAAGAGATTACAGGGGAACGAGGGAACTGGCAGGGCTACGAACGTAATCAAGCACACGTGGTGAGTAGGTGGGCGGGTGTTCGGTGGAGTGGGGGTCGCCGTGGCCTACGTGACTACCGGCACAAGACTTCACTGTTGCTAAATCTTAGCAAAATACTCGAGCTCGGCATTAACGAATATAGTAAATAAACGATCAGCAAACAATTTTTATGATGGATCCTATATGTGATTGATCTGGTCGATTACTTTTTTCCGAAAACAAAAAACGCGCGACGGCGTTTCTCTTGAATTTGAAATATATTTGGATGAATTTCTTATAAGTAACGTACAGTTTGATACAAATAATTAACTATGCCGCAACATCTTGTTTCATGTCTTGAAAATTCTGGCCGGCAATAATATTAATCTAGTAATGTTTGCTGCGTCATTCATATTTTGCGACGATCGATCGAAATCAGTCACCTTGAACCTATCTAGTTGTGTGTTTTGCGTCTGATGTTACTTTTTCTGCACCTTGTGGTACACTCTTGCATACGAAAAATACGTAAAAGTTGAACAAACGATTTGCGAATGAATAAATGTTATACATATATATGCGTATCAAAATTTAAAAAACCAAAGACGACAAAAAATCTAAAACAATCCCACGATATCTGTGTAGAAATGTGCAAATAGTTTATAATTTTTCTTTGAGTAGCTGGAATTTCCAAATTATATGCCGCAATTGTTATTTGAATAATATTTTGTTAACTATGATAAAGTGGAGTTCTTATGTCCCCCAAGATAGACTAATATAAATTTACGGGAAATTTTGCTTATGTTGATAGATGTGTATAAATTATCAAGCTGCATTTTCACTTGCAGACTGAAATGTTTTTTCTAGTGTTGCCTCAAACATGTATCTATCTTAAATCATTCGCGGCATACCATTTTATCATTTCCTTTACCTTTGTTCTTCCGTTTATCGTGTAATTCCCCATTTTTCCATTCCTAGACATTTTATTGGCCCTCATGATGACAGCATCGACTTGTGATATTAGCATTCCGATGTTTTGGCACTGCTTTTCTTTACCGTCGAGCCACGTAATTTGATCACCTCGAATGGTTTTCAAGTCGTTAGCTCCAGTTTTATTGGAAACCAATTGTCCGTCTCTGAATAAACCAGCACTGTACATGTATAACACCTCATTTCGCACAGCAGTGCCCCTTTCCATGCCTAGAAAATTGTTGACCACACACACTCCATACTTGTCCAAGTCCTGTATGACGTTTCGACATATCTCTTCGATGATGCCTTCATCTAAATTATTTCTATGCATGAACGGTGGCAACAAGTCATCCTCCCTTCCCAGTCTCACTTCAGGAAAATTTTTCATTCCGTTGTGACGTTGTGTCGGCATCGCCGATGCCAAATTCTCTGTCGTGGTTAAAATTCTCGACTTTTCTAGGGCTGGGTTCAAGGACTCAGCCTTGGCACCCAGTATCGTGAATTCAGAACTACCCTCGTACGTTATTGGAGACGTCCAACCGTCTCTTTTTATCAATGGATTTTCCGTAAGATCTTCTGCAATTTCCGTAAAGTTGCTTGCTGCCTGGGTTTGCCAATTATCACCAATATTTGTATACGGAAATGTATCCTCAACGGGTTTGTAATTGCCACCCGGAAAGAATCTCACGTCGTTAGATTCTACTTGCCTTATTGTAGAGTTGTTTGTTTCGACTACGCGATTCGAGAATTTAGAGTTTTCAGGTCCGACTCGCGAATTTTCTTCAATACCTTGAAAATCTGTAAATGTTGGAATGACGTTTCCAAGTTGATAAGAATCCCGTGGAATATTTTTCTTCAATGATCCTTCCAATGCGTTTGGTAGTTTGAAAGCCTCCGTATTAACCTCCACGGACACTTTCGACAGGTTAACGTTGGAAGGTTCCGAATTTTGATGGTTGTTTGTACTCGTAATACGCTGGTTCAATGATCCTCTCGATGATCCTAATATCGTTGAATTTTCACAAGGACCTTGGAGAGAACAAAATTCTTTGTGCCGTTTCCAATCGAGTCTCTGGTGATCCTTCGTGCAGTAAACTGCGATCTTACACCTTGAACACCGTGACAATCTTCCGGATTTATTACAGACGATACATACCGCACGACCTACGTCGGTGCCCGATAAACTAACACTGCTGTTCGAAGTCTGAGAACGACTGACTCTCGGAACGGACATGTTCGGGGTTTATTTCGCTGTCGTAAGTACGGACGACATTTCTCCGTGAGACAAAGTCACATACGCACCGAAGCCGAAACGACTGAACTATTGATACTACCTCGGACAACCGCCGAAGAAATTCGCCGACCAAACTTATTACAGACTTTAATGCGGAATTTTAATCGTTCCTTTCGACGCGATGTACTTTTTCAGGGCTACAAGGAAACATTTTCCCTTTTATTTACACCTCAAGCTCCGCGAATTACATCGCATTCTCTCGTATATAACAATCGCACTTTCGAGAGGTCGCTACGGTACAGCTGACAATGTGTCACGTGACATTTTCAAGATGGCGGACCGTCACCTCTTGAAATTCCGTACGTTCGTTTGATTCTACGATTCTAAGCGGTGGCAGGTTAAAAGAAATTTCCGGAATTGGCTGATAAATCTTATCCCGCGTACCTACAAGATCTCTCGTCGGAAGCACTTTCCACAGCCGGTGGACCATTATTGCTTAAATAATGCCAAGCAGAACTCGACAATTCCAGATCGTATCCTCATCTCCATGGCAACGATTGATCATATCTGTCAAAACATTGCGAGTGACGTCTGCGAAATTTATTTAAAACCCTCGTTCATCGCACAGAAATTTCCGGAAATATCCTTTTTCTCTGTTTTCAACAATGACTAATTTCGAACAAAATATTCAAATAAAAGACGGAGAATATACGAAAACAATTTATACTATGGTATGAAATTATTCCTAACACTTCACTGAATTTACCACAGAACAAAACACTAGTAGCGCATTCATGCTGTGAATGTAAAATATGCAATATCACTACATGGCTAAGCTGATAGAATCATTTTCTGAGGCAGCATAGTCTGTAACTCACTAGTATGATTGCCGGTAAACAAGTGCTAATCAATGATTATTAAGCGAATAATATCTATGTTTCGCAATCAGATTAGTTTAGATTATGGTTAAGCGATGCAATAGTACATTTTGACACTAGTGCGAGAAATTGATTTTCTCCTCGTGAGAATATTTGCGCTCGAACGAAGCTAGGGTGAAAGAATCACACGAGGACAAAATCAGGTTCTTGAAAAGGTGTCAAATAGTATTTTTCGATACAACATGCTACAGGCTCGGTTTAAGCATGCGTGTATTTCCACAGCATGCGTAAAATCGAGACTCGCGCATGGAGTGGCAAAAAGTGAATATTTAACTGTATGTAAAAAACTGTATTTTTGAATGCAGATCAAAGAACAACGTTACTTAGAAACGATCCGAGTCTTGACTACATTATTACAGACCCACCCGGAAGTACGTACCTTTATGTATCTCAATAATGGTTGACAAATGTATAACAAATAATAACTTAAGTAAGTTTTAGTCAAGATCCTGTCTTTCGCTTTTGGCACATTGTTACTTCTATACTCAAGATTTCATTGGCTGTGCGAACTCTTACGAGAAATTGGTACAAATATGCCCAGAGGAAAAACTGTATAAGCTGTATTATGCTCAATCGCTTTATCAAGCTTGCATGTATCAAGAAGCTTGGAATGTATGCTCGAGTATAATCGATGAGCCCCAACTGGAATCAAAAGTGATGAAGCTACAAGCAGCCATAAAATATGGACAGGAAGATATTGTGGCAGCTAAAAGTTACGTCGATCAGTGTTCAGCTGATGATGTAGACACAGACATTAATTTGGGATGTTTACTATACAAAGTACAACACATATTTAGATTGTTTCTGGCTATTATGATTAGCGCAGAATTGTATCCAGAATTATTGAATCAAGAAATATTTCATTGCAGGATGAACAGTATGAACAAGCGCTTAAAAAATTTTCCATCACTGCACAAATTGTAGGGTTCAAACCACATTTGTCGTACAATATTGCATTGTGTTACTTCAAGCTCAAGGAGTACGCCTCATCGTTGAAGCACATTGGTATGTTACATCACGACATAGTAGGTCAAAATGGAGCTGCCTACATACCTATGTAAATTAACTATTGGCATCAGAAGAAAAATTGACCCAAATTATAATAGTTTGATTATTATACAATCTATTAATTTAACAATTTTTCTAAAATTGTTGCATAATAGAGAACTGCATTAACCTGATTCGATACATTATAAATAAGTCGAAGACGCTTTCATATTTTGACGCCAACCAGAAAAGTGGATTTGGAAATCCTTCGTACAGGTAATGTACGAGGTCATTTGGTCATTCCAACAAATAAATTTGTTTCGATAAATTTCTATTTGAATTTTGAAAAATCCAAGATCTCATATAACATCTGTACAAAGGATTTACGAATCCGATTTTTGCTTGCCATCGAAATATAAAGATGTTTTCGTTTTTTTTTTACAATGTATCCAACTGGGTTAATTTCTTTCACCCTCTACAATGTCGTATCGGTTCTACGTATTAGTACAACATATATCAAATAATTCTTGTATTTGTGATTGTTACTGTGAGCTTCATTTCAAAACTTTCAGCGGATATTATTGAGCGAGGAATTGAAGAACATCCTGAATTGAGTGTTGGTATGACAACCGAAGGAATTGAAGTTCGAAGTGTTGGAAATACTCTAACTTTACATGAAACTGCTTTGACAGAAGCATTCAATTTGAAAGCTGCAATTGAATATCAGTTGCAAAATTGTAATTATTTTGTTGAGGTGTTTAAACCCAATACGAACTTATCAATTAACGGCATTATTATTCAATAGAACTTTATTCATTTTTTACTTTATACAGACGAAGCAGCACGAGAAGCACTTACAGATATGCCTCCTCGATCTGAGGAAGAACTAGATGCGGTGACGTTACATAATCAAGCTTTAATCAACATGGATACGAAACCAAGCGAAGGTTTTGAGAAAATGCAGTTTTTGCTACAGCAGAATCCCTTTCCGCCTGAAACTTTTTCCAACTTATTACTGTTGTATTGTAAATATCAGTACTTCGACTTGGCCGCAGATGTTTTGGCAGAAAATGTACATTTAACTTACAAGTACTTAACACCGGTAAGTACGATCGAATTTTTATTTTGAGATGTCTGAGAAATTTGGAAACTTCCGTACAAGCATTTGATCGATAATGAACCCAATATTTTGTCCATTGAGAAACATTATTGACACACATGTTCGTATCACCTAATGCTTGGAACCTGAATGTGTAGCTTTTTTTCCTCGTCTATCATCGTCTTGCTCGGAATTTTTGCGCTTTAGAGCTCTTCTTTGATCGTTATTCACAAATCCATTGTCGGACGATGTACCTCGCTTTTTCCTACTTTTGCGCTTTTTTTCTTTCGCACGTTTTTTAGTGGACTTCTTACGCCGGTCTTCATTATTGGATTCGTTATCAGAATCATCGCTAGATTTGGATGTCTTTGTTTTTTTATGACTTTTCGACTTTTTGGATTTATGTTTTTTTGTTCTGTTTGTTAGTATATCTTCTATCACCGTGGAAGGCTCTACTTTTTCCTCTTTCTCTTCAGGTATCAGCTCATATTTTTTTCCATCCGGGCTCATGAAACAGTCGGTTGCCAAATGTCCGCGTGTTCCACATTTGGCACAAGTGGTATCCAATACTGCTCCAAGTTCGATTACTTTTCTTTGACCAGGAACATAAACTTTTCTCCTCTGTTCATCCTTTTGCAATTGCACACCTGTTGGGTCCAAATCCGTTCCGTTGCCTTGATGAACTAATTTCATTGACAGACTTATTTTGCCATCATCATTTATTGCAATTACTTTGCACCATACACGTTCACCACGCTGTACCACTTCGGTTACATCGTCTACACGTGTTGAGCTTATCTGAAAATCAAAGTAATTAGTTAAATGAAGAATCTAATCACTCAAAAACGAAGATAAAACTTGATAATACTTGAGATTTGTGAATTAATCCCTGCTGCGAGCAACCAGGTATCCGTACGAATGCGCCATAGTTTTGTACAGCCGCAATTTCTCCCAGGAATATTTTGTTAACTTCATAATTACTAGACATTTTGTAATAAACTTCTACTAACTGCGTCTTTGATAAAGTAAAATAGGCACAAACACTGTGATGCTAATTGAAACTCATCAGCATTTTTACAAATTTTATTATCGTTGTTTATATTCTATTGTCAACTATCAGATGTGAGTTACACCTCCACAAATGTAAACATATTTGTCCATTTTTACTTTTACATCTGATGACACGTTCTGTTGTGAAAATCGAAGATTCTAGGTTATGTTTAGTGTCGTTGTGTTTGGAGCTCATTGTAAAATGCGAGTATTACGTACACACCGCTTGGTGGCAGCACTGGTGGGAAATCCCAGTGCCGTAACACGAGCACGATAAAGGGAGCTTAAATAATTAAATATGATCCTGTTATCTAATTAGAGAATACAAACAGGAATGATTCGCGAATAAGACATGAGACAATTGGTGATTTCAATTTTATGTTAATTAATTAGTTTGATCGTCTTTCTTGTTTCTCTAGTACTTATACGATTTTCTCGATGCACTCATTACTCAACAAACTGCACCAGAAGAGGCATATCGCAAATTTGATGACCTTGCCACCAAGCATACCGAAACGCTACGAAAAGTCACGAAACAGGTACAAGAGGCCCGTTTGAATCACGACGAGAGTGCTGTAAAGCGAGCGGTAAACGATTACGAAGAAGCATTGGAACGATATATTCCGGTTTTGATGGCACAAGCAAAGATTTACTGGGAACTGGAAAACTATGTCCAAGTAGAAAAGATTTTCCGAAAGAGCGTGGAGTTCTGCAATGAACAAGATATATGGAAATTGAATGTAGCTCATACACTGTTTATGCAAGAAAACAAATTCAAAGAAGCAACTGGATTTTATGAGCCTATCGTTAAGAAAAAATATAACAACGTAATTATCGCATGAACATTTAAGGCATCAGGAAACGCTTTATCTATGTCAAGGGAAATTATGAAGTTGAATATTTTGCCATTTGTTTTACAGATTCTTGATATCAGTGCAATTGTATTGGCGAATTTATGCGTGAGTTATATTATGACATCGCAGAATGCCGAGGCCGAAGAGCTAATGAAAAAAATTGAAAAGGAAGAAGAAACAATGTCATTTGAGGATCAGGAGAAAAAACTTTTCCACCTTTGTATTGTAAACCTGGTCATTGGAACATTGTACTGTGCCAAGGGAAATTATGAATTTGGTATATCTCGAGTTATGAAAAGTCTGGAACCATACAACAAGAAACTCGGACCAGATACTTGGTTTTATGCAAAGCGATGTCTTCTTTCTCTGTTGGAACAACTTGCCAAACAATTAGTCGTTCTCAAAGATTCGACGCTGCAAGAATGCATTCAGTTCTTGGAACATTGCGAAGGTAGCACGATTGGAATTTCGTAAATCACATAAACATGTTTTGCGTTTTTATCTGTACTTGAATAATTTGGTTTTCAGTTTACGGTAGAGATGTTAGAACGGTGATAGATCTGCCGCTCGACGTACAAGAGATTTCTGTCATGTCACATGGAAAACAAACAATTGCATATGAAGCCAGATATTTGAAAGCCTTGTTCTTAAAATTACAGCTTGGCTAAGTCTAATTTAAATGCAATTGTGACTTGTAAATTACCGAATTTTTTATCAATCTTAATTATACTCTAATCTTAAGCACTCCGTATGTAGTATTTCAACATAGATTTGATAAAGGCAACATTTATACAATCACGTTGAGTTTAAAATTTTATGAGCAATAAAATTGGTTTGCAAAAAAATCTAATTCTGAGGGCCCCGCAGTTGTCATCTACTTCCCCTGCTTTCTGTTACTTAGGGTGCTAGCACATGGAGAGCATTTCGCATTTTGCATCTATCATCTTGGTCAGGAGTGAGGGTAGAGAAGAATGACGAAAAAGATGCTGTAGAAGAGCAACAGAAGTTGAACTTTTTCAACATCTGGTGCTACAACTGTGCAACTAATCATAAGCATATGCATTCACGGAGAGAATGACCTAGCTCCGCACAGAATAGGGAGACGTGTCGGACGCACGCTACTTAATATCATAGCTAGAGATTCGTATGCTTGGGCCCTGCACCAATAATCTACGCTATATAAAAGCATTGTAGTCCCGCGCCACTGAACTATAACCTCTTAGATAAAGTAGATTCAGAACTATAATATATTATAGTTCAGTATACCGAGGCTGTTATAGTTCAGTGTTCCGAGCCCCCTTGTCAGCTGTAGCCGGGTCTGGCCAAAAGCATTTTTCAGCATCTACAACGTTAAAACCATAGGTTAAAACGTAGCATCTGAAATCTGGCATCTTCTTCTCCTCTTTTCCCCTCACTCTTGACCAAGATGCTAGATGCTAGATACAAGATGCGAGATGCTCTCCATGTGCGAGCACCCTTAAGATAAGCCCTCAGATACTCATGTACAATCGCTATCATTATTGCCTGGCAACGGAATTTGTAAGTCGTAACCACTCTATATTCACATTCTTATTGTTCCTAGTTCCGTCCATATGGGAGCAAAGATGAATCTGAATATAGAATGGTTACAACTTACAAATTCCTTTACCAAGCATTAATGATAGCAATTGTACATGGAGACCAGACTCTAGTCTCTAGTTACCAGAGACCACGGTCCTACATGGTTCGATTGGTTTTGCTTACATTAACCTTAAAAATACGATATTACATTATTTTTCTTAATTTTTTGATAATGACAGGTATGTATAATTAATGAAATTTTTTATTTCATTAAAAAAATACTTATATCTAAAAATTATATAACTATGAACAACTATGGTTTTCTTTAAAAATGAATCATATAAACTGCAAAGTATTATATTTATTACAGAAACAAAAGTTAAAAGAAGCGCACATTTCACTCAATACGAAATTGATTTGCTGGTCAACACCATCTCAATTTATAATATTAATATTGTATCCAACATTAATGCGTTCATTGTTTAAAATAATTCACTCAACAAATCACGCAACAGATCTTCCATTTTTCGTCAAAACCAGTCAAAACTGGTCAAAACTGAGGTTATGCTATTTTCTACAATGTCTACACCACGGAGATAGAAGAATAGAAGGAGCCAGGTCCGAGTATTTTCTGAAAAAAAGTTTGATTATTTTGTCGTCCTTTGATTGAATTCCGCTAGGTGGCGAACGTGATATGATCACTCGAGCTTTATTCGTAGAGATATAAGAATGGTACGGACCATTCTTACTACACAATGAGATATAAGAATGGCTTTATTACCATGGACTTATAGAAATAGACTGAGTATGCCGGTTGTAAGAAGTGAGGACAACATCCAGAGCTGTTATTGGCTCTGACTCTCTCTCACCAATGGCTTCATCCGCTCTATATCTATCTCGATCTTTCCTAGAGTGGGGACATGGACTTTCTGTGGTGGGGGAAGCAGCCGAAACCAACTCCGCTTGTAAGACAAGGACAGCACCAATAATTTAAGATGCCGAAAAACGCTCCATCTCTAGAAAGAGACACGAACGCACGCGGCCAATATTTGCCTTCTTCTAACCAAGAACATAACTCTCCTATTAAGCGCCTTGTATGGGAATTTGTTTCGGAAATGGGTAGGAAAAGTAAAATTACACGAGAGTTGAGTGTTGAGTCCACAACTATTATAGCATGTAAACGCAGAGTAGCCAACTTGAGCCAACTTATTAACTGGTCCAAGCATGAATGCACGCGTGTGGACGACCGTGGTTCAAATTATCAACAATTATCAATCGCGCAGCTCTACCCAATGGGACGCTGTCGAACAATGCTTCGCGTTCGTTCGGTCTTCCGAAGCAAGCCGAACGCTCTGCGCCACACCGACATGCCGCTGCATGCCGCTGTTCACCGCTGTTCAATTGCAGTGGTGCATGATCGCTTTACGTTCTGGCAGCACAGTTGCTATGGAGATGTATACGTGAAATTTCGTAAATGACTGATTATTTTATACCTATTTGTCACTTTACCGGTGAATTTATCGGCAAAATTTCCGGCTAATTGTTATTGTATGTCGACATAAATGAAAGCTCTACATCTTTATTCTAGATAATAGTTGATAGGCTATGGTTCATTGAAGTAACCATGATTTTGCGAGTCTTTTTACGAGACAACTAGGTATGATCAAAATTGATCATTAGGATTATTTTCAATGAGGAACAGCATCTGCTAATAATTTTGAAGCATTACAAAAGTACAAGTGTAACACTAATTTTGTGACTGGTAATTAAAATTCGATACATTGTAAAAACTGAATTTCTTATTGATTTATTGACGCCAAGCGGAAAACTAGATTCAAGAGAAATGCTTCAAAAAACGTATTTTATTGAATTTTCCAAAATTCATGTTGCTGTTTGGCATCAAAATCTAAAACCATTCTTACCTGTTTAACAATGTATTGAACCGGATTAATGTCAGTAATATGATCATAATAAAGTAGCTCCTATTCGATATAAAAAAGGCAATATTCTATGGTCATGTTCATAAAATATGGGAATTATCTTCTCAAAGTTTTTGAACAGATGGAAAATTACATAGTCATTGGACGCATCGGTGAAGGTGCGCACGGTGTGGTACTGAAAGCATTTCATGCAGCTAAAGGGCAAGAAGTTGCATTGAAAAAAGTTCTATTAAAAAAAATTGAGGAAGGCATTCCAGCATCCGTAATTCGTGAAGTCGAAACTTTACAGGAACTAAAACACGAAAATGTATGCTATTGAAGGACTATCTAGAAAACAGCTGTTTTGGCCTGTTTGCATTACATTATTCTGATTTTGTACATCTAATTAGGCAGAAATCTATAGCCACAGTTCATTTTGATGTGTGCTTGATTATAGGTTGTTGAATTACTGGAGGTTTTCCCAGTGGGACTAGATTTTGTTATGGTTTTTGAATACATGCCATCCGGCCTATGGGAAGTGATACGAGATATTGATGAGCCGCTTAGCAATGTTCAGAAAAAAATGTACATGAAGATGTTGCTGGAAGGTGTCTCTTATTTGCATTTGAACAACATTATGCACCGGGTAGGATTTTCAAAAGAATTATATTGTAAATTGGAATACAAGTTAGAAAAGAGGTATATGCATTTTAGTTGGTGTAATACCATAATTAATGAGCCCCCCCATTCAATTTTAACGAAATGACCACACATATACATACTCTATTGTATTATATTATACTATAATTTAGTAAACTTAAAATGCACAATGTGCTTCGCGTATGTTGTTCTCGAGATGAATTTTCCTTTCAGGATTTGAAACCTGCTAATTTGCTCATCAATTCAGAAGGTGTATTGAAAATTGCTGATTTCGGTTTGAGCAGGTTGATGTGGGAGGATGATGGACATTCATATTCCCATCAAGTTGCAACAAGGTGGTATCGAGCACCGGAGCTGCTGTATGGTGCCCGAGTTTATACCATGGCAATAGACATGTGGGCCGTCGGATGTATACTCGGAGAAATGTTAAATAATACACCATTATTTACAGTGGGAATCTTAAGCATTAGACCGTTTCGCACAAACCTTTTTAATCCAGTGGTTGTTCATTCAATAATTTGTATTTTTCAGGGAGAGACTGATATTGAACAGTTGGCAATAGTCTTAAGATCACTTGGAACTCCTTCTGTGGAATCATGGCCAGAATTGACTACACTGCCAGATTATAACAAAATTTCTTTTCCCCATCACGAAGGCCTTTCTTGGGATACAATTATACCGGATGCTCAGTACGAGACAGTAGATCTGGTCAAGCAATTATTGGTTTACAACCCGTCCATGCGATCAACAGCACGAGCAGTATGATTATTCCTATTTTTAATAGAAATTACTTCATTGATTCTCTAAACGATATTGCTTTGTTTCAGGCCTTGAAACATCCTTATTTTTTCTCAAGACCTTTCCCCTGCTCAACTACTGAGCTTATGAAACCGAAACCGGATCATCGATTGCAATTAAAGCCGAAAAAATTGACTACCGATTTAAGCCGAACATTTATGTTTAAGAATTTACTTTCTTTGATTTAAATAATGTTTGCATATTCTCTACCAAGTAGCAGTCTGTTGTTTCTGTTTTTTTCAAAAAATATTGAAGAATGAACTGTCATTCGCACATGTTTGCAAGTCATGATGTCTACTTTGGTTTTGAGTTGGATCATAAAGCCGTAAATCGTGATGTACAAATAATAGAATACTGAAAATTATTCATCTAATACAAATTGATGTTGATAGATAGAAGTCATATACGAAAACGTTTTGAGGTAAAACAATAGACATACAGTTTCACGATTCATAGTATTAATAAATCTTTATACAATATTTGTAATGAAATTATAGGGAAAGTACACAAAACAGAACAGTATAATTTTTCTTACGCTGCATCTAGTGTTTTTGTCTCTTCTTTTGCAATAAACCTATCGAGTATCGCTTCACTTGGGTAGTCGGGAACAGAAAGTTGTCTGAAGGCTTCGTCATCCACAAAACATATTTCATGACCATCCTGTAAAACATTTTCGCATTAATAGCAATTCTATTGTACCTTAACTGCGCATGAGAAATAATGCCCATTGCATAAAATTGATTGCTAACTGTGTTTATATCGAATAACATTTTATACATGGTGGGGCAAAAAAACGTTCTAATTTGGCAGAGGCATTGCTTTACTCATAATAGAGGTACAGCAATGGGCGTGAACTTTTTTGATTTGTTTGGGCATGCCATTTTTAGATGTCCCTATGGCGTAGAGTAGAGAACAACTTTTGTTGTTCAATAGTTTGTCAAAAACACTGAATCTGTAATGACGATGCAACAGGCCTTGGGAATACGCTTTCAGCTGGGCCGTCAGTTTCAAATTTTAGACGAACAAGTTCGGCTTTAAAGAGAGAGTTCTGATTGCTCTGGAAGCATAACAAGACCGGAAGATCTTGCAACACTGGAATTTCCATGTAGCAGTCTCCCTAGCAATTTGAACGCATACACGCAGCTCGGCATTAAATATGTCCGATCGTAGTCTCCACAGACTCTTACACTACTTGTTCTACATACATCTCTACAAAATGATGGACATTTAAGAGTTGAATGTTACAAACTATCCAATCCGTAATACTTTGCGTCAGAATATTCTGCAGAGCATTCCCCCAACAGCGATACTGATCTCTAGTAACAAAGTCCATTTTAATTTATCAGGGACGGTCAGCAAACAACTTTATGTACTCATCTGGCTATCATCCTCTAAAATGCCATTTAACTGATGTAATCTTTAAAACTTAATGGATGACAATGGAATAGTGTGTAATTCCTAGGTATGAAATATTTCTTTCTCTATCTTGCATTGTACTGTTGTTATTGACCTTCCAAATCAGAGTGTTCTTTCTGCCGCATCTTGTACTTACTGGATCAGCTAGAATGATAACCGTCACTGTCGCTTTTCCTGGTGTATCAAGCGATATCATATTCGTCAAGATTTTGTTGTTGCTGCTCTTAACTTTTTTATCAATCACACTCAATTCAGCGAAAGGTACAGCAAATGCAATTCGTCCATAAGCTTCGGCGTGATTTATTGGGCCATCTACCAAGGAAACATTCGATTGAAATTATTATACATCCACGACGCAAATTAGAATTTGTTATGGCAAATATAAAATTGTTATCTCTTTCGTTTATAATTGAATCCAAGTTCAATATTTATTTTCTAATTGGTGTCAGAAATAAACTTACCAATAGCCACAAACTCGAGTTTAGTTTGATTATCTGCATATCCCATTACAATTTTTTTATCTTCTTCTTGATACACTTGTAGTCCAAGAACATTTCGCCAATACTGAGTGGTACGATTGAGATTAGTAGAGCTGAGAGTTACTTTCTCCACTGGATCTATAATGCACAATTTGAAAAACCACTTAAAATAATATATGTATTTGTTTTCATCACAGTCAACGCTAACACATAACGCTAAATGTTTCTTGGAAAAAGGATTCTGATCAAACCGATAAATGTTTGTTCAATGAAGATATAGATGTACAGCTTGCCTATCAACCTAATCTATACAATGCGATTTCAGGTTAATGTATATGATTGATTAAAATTAAAGCATGCTTCTGAACTTTGAAAATTCGAATGGCGCATATCTAAATACTAAAACATTGATGCATGGAGACCACGTTTGGTGATTACCCTTATTTTTTGGTTGTGCATCATCAATCAGATAATATTTGTAACCACCAGGAGCTTCCACTATAATTCTTCCAGCTTCTTCTGCAATAGGCCAGTCTGCTGCTCTCGCTCTAGCTATAGCTTCGCTAGATCGTATCGTGATGCCTCCAAAATCATTACCACGTTTGTAAGCAGAGATGCCGTAGTTGTAAGTCAGTTCAATGACAAAATGATTGTCCTCAGGTCCATAACCAATCATGGTCTTGCTCCACCGGTTGGCATAAGGTCTGAATATTTGAGAAACGCATATGAGCAAATCCAGAAATCTTTTAACATTCAGCGTATCGTAATACATCATTTTTGTTATGTTTCTATAGATAAATATCAACCTTTTGGTGTAACTAGGTAAACTAAAATATATTGAACAAGCCTGTAGAAAAATATTAACAACTCAAAAATTGTTGAAGCATCTGCGTATTGTTGAAGTATCTGCGTATTGATGAAAAATGTTCAACTCATAATAATTTTTTTAGGACACTCCTTCAAATTGCTTTATACGCTTTGGTTCGTCAGATGCAAATTCATAAAGATTAACTATACCTATGAGATGGTATATATACTTTTCTTTGCACAAAAATGTTTGGAGCACCAATATGCATCTTTAATTTTTTTATTTTTAATTATTCAATAACGTTATACCATTTGTTGCGCACACTCTCGACTATCAAAGAAGCAACCAAACCGGCTTTATTTTTGTCCAAGAAGGAACGCTGTACACATGACTCAAGAAGTGTGCTAAAGAAAAATATTTATGCTTGTTATCATTTGTTTAGTACTTCTTATACTGTATCAAACAATGTTACCTACAATCATTTTTATTTGTCGATTGTTTTTGAAACGATAAGCTGTATGATTGTAATGTATTAGTAAAGTTTGTATGAGAAATCTTTATTTTCATAATGTTAACGTTACAACTTTCACGCCTCTGCTTGTAAATGAGAAACGCACATAGAATGATCATCTTGAATGTAACTAAGTGTTCACTAAAGCTCATCAATGTATTCTATTGAGAATTTTTTTTTTTCAATATCAAAAGGTTTATGGATTTGTCCCTATTAAGATGTTACAGAGAGAAATGTTCCAAACCAGAAAACATTGTCCCTATGTAGATATTCTTTAATATGACGAAACCTATTTTCCCCCCTTATTTTCCTTAGTATAAAAATTTTTACGATCATATATCATATTACAGATCAACAGAAATTATTAAATAGCCTTAGGGTATATATGATCGACAAGAATAAATGAAGAACTTGGATTCAAAGTATAATATTGGATCTATCAGCTGATTGGGAAGGACTACTCTCTCCCACCAAATAAATATTATTAATCTTTTCCTACCCATTACATGCTGCTTCACATCCCTCGCTAAATTCTTCATGTCTCAGTACCTGAAAACAAGGACACATAAAATAATAATAATAATAATAAGTAGAATTCCAGACGCCAGTTTACAGCGATCATATATTCGGTATATGTTACGATATAAATGAACATATTCCAACCTTCATCCCAAGAATTTCGCGGTAGAATTTCGCCGTTAATTTACGCTCGGCAATTTTGAAGACGAAATGCAGAGCTCGACCATTCACCATATTGAAAGTTACAGGTGTTGATAACTATTATATTGAAATAATACACGACACAGGATAAGACTTTTTACCAGAATTTAGTCACGCAAGTACAATACGTCACTGTATTGTTACCTCTGTCGCGGATAAACGAAAACGGAATGTGTCAACTTGAATGATATCTCATGCTGCGACCGCCGTCGCTGCCGCCGCTTCCCGCTTGCGCCCCGCGGCCCCGGGAAAACCTCGTGCGGCAGCATAATACCTATCTTGTTCAGTTTTGATAGGTGTTTAATACCGTAGTATGATTATGATTGATTTGATGAACTTATAACGATACCTAACGACTGAGATTATTCGTAAGATTAGAGGTTTTAATCTGAAATATAAATTTGATCAGGTGGTTCGCAAGCGTTCATTGGAAAATAAAAATAAGGAATACGCTTACACACACACGCACGCATGCTCGTGATTCAAAGTCTGTCTAGTCGCGTAATGACGTACTATCACGTAGGTACACACGGGTGCAATAATGCCTGGACCTGTTAATAAGTTGGCTACTCTGCGTTCACAGCTAACACAGCTATAACATGTGAACGCAGAGTAGCCAACTAACTAACACGTCCAGACATTAATGCACCCGTGTGTACAATCTTTGGCACTGTATGTACTTACCACGTGCGAGTGAAAGGCACGTTTCATCAAGGTCACCAAGGCTAGACATTCCGACCGGCTTAGATCGCCAGATTTCAAAGAAGCTATATGAAATTCTCGAACGTTGTTTGAAATATAACATATATATTTTACTGCTTCGTGTAATGTTAATTAGTTGCATTACGCACTGTTAATTCGTCCACAAATCTTGTAGACTCGGGCAATATCTACTGCAGTGTTTTTCAATGTATGGGTCGCGACCCCCTGGGTGGATAAGGGATCGCGAAACCTCAGTAAAAAAAAATAATAAACAAAATGTTGCACGGATTTGATATTTGTAACATAATAAAATACTGGTTACAATTAGCGGGGGGCAGGGGGTCGCGAAAGATTTTTTCACACTAAGGGGGTCGCGTCATAAAAAAGGTTGAAAAACGCTGATGTACTGTATCTTATATTGAATTTATTCTCTTTATATGATTTCTAATTATTTTAAACTTATAGATCAGTACGAATATTAATTGGTCATGGAGTATCCATACCCAAGGTTAAATCAAATTACGTCTTTCCCTTGTACCAAGAATGCACCAAATACAACAAATTGTGTATTATCTCAAGAATCAGGTAAGAAGCAGGTAGTGGATAAGTTTTGCAAGACTTTTATCAAAAAGACAACCATCCAATTATGATAGTATTCATAATCCATGACATATCAGAAATGACGATGTATTATATTCTGTGGAAAAAAAATTCTTATCAAGTAAAAGTCTTCGTTTTATATAACTTTGTAAATCTATAGGAGAAATCAATGAAATGATGAATAAGATTACTACGATACCCCGACAACAGAGTATCCACGTCCGAACTTGTATGTCCAATAATCAGATTATTGACTTTACGTTTGACAAACGTACATCGAAGGTCATCGAGGTATTACATTTCTATGGACGATGTATCGCTATGATAAATGACCACTATAGGTCAAATGAGATTAATTTTTTTTTATTATTATAATTTTCAGATTATCAGCCAATTTAATAATAATTTCATCGTCGCAGTTATTAAAAATGAAAACAAGAAAATGTTGGTATTAATGGATCAACATGCTATTGACGAACGAATAAGATATGAACAAATTCTTGAAGGTATTGATGCATTGCTGTAAGGTGTTGTCTGATCCTGATTACATGATTTGACTCATTTGAGTCACATGAGTAGAAAGATTTCATATTTGCGACTGATAATAATATCGATATTCAGAAATAACATCGTCTACTGTACAGAATTTATAACAATTTCTTAAATTACTTTGTGTTTCAAAGTGTAGCATATTGCAGCATGGATTGGAAAATGAACCGGCATAGATTTTCAAAAGACATAGTTTGAGTTTATTGTAAATGTTTTGTAGCTTTCAAATCAATTATTCGATCAAATGATCAAACCATTGATGGTACAGCGCTACGTTTTATCTGTTTCAGAGTGCACAACGTCGAATTGTACCATTGTTGTGTCAATGGATGTGCAACGTCCCATTATTATAAGTGATTTTCCCAAGAATGTTTGTCTTTCACTTGTAGAACATTCAAAAGATATACAACGATATGGTATTAAACTAGAGTTAGACAAAAGTGATTGCTTGGTTGTTACAAGTATACCAAAGTGCTTTTTTAAAACTAAGTTTTGGAGGAACCAAAGTGAAATGGAACTTCTGATAAAAAAGTTGTTATTAGATATGATAGATATGCCGAATGGAAAATACACAACTGGTGGGGCTGTACTAAAAACCATTCATCAGATGATCGCATCGAAAGCTTGTCATGGTACATTAACACAATTCAATCCTCCATATTTTGATTTTTTCAGAATGTTTTTTCGTAGTGGTACGATATCATGAAAAGTATTTGAAAATTTTCATACTAACTCTATTATGGTATATTTACTGATCACGCCTCATATACAATTAATAATTATACATCATGTATGTTTTGTATGTGAATAGGAGCAATTAAGTTTGGACAAAAATTAGACAAAGCTCAGTGTATAAAACTAGTGAAATCGTTAATGGATACAAAAGCACCAAGCCGTTGTGCTCATGGTCGGCCATCCATTATACCTTTAATACAACTGAGGGATGTGAATAGTGACAATAGGAGAGCCTGGGTGAGCAAAAAAAGTTTAATGCATAAACAATTACGCCACTTTTAAGTGAACAAGCAACAAGTTTATTTGTAACAGGCAAATACTTTAAGCTATCACTTTAATTTTTTCTTTGTTAATAACGCATTATATTTTTGGCATGGTAATTCGACACGATTGAACTGGGAACTCTTGCCAGGATTTCATAAAATGGTGCGTTTTATTTCTGTTGGTGTATAGTGCTTAACTATTCACTACGCAGGGCCTAGCCCGGCCTAGCATTGCAAACTCTTGTGTCTAGACATATCCTAGTATTCACAACTTTATTATATTAGTTCCATACTGAGGTATCATTTGATACCTACAAGTTTTCATAGAAATTATCTTCTAAAATTAATAACGATAACTTGAATATACATATATTTAATAATCTTCAAGCAGGTAAGTTCATACTACTAATGAAACAATAATACCCTGTCTGTATGGTTCAATTATGTAACGGATTTATATTTTAATGTTTGTACGACAACAACGATCCTGAAATCTACAAATTTTGACTCGTTCAGAGTGTTTTTAATGTCAAACATTGCCATCTGATTATAGGTCAGTCAATAGGGGAGTTCAGTACTCTTGTCAACTTAGCACTAAATTACAGCTGCGATTTTTTTTATTTGATGTTGTATCATTTACTGAGTACAAAATCACAAATTCCGATTATGCACCATCTTGAAGAAACGCTATCAGGCGATGTCTCGGTAACTATGTACTTTAGGCCAAAAATTATAATCACCATTATTGTAGATCATATTAACAAAATGACCCATCTCTTATTTCGAATTATGTTCTTCATATAACCTACGGTTTGCGATTTATGGCTCATTCAATGAACAGGTTTTTCCATTTCGGTTGATAACTCCTCTAATAATTGATTAAATAATAAAAGGCCACGAACAACTTTGAAAGATCAATCAATTTACTACAACTCTTACTGGAAATTTTTTCTTCTAATATTCATACTTTCAGAGCTATAATTTAAGCTATAATTTTATAGCTATATAAACTGTTTATCCTAAATTATCAGAATGTAATCGAGTTTTTACCTGAAAATACCAGAATATCACGTTTTTTCAAGTTTAATAGTATTTTTCGGGAAAAAGAAAATGACTAGGTACATTTTGTCATTAGATTCAAGTTTAGTGAACTGAATTCCATAAATAACAGCTTTTTTGGAAAAAAATGTATCGGCATTCGTAAAAACGTGAGCGATTTCGTAGACAAACAGCGCACAGCCCCAGTTTTCAATGAATTTTTCGGTTTTGGAAAATATATTTGGCTTAAGATATTAGGTTTATGAATAGAAAAAAAATCTTTTTGCAGTGTGCGGCGCCGCGTCACCCGCTTAAGGGCGGCGCATTATTACAATTAACGGGTTATAGCTCTGAAAGTATGAATTGTATAATATGAAAAATATAGGAAATTGATTGATCTTTCAAAGTTCTTCGTGGCTTTTTACTATTTAATAAATTATTAGAGGAGTTATCGACCAAAATAGTCAAACCTATTCATTGAATGAGCCATACATGGCAAACGATAGGTTGTACGAAGAACCTTATTTGAAGTTAAAGATGGGTAATTTTGTTCTCTAGAATAATGGTGACTATGATTTTTGTTTATCGTCCGATAACGTTTTTTCGAGCTGGCGCTTTACGCATAATCGGAATTCGTTCGCACTTTATGATTTTATACTCAGTAAGTGATACTACATCAGATAAGAAAAAAAAATTGCTGGTGCAATTTAGTGCCAAGTTTAAACCTTTAGAGACTGGCCTATTGATCAGACTATTAAATCAGCAAAAACATATTTTTCAGAGAATCTATCGATAATAGTTAGATATCTGATATCAAAACTATATTTCTGGATAAGCTAGGAATATTAGCTCTTTTCCAAAGTATACCATTTTACTTGTGTAAATAGTAATCTTGGTACCTCCAAGAGATATGGAACAAGCGTTGTTGGGACGAACGTAGTAGCAGACGGTGTACAATGCCATTTCTAGTTCAGGTGATGTACCGACAAAAAACGTTGTTACGGGTCTGACGATGTCGTTCAGCTTAGCTCGTAATTTCACAATAGCTGCATTCTATGGAAAAGAAAAGAAAAATTGAGGGAAAATAATAAGAAATTGATTTTGATTAGCTATCGATTAACAAAAGTATATAGCGTTGCTACAAATAAAATCAGACATTCGTCTGATACTCACATCTCCAAGTTTTACTTCTTTGATATATCCCAGATAATTGGATTTTCCTCTAGATTCCTGATCGTTAAAATAAACCCAGTTATGTAATCCAGTAATTGTAGTACCAACTTTTTCAGCTAGAAATACATTTTCGAAACCACTACTCGATACAATGTTATTTGCTCGAGAGAATTGCGAAAACCATATACGTCTGAGTGCATCTTTTATCTCGTATTCATCATTGAGAATTAATCCTTTATCAGCAACAAATTTCATCGCAGAAGTCATGACATCGGTAGCCGCGACAGTGTCTAGAAATTCTCTTTCGGCATTGCGTGTCTCCGGAGTAATTTTCTCAGCTACCTCTGAATCTAATTCATATTTGTCATAAAGTGAGCGTAGTTTGGCAATTGTTGGAATGTTCAAAGCTTCAGGCTGCACCGTTAACAAGCTAGGAATCAAAATCGATTGTTACTCCTCCTATTAACGATCTGATATTATTATTTAAAGACACTTCTTACCATAAAAAATGTTGTTACTTACGGTTCAGCCGCATCATCTGTTATACTGTCATCCATTTTTTGCCCTTGGATTTTCAAAGTAATAAATTTAAACGCATTATTAACATCCTTTTTGAACAGTTCTTCGGATAATTTCTCTATATCCTCATCAGTTACAAGATTTCCTGACACTGGAGCAATCATTGCTGGTGGGTTGATAGTGTCTGCATTTGTGGATGCTGGATTAGCTGGTGCAGGACTGACTTGCACTGATGTTGGTGTAACACCGTGCAGAGGTATTACACTCAAATCTTTATCGGCAACCATTGGGGAAGCATCTTTCATTCCAGTAGCAGCACCTTCCTAAAAAATGCACACTGAGGTTTTGTCTGTACTAAAAGAGTTACCTTGACCTGAATCACATCAACTCACTACTGCTGTTCCAGGATGTGCAGAATCAGGAATTGAACTGTCTGGCGACTTGTTGGTATTGGGACTAGTTGGAGAATTTGAAGAAGGCAATGGATTTCCTTGGCTGTCGGTTTGATTATTGTAATAATTGTTGTATGTTATTTGAGTATTACTACTGACAGGTGCACTTGATCGCGAACCACCCGGAAGTAGTCTGTTAATAGCGGCGTTTACTCCTGCATTAACTCCGGCAAATACGACAGCTTCTTTAGCTATTTGTCCTAGTCCTCGATTATTGGATGGCACTTGAGCTTGTTGAACCAATATCGTCTGTGGTTGTTGGACAGGCGGGTTGTAAGCTTGTCCATATGGTTGCTGGTAAGCTGGACCAGCTGGTGGATTATAAGGTTGGCCGTAAGGCTGCTGGTACGATGGACCGGCTGGTGGATTGTATGCTTGACCATGGGGCTGATATTGTTGTCCTACCGATGGATTGTATCCTTGACCATTGGGCTGATATTGTTGTCCTACTGATGGATTATATGCTTGACTGTTCGGCTGATATTGTCCTACAGATGGATTGTACCCATGGCCATTCGACTGTCCATTGGAATTTCCAGGCGACTGATAAGCATTTGGATTTTGTCCTGAATTTCCTTTAAGAAAAATTGTAACTCATGCTTTGTCGTCCGATTATAAATTACGATTTCTATAGTAACAAATGCTACAATAAGATTCAAGTCAATGTTAGCGCAATGATCAAGTAATAAAAAAGTAAAATAAAATACTCCGATGCGCGTTGAAAAAACAGAAAAAATCAAAGTAATATTCAAATGATTAAGATTTTATGATCGATGGTAGATTGAATGTTGTCATATGCTTCATTATATAATCTCGATTTTCAATTTTATTGAGATGAACTAGAAGGCAAAACAAAGAGGAAAAATTTTTTAGCACATCAACGACCACGTGTGCCTAGGTGGGATTCAAGGGTTAATTACCAGATTGCAGTGAAGTTGCACTAGATTTTGAAGCGACGTTGTGATCTAAGGCGGGAGCAGATGCTTTTGGCAAGTTACTACCAGTATTGCGTGTGTTCTGAGAATTAGACGACGGAACTTGCCAGCCAATTTTATTTGGATCCACATCTGAAATTAATTGGACACGTATAGATACATTATATCTATGATGAACCTGTAGCTTTTTGCGAAATTGGATGAAGATTACGCATTTGTCGAAAGTAGGTATTAATGCGCCTATTCGACCGATCTAAGTCCTTAGTAAACTTAGTAAATTGTTCAGAGTACTGAGCTAAGTTTCGGCCAGAACATTTTATAGATACTAAGCATCTTGTATTTATGCCTGAGTTATGACGCTATTTTACTTAGTATTCTGCTACATTCCTGCTGACCAACTTACTTAAGTTTACTAAGGACTCAGTTGGGCCGAATAGGCCCATTGATTATCTGGTATTTCCATAAGTATTAACTCTACGAATTGCACTGTTCAATGCCAAACAAGTGGGTCACGTTCAGCATCGGCGATTCCGTGGCATTGCACTATACATCTCACATTTTTTGCGGCCACTGTTAGTCATCAACACGACTACAAATATACATAGACTTCCACCAGGAAAAACACCTCATTTTCCTTGTCCTGGATACGTTATGCTCACTCAGTAGTCCAGGCGTATGAGCAAAGTGCGGGAGCTGATTTGGTGTATAGGTAGCAAATAATAAATACAATCGAATGGGATGTTGGCGCAGCTTTTCCCATCTGCACTGGATTATTTAACCATGCGACTTGTGAGCAAATTTCGCATTTTTGTCGATATCCGGTCAGATTTCGATTTGACACGAAAAAAGTTCAATACTTTTTTGTTGGTCTTCATAAAATCTACAGAACTAAACCTACAGCGTCAAAAAATATCAATTAGGTAAAGAGTTAGCAGCGAAAGACCATCTAACTATCACGAAATGACAAACAACAGAAAGAACAGTTCTTTAAATTATTACGTCTTGCCACTATGCCATGAACAACTCAACTTACCAGCTCCAGATTTCGCGCATGTGATCTGTCAATGGTGAAAAATGATACGGCATAGTGGCGAGACGTAATAACTTTAAGAACTGACCCTTCAGTTTGTTTTTTCATAATAATTTGATAGTCTTTGGCTGATAACTCTTGACTTAAGTAATATTTTTTGAGGCTGAAGGTTTAGTTCTGTAGATTTTATGAAGACCAACAAAAAAGTATTGAACTTTTTCCGTGTCAAGTCGAAATCTGACCAGATATCTACAAAAAACCGAAAATTCGCTTAAAATTCGTATGAATAAACATTTAGTGCAGATGGGGAAAGCTGCGCCAACATACTATGCGTCTGTACGTAGTTTTTGCTACCTATAAAAAAAATCAGCTTTTCTGAAGAAAGCATCCCGAAATTTTCATTTTCGAGCTCATACGCTTGGACTACAGTTGCATTTAAATAATATATGTTGTGTATCATTGGGCTTACCTTGATGCGTGGGTGTCGTTGGTCGTGGTCTGGGTCTCGGAGTTGTGCGCGAGCTTTGGCGAGATGAACTTTTGCTCCGTGACGAACTCCTCTTCCCATCCACAATGCCTGTTGAATTTCAACCGTCTTAATCGATATTCACGAAATGCCGATTTTACTCAAATCTACTCCTAACAAAACGATTGCATCTGCAACATTCTTTCAGTGGTGTCTCACACCAAAAACATAAACGTTTGAGCAGCGCGAGGTAACCCCCATATTTACGTGCTATTAACAAATATTCAAGGTGCTAATTTTATCTAAGGAAGTATGTCAATTATAGTAAATAGGCTAAAGTGAATAATATCCATGATACTCTCATAGGGTGCATATGAGTAGCTTAACTCAATGTTAGTGTTCGCAGTTTAAGTTCAATTTTCCTCAATACTTCCCTGAACAAATATTCTAGATAAACTATTCCACTCAGCAGATGAAAAGATCAATTTATACAGATGATTGTATTATTTGTCGCTGAAAATTATCCTCGTTGACCACTTGGTCTGGCTGACCTTGATCTTGCTTGCGCATGGTGCGCATAGAATTTGCGAAAATATCAATGATGTGTTCTCGGTTTATACGCATACGTATATCTCCCTTGTATACTCTGTGTATCACTAGCTTTTACATATGGATACGCGTACGCAATTCCATGAAACTACATCGACATTATTCTTACTCCTAGAAAATTATATTCAAGCACTTCTGTGGACATTTTTTACAAAATTAATATGAAAATTACCTCTCCCACAGACTTCAGAATCGTTGTTGAGTATTTTATGCACTTACCCCTAATGTCTAACTACGGTTCAGTTCTTTTTTGTTTTTACTCACCGTATAAGAGAAATGCAATAACGATGGCTAAAATTATTGATTTGATCCTCTTCATAATTAGATGTAAGAATATATCACACTATAGATTCACGATTTTTATGAACGGTCAAGTTCTGAAATCTCGAGCAAACAGAACACGATCGAAAGTAACTCCACTATGTACCCGTGTGTACCAGGCGATGCTCACTGCCGAACTGTATCCAGTTAAATGACGTCTAGTGACGCAGTTGACCTGTACGCTTTCTCTTTTCATTGATGTACGCCGAGCTTCTGGCGCGGGAGAAGCCTGTTATTTCAATATCGTCGATATACCTGCTTGGGTAGAGAATACAGGATTGAGTGCATTTGGCATGCAAAGTTTAGAGCAAAACAAACATAATTGACTAAACTGCTAAACTAGTATTTCACGAATGAATCCTAATAAATTCTTACAAAGCATTAGTGTACTATACATTGATCATGGGTATCTGTCATTTTGTAATAAACACGCTGTTAACATTTCTGTAACATGTGATATTTAACATGAACATAACAGTTACGTAACTACTGAAGGCGTCCTGCGCGTTGAATTCGACATATCGTGGCGCTCACGCGATGAATCTTTTTTTGTAAACCAAACAAAATAGTTGTAGATCTCACTTCGTTTCACAAGAATATGTGTTTTTGCGTTTCGCCACCGCGTATAAGCCTTGTTTTTTAGAGCTATTGATTATATATAACGCCATGCCACATTCATGGCGTAAACCATTTTAATCGGAGCATATATCGTTTTGCTTTCAGGGGAAATTAAATTTCGCATCATTGTACCGTAATCGTAACTTTCGCGAACACCCTCGATCGGAAGGATAATGAAGAACAGAAATCGTCTTCTCGTACAACCACGCAAGTTGCTTATCATTGTCATCATTTTATTATTGCTTCTTATAAAACAGTAAGGTACTAATCAGCGTATGAGTTATCTTTCTCACGAGTACATCGATGGTCAATCGATTGCAGAGGCCCTAAATGAGGGGCTCGATGCAATAAGGGCACCAGCGCTTGAAACGACTCAGAACCACTGAAGGCTTACCAAATGACCAATGCGAAGGTAATAATTTGAAAAAAATACCATCGTGTACTCGAGTGAAAATAGAAACTTTATTGCGTGCATTGTTTTTCCACAAAATGTTTAATTTCAGAGATAAAAATTAAATAATTAATTGCAATTTATCGAAAATTGAATTTTTTATGCACTTCTCATCGGCACTATACTATAAACATATAACGAAGTTAGAGCGATGCATGTTCAAAAAAGGTATTAAAAATGTGTTTTAAAATTACGAAATTTTTAATTTTCATCTCCGAAACTGAACATTTTATGGAAAAACAATGCACGCAGTAAAGTTTCTACTTTTACTCGGGTATACGATGGTATTTTTTTAAAATGATTACCTTCGCATTGGTTATTTGGAAATCCGAGACGTCAGACTTCAGTGGTTCCGAGTAGTTTCGAGCGCTAGTGCCCTTATGGCATCGAACCCCTCAAATATTCGTATAATTTTGGAAATCATGCGAATATGTATCTATATTATGCTATACATACAATAATAATATTTTACCATGGATTCAGGACTCCTGTTTTTACCAACGGAAATCGGACTACGGACATTTTCTCACGTAGCTACACACGACATGGTTGTGCAAATAATAATGCTCCGTGTCTCGTCAGACTCTGTATTCGTTGAATTAAAATGTGACTATTATTCGAGCACATATGCGTACTCATGCACAGAACGAAGATCGTATCACCTATTATTCTACGCGATCACACCGGACGCAACCTCACAATCAGATTCGGTGCTATGGTAAAAATAGGATGCTGCTGTTTTTGTTCTTTTCCGGTCTCTTTTGTGTTAATTTGAATAGTTTGCTATTGTTTATTGCCGATTTCATGTCAAAGGCATAATCACGGAGAAAATGAAAAACTTTACTTATTAAATCTTAAATTAATCACTCTTAATAACAGTATTGTATTACGAAGACTATTAAATATAACTCATTGCCTTATTTTTTCTTACCCAACATTCAAGAGTGCCGATATAGTGCAATACTGAAACGAAACATCAAGTGCCAATCAATATGGCAAATAGTATGTAGTTTTGAAATTATAAGTTTGTAAAAAGAAACTATTCTTTGACGTCGACAAAATATTTGTTTCAGAGTTACGTAAAATAAATGCTTTTTCATTACAAGGAAAAAAAGGAGTGTAATTAAAAATCGTTCGCATACTGCACGTGCTGTTGTACATGATAAAGCCTCAACCCTGCAATGATGGATAGAAATTGAGCGTTTCGTAGAACTTTCAGATGGCTTTTGCCAATTGATGGAAATAGCCCGCGTGGATTTTTATTCGTACGTATCCGAATGACTGAATTAACAGCAAATACTGATCTATTCATGCAGCGGTAAAATCTTTATTTATGTCAAAGAAGCATGAGTAATAATTAGAGCTATTTGATTTAATGTAAATTTAATAAGTGCTGATTTTTGCAAAAGTTGGTAATTTTTCGACCTGTTTGAACGTTAGGAAAATCGGGAGAAAATCACGGTTACTTCTCAAAGTGTCCAGAACATTACTCCAAAGTCAGTCATGTGAAATTTCAAACAGTTTTGTTAATACAAAATGTGGGGAAAATAAGCGTTTAGTTAAAAGTTCATAACTTTGCAATAAATAAATATATCAAGAAACGATTTCCGTAGTCTTACACCTAAAACTATGAATTTTCCAGAGTCTATAGAGTTATTGACATTTGCTCCAAAAAGTTGAATTATTTCAAGAAAGCGGAGAATATTCATGCATGCAATAGTTATACAGAAACTGAAGTACCGAAAGTAGAAGAGTTTTTATTACTAAAAATACAAAATCCAGTGGAAATATAAATGAACCGCGATATCGGAAGCGGTTCAGAACATGCAGTCAGTAAGAAAGGTAAAATATTGCACGAAAACCTTATATCAACGAAGAAAATACATAACAATGGAGTAAAAAGTAAAAAAATAGCACGTACTTATCTGTGAAAAAACTAACGCCACGTGTACTCTGGGCCCTGAATCGCACGGAGTCGATATAAACCTGCTGGTGGTTACAAGGAGGTGGACGGATCTCATCGAAAGGGTGAGCGGGTCGAGGTAAGCGCCCTATTCGCCCGCGCCATGTGGAAAGATTATTTTCCTTGCTGGGAACTCAATGGTCTAAAGAAGGGAACATACTTTCCGTAGAGTCTGTAAAGTCGATCCTTTTAACTAAATATAATTTGAAAAATACGACCTGTGAAATATTTCACAAAGCTATTATTAAAATTTCGGAAGTGTTGAATAGTATTTCTGGAAGCATTAAATATAGGAAGTAAATTTTGATAAAAATATTTGGTAAATTCGGTTTTTAATCGTCTTTCTTACTTAAATTGTAGAAATTCCGGACGGTTTAGAATTCCCCTCGCATGCCGGACAAAAACCTATATTTCCGGAAAATTCCGTACTATGGCAACCCTATCCGTGAGGGATATGGGTCATGTAGATTTTTTCGATTTTTTTAACTACCCCTCCTTCTCGGACCCTCGCGTAATTAATGAATGGCTCCTGATGCTATACAAGCGAAAGCAAAAGATTGACATCCATCAGAGACCGAATTAAATTTCATACTCAATGAGAATGATACAAACGACGATTAGTGTACCATGCGTAACGTGTTTTTGTAATTACCAAAACTCACCCAATTCTCAAATATCATTGAGTTTATTAGAATGGTGGACTGATGATAACATTGGCTATCAATAACTGCCGTTCCGTCAGACACTCTAAAACAACACGACTTGAGAAATCATCAGCTAAATTATCATTTTCTAATGCCTAAAAGTACACGTTAGATTTAATACCCGCCGCGATGCGGCGAAAAATAAGATTTCCAATTTCACTGGATCCGGCAGCGATGCAACCAACGTCACCTCACCTAAGGACACATTGTATGACACGCTAGATTGAAAAATTCCCGCAGTATTCGGAAACAAACCATAAATTTATATGCGTACGCGAATGAGTAAATAACACACGTAATGTTTGAATGTAGCTAAATATATTGCATAATGATTATGATAAATGATTATTTCGATTTTACACATATGTTTTGTCTGTGAAAAAACCAACAGTTAATAAAACTGTGAATCAATTTTCAACTAACTTTATGCCGTTAGTAATGCCATTAAAAAACGAACAAAATGTACTATGAGATAGATTTTTTATAGGGTATTTATTTTCTCATGTAAAGTAAAAATTAAATGCAGGATTAACATGACCGAATATAATACTACAGAATACATTGCTTCATACAATAACTTTGGTGAAAATACTGTCCAAACGAATAAATGATACCTTTGAACACTGACGACTATGGTGTAAACTGCTAATGGTAATAACCGCCATGTCGCGTAACTCCTATTGATCTGTAGTAGATTGAATATGCATGATTTCCTAGACGAACAATAAAAATAATATGATAGCTGACAGAAAACAATATCTCATTCAATATTACGAATGAAGCTCATTACTTACGAATTTAAATTTCTACACTCAGTCCCATAAAGAAGTATAAGGTAAGACAAGATTGGGGCAGAATAGGTGTTGACGATGAGGAATAACCCTGTTAGATAAAAATTATATGAATCCATTCCCACGTATCCTGCAGCTACGTCAATAGTAGATAAGTTATTCGAGTTACCCTGTGAGAAAATGTGGATATATTAATAAAATGAATAATTTCTCGATGTCTGAAAATGACGCTAGACAGAATTTGTACGGTCCAATAGGGCACAATGAATTATAAAAATATACCTGGTAAAAGTAAAAAACATTTCCAAGCAAATAATGAACATGAGTGATCATGTGTTCCTTGTTGCACTGTTGTAGTGACACGTGGACAATAATACTCGTGAATAATTGAACTGGTAACAATCCAACGTTATATGGTCTATGCAGCATTGCAGACAACATTACCCACGTTTGCACGGTAAAGCATAGAAATTGACGGAGAGTGTTCGATCTTTGGTTTTGAGCAGTTCTTCGCATCCGGAATATACTCAGGGCTGCGAATATCACCATGAAATACCAGAACGCATTTACCTCATAGATTCCCCTATGGAAATAGAGACTGAATTTTTCTGATTCAATTGCTATATCGCGCTGATTGCATTCGTAGCTAAAATGTAAATGAGCAAAAAATGAATACACAGATAATTATAATGCAACTATACCTGGAAGCAGGTATCAGTGGTATCCTTAAAACTGATTCATTGGCCATATGACGTAAATATATACAAATAGCTACAGCTAGATATATTATCACGGATACATTTTTATACTTGTCTTCTTCAATACTATACCCGATAAAGACTAGAAATGCTAATGCTGAAATGAATAACAATGACAATTTGGTCCACAAATCATTTTTCCTGCTCCTTTTCTCAGTTATTTGGGTTACGTTATCTTGAATTACCAAAGATTAGGACAGCAGTCATGTAAATCCTGCTTTCTTGTTGTTGTAGCCAATCAGCCATGTCAGGTAAATGAGCATACATATCTCCCGTGCTATTCAAATGTCTAAGGATGTTGTGAGTCACCAGACACAATAAAAGTTTTAAAAAACTTTGCGTATGCCGAATAGGAAAGTTGTATCTGTAACAGGATAATGCTGTTTCCTGCTAGCCAATGTCTATTTTTTTCCTATAGGTATCCTTAAACAAACATCGGCTTACCGCGGCGTGTAAGAAGAACATATTTTGATCAGGTCACAAAGTAACAAGATACATAAAGTTGACCATAGGAACCACCACGTACGATGTTCTTCCTCGACAAAGCTACTGCTGAATAGACTGAGTGCATGAATCATTGTGCCAAGTGTCAGAAGTAACTGCATTGTGTCGCCATTGGTCAAATGCTGAATAATAATTGCATCCCGTTGTATATCATGTGTGATGTAATTATGTATTGTCGAAGTTCAAAGTCGTATGATTAAGTAATTTTCAATTCAAGATACGCACCTCTCTAATTGACGTGAAAGGGATGTTAAATTTCGTGCAGGTGAAAGAATTTGAACATAATATGATAGTGACTACTGTAAAGAAGGTGATACTATTTACATCACTAGAATACAGTAAACCCTCATTTTCAGCGTCCCATAAACGATTCAATAAAATCCAAACAATTGTGTTGGTTATAAAGAAGTACAACACGCACTTGGTTTGCATTGTCACAGCTTGTTTTTCAGTTGCCAAGATATAGAGCGCCTAGACAATAAAATGCATAGTAAAAGAAAATGGTTCAATGCAGTGGCGACTTTAAGATAATAATACTCACATGATACATAAAGAGTACTGCGATTGCCATGATTCGAAGATCGTATTTTATCATAGTACTCGTAAGCGACTCTCGCATACCTTCCAGAGCCTCAATGTATAAGTGCAGAATTTCCTCGACAGTTTCGTTCATGTGTCCATAGACTTCAAGCCAGGTCGAATGCAACTTTATAGCTTTTTCATATTTTTCGTATGCCCCTAATTCAGATTTTCGTTTATTATCAGTATTAAAAAGTAAGAAATCAAATCAGAATTAGTCAGCGTTCGTCAATTATGTGTTGCATTCTACAACATGGATATAACAAAAAATTGGGCGACAATAGTTTGATAAATTATGCTGCTGGCACATATCGTACAAGACAAATAAGCAAATGGTTGATACATCGGATTCTATAAGTGGATGTGAGTACTTCATATTTTTTATTATTAACATATTCACTATGAGGTTTTCAATACTGGAAGTCAACACCGCAATAAAAGCTGAAAACAATGTTAACAATACAATGAAAACTAGCAAAAGCATTGACATTTTTTAAGCAACCGTCTGTAAAACATGGATTGGTAACTTTGCAGATAAACCGTTGACTGGCTTACGTGTTGTCCGGTGATTTGAAAGTTTGCTGAAGTGCCTGTAAACTTGTTTGGCATTATAGTACAAACTGAATAATACTTTTGAAGTAGGTAAATCGCCGAACAAGTGTAATGAAATGCTTCCTAAATTTGATGATGGTATGGGAAGCCCAAAAAGTATCGCCAAAGTGCTGCTTATATCGATTTGAGCGATTTTATTAATTTCATTATCCTTTCGAGGGCAAGATTTGCCAATCGCTACAAACGGTACTAGAGTTTCTTGTGGAGAGTTACCGCCATGACCACCAGAATCTTTCATCCCATGATCCCCGCATACTAGGAGTAGAGTTGTTATATTCTCTGCATTCTGTATTGTCATGAAAATATAGAATATAAGTAGTTGCTCTGCCAATAATCGAGTAGTCTAACATGAATTACTGGCACAAAAATATACCCATTTTGATACATAAGTGTGAATTTTGTATATGATTTCGTCCATTTCATTAAGTTTTGGTTTTATCAATGGACTACGCGAGCCATCAATATGTCCAATATGATCTAGTCCAAGATAATGTAATACCATTATAGACCAGTCATCTTGATTGAGTTCCGTATCTATGTGGCGCGTTACATTGTTGTCAACCTGATACACTCAAATGTAAATAAATACTGTTAAGATTCAGTACCTGTTAAGATTCAAATGTTTATAGAATACTAAAAACTGTGTAATTTCTTACTTCGGTATAATCAGAGACAAAAAATGATGTAGTTCCTTCATATCGATCAAATATATCAGGAAACAATCTAATCCAAGTATCATCACCGTAGAATATGAGCTTATGTCCATGATTTTTAGCTTGCAATAGCAAACTGTCACCAGTGATTTTCTTATTACCAAAATTCAGAGCTACGTCAATGAAACTTGGTACAGTACCCGTGGTAATGGCCTATCAAATTATAAATTGCAAGTTATTTATTTACTAATATTGAAGCTTACATTTTGTTCGCGGCACAGTTTTATTTTTGACTTCAGAAACAAATAAACATTGAATAGATTAATAAATTGGTATGCCAGAGATAACTCATCTTGAAAATGGTTTATACCTTAATTCTCGGCATCGTCACGGTGGGTGAATCGACTTTGGCTTGGAGAAGACATGCCAAATTGTCATCAATTAGTTTTCTTGTAACAGGCATATATTCTTTACCCTTTGGCTCATCAAGAAAATCCCACCGCAAGCCATCGATAATTACGGTAACGACTCTTTTAATAATAGGTTCATAAGCTAGATCATCCTTAATTCTGAAATTTCACTTAAATAATAAACACCCATAATCGCACATTTCTATATATCAAGAGCAAGTGAAAATATTAAACATTTTCGTAAAATTCAAGGAATCTCCAGAATTTCTATGACGATATTTCTAACGAACAATACTAATAATTCGACAATAAACCGTAATGGAAAATAAGCTTTTGACAACCTTTACACACCTTACACCTTCAACGTGATTTGGTATGTCCTTCATAGAAGCGATTGAATCGTCAGAATATTTCAATGGAAAAAATCCATACAAGAATAATGCTGTTGAAAATAAGGCAACAAACATTGCATACACAAGAATGTAGCAGTTTGTGCCAGTTTCAAGATCTAAAATAAAAATGTTCATAGTCAGAGCCTAGATAGTTTTTGATATTGGGATGAATATATTCTTTATACAGGGTGATTCGGAAGGATTATAATTCCCGAAAAGGGGTACTAAGAATAATTTTTCTGAATCGATTAGCGTTTTCAAAAAAATCTCTAATAGTTTTCCGAGAAAATGAATCTTGAAAATTAATAATTCCGGGCAATGAGAGCACGGCTCCTTCCCCACCGCTCGACCATAGCAATAATCTGCATTCCTTTTTTTCAATCGGATAAACTTTGACAATTATCATGTTTGTCAACAGCCAGAGCCGCGTTCTCATTGCTGGAAACTATCAATGTTGAAACTCATTCTTTTGGAAACTATCGAAGATAAGAATTTTTTGAAAACGCTAATCGATTCAGAAGAAGTATTTCCATAACTCATTTTTGGGAACTATAATCCTTCTGAAGTACCCTGTACATAAAAATCTCCTGTCACGATGTTTGTTTGGGATAAACTCCGAAACTACTTAACTGATCTTAATGAAATTTCGTAACTATGTGTGGTTTGGTCTAACTTAAAATATAGGATAGCTTTTGTCTCGATTATTGATAATTTATATGGCAGAACAACGTTTGCCGGGTCAGCTAGTAGCAATATAAGGAACGATAGCAATATCAAGCTTTCTGAAAACAGCCACCAACTGTGGACAAATGATCATAAATTTTGTAAGAATGCAAACTATCAATCACGACGCAGAATTATCACTCGAATTTGCGTACTTAGCAGTACTTTTAAATATCAAAGTAATCAAAACGTAGCTTGCACTGAATTTTGCTGGATACATAACCTTTCCTTGTATTCGATGTCTTCATGTTTTCTCACGTGATAGGACAAAACGAATCAATAAATGACATTCTACTCTTTCTCACATCACTTTATTCGACCATCTGATTTCGTCTCATATCTTTGAGACGTATATTTTTAAAAAAATACATTGGTGCACATTTCAAAACCTCACGAACGCAGCCGTAGTGTAGGTCTTTGGTGCATGTCAGATGAATGAAACTGAATACAACGTGGTGCAGATTGGTGCAGATGCCGGTGTACCTAATAAGTTTCGAATGCGTTAAAGTCGACGCGTTAAGTATTTTTGATACAAGTTGTCAAACTAATCCTAAAACACGTGTAACGTGAATGTCCCGAATCGTGATGAACTAGCCGGTCTTGCTGGCCAATAGCAGAAGAAAATATTTATTCGTATATGTCTAAAGGTTGAAAGTATTAATATCATTGGGTAGTGTGGAATATCACTATCAAAAGTCCTTTTCATTTTTAATATTTTTCTGATTATTTAATTATATATGTCAAATTTTCGCAAAGCGTATACCGTTTCGATAGCGTACCCATTATGAAAAGTGAGGTTATACGTTAGGAAACGTGATAGGTATATACATATATCATTACTGAAGTGAAGTTTCACGTTATTCGAAATCGTGATCATCCAAGTCAACATCGCAACTAAAATCTTGCATTTCATAAAAATTATAGATACATTTTATGATACATCTACGCCCAGACGGAATTCAGAGCACACGATTTTCACTGTGTACCAATTTATGACCTACCTATTTTTGGCCGAATAATCAATTTGCTGCAATCTTTCCGCACTCCATTGCTTCAATTAAACGTTTATACAAGATTAAAACTTATTTCAACTAATTCTATGCTTTTTCTTATCATAAAACCAGCCTCTTCATACTACCACTTGCTTAGCCTCGGCGATAAGGAAACGATGCTATTACTTCGCTCAAGAGCTGCCTCATGAATTACAGGGAAATACAGGATAAATACAATTGACTTATACCCGATATTTAGTTTGGGTGACGATATGTAAAATAGGGATTGGACAAAAATTATATTTATTGAACGTGAATTGAATTTATTGTAATAAGAAAAAAATCGGACGCACACTATTCGGTATATCGTCACAATTTGGGATATTCACCTTATGCGAACAAGTCTCTGATGTATTTCACTTTGTTACATCGTACGAGGTTTTCCGTAAATTTCATTTTGTTTTCGTTCGCTGGTAAGTATGGACGTTTGATAACAAAATTGTTATTATAAATTATAACTGCGTTAAATATCAAATTCATGGATATTTAGTTTTGATTGTTTCGTTTATTATTGTACTTGACGGTACAAAACATGTTCTCGCATTTTCAGGTAGTATTTAAACAGCATTAGCTGCAACAATCGTGAAACAATTCTTTGCATACATAATTACAATACTAATAATTACGTACCCGTACGCTTCTTCATCAATGAAATTGACCAGAAATCCAAGAGTATTCGTTACACATTTAAATTTATATCACTGCTCGCATGGATTTGATTAAACGTCATTGTCTAAATCTTGTCTAAGTGAAGACATGATAATTTCAATATATGGTCGTAAAATGAACATGTACCTATGAGTGTCAAATTCTGTTCGGTTTTAGCGAGCATTTTTTTTTCTAAGTTCACTTCACTTTTGTTCATATGCGACCAGTCACAACCATATGCTATACTCTCATGATCCATATATTCTGCGACGATAGAGGGTTTTGTCGCCTCGTCGCAATCAATGATTCGAAATCCACCGTACATACACGCAGCTAGCAAATATTTGTAAACAATCGGATCCCATTTTAGGCGCCATATGCCACCGTTAAGATTGATCTCTGCTATTGGATCTTGTAGTCGCCTCGTGTCCCATAATCGTAAGACTTCATCGTAACTAAAAACATTTAAGTTGCATTCGATGTGCGGTGATCTTTGTTTATCTTAACTATGATTTCAGTAACTGGATTTGATCTGATATTAATGATTCTCACCTCCCAGATGCCAGTAAAAATTCGCGATTTGCATTGCTGTGCAGACTCGTGACTCCTGCAGTGTGTCTTTTATTTACTCCGACTTTTCTGTTCATCCTCCGATCAAACCACTGGAACTTACAGTCATCTCCACCTTTACATAAAATGAATGCATGCCAAATTCAGTTTCACTGTCATGATTACCGTTTTTATTTTCTGAATTGTATTTTTAATCCATGAATAACGTTCTATAGTATAAAAGATCTTTTCATTATTTGTCAAAAAGGAACATGATATGCATTCTTACCAGTGTAAACGAGATGAGGGTTCCAATAATCAAAGGCTGCAATCCATGCTTCAAACTCATGAGCATTCCAGATTGTCTCCACTTCCAAATCGCAATTTATCAATTTTAAGATTGAAATGGAACCTGTAGAATCGCTTACAACAATATTAATATCCTCTTCGTCGTATTCATATTTTCCAAAACGCCAATCTAACGACAAAGCCAACGCATCGTCTCGTCCTTCGGTAATATTTTTTTTGGTCAACAACGTTAGACACGGATCACTCTCATTGGATAATTCGTAGAGTTCTATATGACCTATGGAGTTCACTACACCCAGTAAAACTTTGCCATCGGTTCTGCTGTGCTTCCATTTCATATCTAACACTGCTGGAACATCCAGCTTCTGCAATAAGCTCAATTGTTTATTTTCAATAACTTGGAAGAGGTAAATTCTACCGAGACGTTTACTCGACTCTCCTGCTTTCGATTCATTGTTTATTTCATCCGTCGATAGCTGGTATGTGCCGCATACAAATATATTCTCGAATGGATTTATAGGGCACCATTCAACAGAGTCTGCAGATAGCTCTGTATCAAAACTATCTAATGTCTTCGGATTCTTCTCAGTCATTGTTTCTGGAACAGAAAAATTGATCTTACTTTCAACTACGTTGTCAAGAATCATTTCATTACGCTTTTTCAGATATCTCTGAGATTTCACGCAGGTGGTGATAACGTTCTGCATTGTCATATTAAAGCAGTTACAAGAAAAACTCCAAATAAAAATGGAAGATCAAAAAAAACGTAGATTGCCATACAGTCAAAATAAATACGTTCGAATTACCAAGAGTAGATCACTTTTATTATATCTGTGTACATTACATTGATTCATAAACAGTTTTCTTAGTCTTTAATTCTCTTTCTTGAATGAAAAATTCATTTGTTTTATAAAAATATTTAGGTAAAACTAGTACTTATTACTAACTGCTCAGAGATCATTTTGTAAGCATACAGTCTTTTCTTCCTGATAATACATTGTTATCAGGCATGAGTATTGATAATGCCAAATTTGCTATGAACATTTAGTTCCACTAATTTACTTGCTTAATCATAAAAATGAGGTATTTTCAGTCTAAGGTCAGAATAATGCTCGTGATTCCATACTATCTCAGGCGATTATTTTCGGTAGAAATAATTATTATTGCTACTCCGTAGCACGAAGGAACTATACAAGTTATTTGTACTTTTGTGTAAATAGTCGTATTTTGTATTCAAACACCATGTACAAACTGAATTACCTTTAGAACTACTTTTTATACAGATAATTAAAAGTATGACCACTCGTTCCAATTTTAAACTTAAATATTTGAGCACAAGAACTTTGTAATTAAATTTCGTTAAATAAATTAACTTCACGGAAAACTATCCGCTTGTTAGCAAAAAAAAAAAAAAATTACTTTGGCACATCCATTCAAAGTACTTCTTCGATATAATAATACTAGCTTACTTCTATTTCCTGAGAATTGTAGAATATAGTTACTTTGCATCATCTTACTCGCTCCTAATGTATAAATTTGGTGTTCTGATTTTTTTGGCAGTGTTTAAGGCGTTTGCTAAATAACGACTAATTATAATATAACTTTCATTAAAACATCAAAGTTAATGCCTAATCATTTCTAAGACATGAGAGGGCAAACTGTTAAATATTGTCGTATTGCTAAAATATCAGTCTATTGTTATCAGGATGAGCACAATGTGCTATTCAGCTTATTTAGATCTAGAATTTGTAGACATTAGTCTTGATCAACTTGGATCAAGAAAAAACTGCCCTCATTTGAAGTAAGACTATAAATTTAACCGTGATATATGAAATACACGTACTTTAATCACCAATCATCAATTATTCAAATGATCAGGATAATAAATAATTAATAGTATGATAATTATTCTATAAAACTTGTTAATCTTCCGTTGATTCTGTGTGTTCAGTTTGTTCTCATATGCGACAGTTGTTTATTGAAATAGATGGAAAGTTTATCATTGACGTGCACTCTTCTCAGTTTCCAAAAGGCACTCCCGAACTAGAATTCTAGCATGAACTATTCCTTTCTTTATACGTTCTCCTGAAGTACGACTACCAGCGTATGTCGGTCGAACATCACGGCCGAGTTCTTCAAGGACAGTTAACAGTTGAGCATATTTTGGGAGTCCTGAGACTGAAGGAATGGTAATTTTTGACTGCTGGTGTGCCCTTGGGTTTGGCACATTTATCACAGGCTCCATAATCTTCGAAGGTGTTTCAATGCACTGTCGATTTTCTTCCATAACTGAAATATTTAGTCGTCATATCCTGTTTTTGTTATCTCAATACGAAAATCAGATATTCATAGAAGAGGGTCTGAAAACTAGAACAATATGACCCAGAACATATTTCCCGAACTTCCCTTGGAAAACCCATTTCAAGGCAAGTGTTAACTGATGTTCAGGCAAAGTGTATGAGTAATTGGGGTATGTATCATGTCTTTGTTTCAATTTTAAGCCAGAAAATCCAATGCGAATAATATTAGGATCGACGATTTCCTAATGGAACATAGAAAAGTTTTAGTATGATTTTTTCTGAACATAGATTGTTAAATAAACACGGATACCTCAATAATCAAAACAAAATCCCATCAAATGAAATACATGTTATTATTTTTGTCGAGTTAACACATTCAAAACCATAAAATATATGAAACAATTTCGTCTGACGAAAGTGACAGAATTCTCTATACGGTCAATAACAACACGTGCTTCCTGATAACGAAAAGTTAAAAGTGAGAAAATGTAACAATCGCAACAAACTCTTTAAAAATCAAAATATCAATGAATAATGAATAAATTCATAAATTTCACAACATACCTTCAAAATTGTACACTGAGAATGCTACCCAATTCTCGATAAAATCAAACCAGTTGACTTCAATAACTAGGACAATTCGAGTTCATGAAACTGATGTATACACGATGTATATACAATATGTAACATAACCTCGAAAGAGCGCACCGAGAAAGAGAATTAACGAATCAATATGTCGTAGCTCTGATGGTCAGACTTTTACGCGTTGACAGTTGGTTGTCACCAGCTGATTGGACCTGCAGCACTTGATGATAGATTAGACTCATTATCAAATCACGAAAATGAGCACCGCGTGGCCTCTGCTACCAGAAACAGGACGGATCGTGCACCACTACAAGCGAGCGGCGCCATGTCGGTGCGGCGCAGAGCGCTCGGCTCGCTTCGGAATGTTTCGGAAGACCGAACGAACCCAAAGCAACGTTCGTCGGCGTTCAAGGTTATTAATCGGGCAGCCCCAGCCAATGGGAACGCTGTCCAACGATGTTTCGGGTTCCATCGGTTTTCCGAAACATTCCGAAGCGTGCCGAACGGCTGTGCCACACCGACATGCCAGTGCCGATTGTATTGTGCACGGTTCGTCCCGTTTCTGGCAGCACAGCGCGTGGCACCTAGAATCGAGAGCATAGAGGCTCCAGAGCACTCTATAGTTAATTAGACCTCACTAGCCACATGCCCCTATCAGTTTATATATGTGCTTGCAGCAGCTTACAGCTAATGAACAAATGATTGCCAGAGTACTCAAAAACAAAAAATGAACATACATTAGTAACAAATGTGCATGCTAAAAACGTTATCTAGTTTGTTTTTATAATTTCTTCGTTCCGTTTCGGAGAAATAGGAGGAATCAGGTAGATTTGAGGGATATACCAAAATATTGTATACGCGGTGCAGAATAATGCAGACAACATAGGAAATCGTTCCGTTTATTTATCAATACCTCAAAATTTTATTTGTTATAGGTACATTATTATTTATTATCATTCGTTTTCGACTTAGTTTGTATAAACATTATGATAGGCGACATTTATCCATTCGTCGATATAGTAGAAGAGAATATTTCATCTACAAACATAAATCAATCTTATTATAGCTTAACCGCTCGCTAATATGATGCCCATTTTAACAAACTGATTAACAGAACAATTATTGACATTTCAAGAAGTGCACCTGCGACTCTGGTAAGTGTTATTTTTATCTAAGAGCAAAATATATAAATCGAAAGTAATTTTCAATTATTAGATCTGAAATTTTGACAAAATTCATCATCAGACCTCAGTTGCTGCTCATCATTGCCTTGCATTGTGCTCTGTTTCTAACAGACATTCTCGTACTAGAATTCTAGCATGTTGTATGCCTGTTTTTAAGCGTTCGGCGGCACTGCGACTCCCAGCATATGATAAGCGAATGTCTCTCCCAAGTTCTTCGATGATTACAAGAAGCTGAGCATATTTCCCCTGACCAGGTACTGTTGGAAAGTTTATAGTGCTTGATGGGCTTCCCTGAGCTGTTTGAACGGTTTGAACGCTTTGCAAATTGCGCGGATTTGGTACAGTGATAACAGGCTCGGGAATTCTTGGAATTTCTGGTATCTTGGGTGGCGGAGCGTCGTTTAATTTTGTGATAGTTATCTCATTCAATTTTGCCAGCTCGGTTAGCTTAGCCATTTCTGCCATTTTCGAATATTCCGGCATCTTAGTCACGTCATTTTGAACATTTGCCATTTTGATCATCTCATTGATTTTAGACTTCTCGTTCATTTTGGCAATCTCCTTAGCCATCTCATTGATTTGAGCAATTTCTGTCAGTTTCACAACATCCGTGTTGTACTTGGCCATTTCTGACATTTTTACTATCTCGTTCAACTTTGCTATCTCATTCATTCTCTGTACTTCGTTGATTTTTACCATTTGTGACATCTTCATCATCTCGTTCATTTTGGCTATTTCATTCATTTTTGACAGATCATTGTATTTGGCCATTTCTGTCAGCTTTGCCATCTCATTCATTTTTGCAAACTCTTGCATCTTCATAAATTCTGCCGTTTTTGCGTACTCGGCCATCTTCTCTATCTCGTATCGCTTAGCCATGTCCGATGAGATTTTATTTAACTCCGACATCTTGCTGAATTCTGCCAACTGTGCCATTTGTACAATGTGCTCCGGTACTTTTCCCCTCTCCATCATCTGTTTCAATTCAGCCGAGATCTTGTTCATGTTCATTTCTGACATTTGAGCAATAGTCGTAGCATCAGGTATTTTAGATAATTCTGCAATTTTGGATATTTCTCTCGCCAAGTTTTCATCTAAACACCTCTTCTTCTTTGCCCGATGCCTAGCCATCCGTTGCGCCTCCTGCATCCTTCTGAGGATTGCCTGCTCTTCCGTTTCTTTAGCTCTTGCGTTTTTCATTTTCACCACTGATCGGGGTTATTGCCAAACTGATCGTCCTTCCCACGTTTGTAGTTCAAGTTTCTCACTATAGCAAACTTGCATCTCCTTTATTTTGGCAAAGTAGGACGACTTCTTAGTCGTAAACATACCATGTGGCTATAATTGATACAACCATTCAGATTTCCAAAGCGTAAAGCTCATCCTTGTCGAATTCGAAATTCAAATACGAAGCGCGTATCCAATTATGCGTGCGCACCCAAGCGTCGTACGACAGAACTACCCCTGTCTCTCCTCGCACAAATATTCGTTGCAATCACAATGGCCGACACGACCCGGTCAATTCTTCAAAGTTCACCGTCCGCTCCACGGCTTCACCTTTCCCGTTCTCAACGTTTAATTTTATGTTTGTATTTTCCTCCAAGTTTATACTTTCTTTACAGTCTGAACACGACGAAAAACCGACCACTACGCTACACAATTGACCACAACAAAACGAACAGGCATAATTTCGATCGACACAGATCTTAGTTCGGCTATTCTCTACGGAGGCCAACAGAGGTCGGCAATGATAGGCCGCCAGCTAGCCGCCAGTGACGTTTTGCGTTTATTGACCATAACCCCTTCTCGCGTTCGATGCAACTTCACACCGTAAGCTGATTGGTCCGCGTCCGCTCTACCCTTGGCGTCCGAGTGGCGAGAGGGGATATTTGAAAATCGAGACAATTACCGTTTGACACTATCAATTCACATTCATATAATTCCATATAATTATGCTCATTTAAAAGATAATGCGCAGATGAAATTTTTACCAACAATATTGCGATGTACATTGCGATTATAAATTGTATTAATAAAAGCAATATACAAATTGTATACAAGTTGTATGGCATAATTAATTTTTTGTATGACGAGCGTTATCGTCATTATTATAAAGCATGTAAGGTGGACGTAATGTTACGACTGTACTCCTCATCCGTTGTATATAAATCTAGAAATATAATTCACGTATCGGTTATTATCGTCTTATATCTCTGTTAAAATCTCCTTCTTCATTTGAGGAAATTCATGTCCACAGGTGAGTATTACTGCCAGTTAAGTCAAGTTGGCTAAGAAAATTGATGTACACAGGTGAGCATTAATACCTGTTAAGTTGAGTTGGCTGCGCTGCGTTCATATCTGTACGCTCTTCACACTGCAGCCAACTTAACTGGTTCAGGAATAAAGCTTGATCTACAATAGACGCATACGTTCCCGTTGTCGTAAAGATTGAAGTATACGAAACGTATAGTACCGTTTACAATCAAACGCGCGTTTGATATAGTTTGATAAAGACTGCGCTTTAATGTTCACCTGTGTACTTTCGGGTGTTTTAGATAGATTCGACTGCATCGTTATAAGCATCTGTTGGATCTCAAATTTGCCGCGTGAATTCGTAATACCGTGCATGCGCATTAAGCATGAGAATGGCATTTTCCGGAACTTTGCAATCGTAATCATCGGATGACTAATCGGCTACCTGCCTAGGTATGTCCAATGTTCACTGACACAAGGCAACAGCATCAGATCACGGTCTTATATACAGGCTTGAAACACCTCAGTATACTTGGCAGACTACTGCAACCAATTTGAAAATAAATGTACCCAATAATTTGGAAATCATTTGGACAAATTTGGAAAACCATTCGCGTAATTTGGAAACAAATGGATAATGAATAATCAATGAAAATTTACTAAACGTATAGTTAGCAAACAAGTTGACCGATTTCATTTTTTTTTTCTCCAGATCGATGCTAAATAATTTGGAAAATCGATTTCCAAGTATTTCCAAATTTGGAAACTAATTTTTAAGGATTTATTTACAAAATAATAATTAAGCACCGCCCCCCCCCCTCCTGCCGCCCGCCCTCTGGCGGGCTGCGCTGCCCTCCGCCATGACAGTTTCGTCATTCTGCGTCTTTCGTGTGATTGATAATTTTGGAGTAGTAAGATTCAGCTGATAAAAATATTCTTCATTTGAAGAATGTACATTCTTACTTGAAGTTTTGCTCATGAACTAGAAAGGTCAGCCTTGAATGCCATACGTTGACGTATTCACGTTGCACTACATCAACCTGTATCATCTTCATTTCGGAGCAGATCTTTGCCTCATGCAGGGCGAAATAGACAAGAATCAAGCCCGAAGCAATTTGTAGAACAATTGTGCCGAGGACTTCTGAAAAGGTGAAATAATTCGTGGCCGTACTTTTATGTACCCATGCTGGTTGTTCAAGCCCGTCTGTAATGTACTTAGTCAACGTCATGAATAAAATTTCTCCGACGTTCTGCTTCTCAAAGGCTTCTTACAAGGTAACTTTTTTTCCCCTTTCGAGACTTGAAATATTAAAATGAATTTCATTGATATAGTTCGATATTTTTTCATTAGCAGGGCCCTTTTATTAATCTCCCAACAGCCTCAGATACAGAATTATCCGCATATAATGCGACTAGTTACGGAATGACATTCCAACAGCAACAATTATTTCTTCAGTGACAGATGAAGTGTCAGCAGCAACTCCCTCGAATAATTCCAGTACAATCCTTCGAGTATTCCAGTCCATATTGGAGATGTAGTGAATTCTTCAAATAACCGATGGGAGCAGCCACCCCTGACGCATTAGGGGTGGCTACCGCCTTGGGCAAACTCAAGGATACAAAGTCCTGCTGGTGCAATCTATTCAGGTTAGACATTAAATATTCTTATATTTTATTCATCATTGAATCTGATAAGCTGTGCGGATCCAAGATTTTGCTGAAACCTCTAGAGATGTTTACTCGGGTCAAACAGTGAAACCCATGCCGTTCAGTTCAATTTCATGAGCCTCTCTATTACAAGATGTTCACACTAACTATATGATGCCACCGGTTGATGATAAGTCTGACCCTAACTAAAAATTTTCATGTTGGAACCCATGGTCGGAAATTTGATGTTACCTTGGTAAGAGGGGTTGAAAGAATTCAGAGAACTGCAATGCCTGCCTACAGGCATTGCGAAATTGTCAAGGATTTATTAATTATCTAAGTGTTATTCACCTACTGACAACGCAACGAATTCAGAAGAGTAAATAAGACTCGCAGTGTTGAAAACATCACAGAAAATCAGTCTTTTCGTCGTTCAATTTAACAAAGGAAAGCTAAGTCACATCATAACATTCCCCCGACGCGATGATTCACGTTTCGATTTGTTGCGTTGTAAATAAATAGTTAAATTACCTTTAGATTATTTACAAATCCTTAATCATTTCGTCGTGCCTGTAGACAAGCATTGACTGGAAACTTTCAACTCCTCTTATCAAGGTAAGGTCAATTTTCCAACCATGAGTTTCTGTATCAAAAATGTTGATGTTGCACCTTCATTTATGATTCTGTTGAGTGCCTTATCGGCAACTTGCAACAATTTAATAAATTTCATTCGATAAAACCTCTTCACTTCTTTTATTCTCTTCTCCAAAATAATATATGATTATTGAAAGTGAAGACTTCGATATTGATCATTCCTAGTAAAAGATTGTATTTACCGCTTATGACTGCTTCGACTTTTCAGACCCCGGAAGCAACTTATCAATTATTCTTTCTCATCGACAATTATTGTATTTATATACGTTCGATGCGCTGGGGTTCGCGTTACCATGAGGGCGAGGCAGCTTCTGGGATACTGAGTGTTGGCCTTGGTCACTCAGATCTTCGAGAAAGGCTCTCTGGATCTCTCAGGTGAAAACTATTTGGTTCATCAAATATATAGACATAAGTACAATGTGTGGATGGAAGAAGGAATAATCAGTAAGCTTTTTTCAGGAGTTCCAGAAACCATCAAAATCATGATATAATGATTTTTTCATATGACTCAGATAATCAGGGATGATAGATAAGTTTACTATGGCCAAGATCCAGACCTGTCAATTGTATATCGAATTACTCATCGAATTTTTTCCCCCCGAACAAATGACCAAATTTTGTATCAAAGTCTTCAGTTAATTATGTAAAAAATGAATACACATGAATATAAATAATAACTTGATAATTTAATGGGTAGAATTCATTGTCACTACAACCAAGTAAAATTGAAGCGTTGATTGATTAGGAATTTGTCATTTGCGAAATTGGTTACCATCGTTTGAACTGTGATAAATAGGGAAACAAATTCTTTACTTGAATAATTAGAAACTTTATTTTATTCATTATATTTCAAGATTATTAGCAATTGGTTTACATTTCCGTAAAATCTAACCTTACTCGATACATTTTTTTATATATTATTTTATTCCGATTAATGAAATGTAGACGTTTACGCAAATTATGCCTTATTATACTAAGAGATAATTATTTTATTTTATTTTTTTTGAAAAAATCGGTGAACGTATGATATAACAAAATATGAAAAAATCCATTTTCAAGTGTGGGCTTTTTTTCTTGAAAATCAGTTGAGGTTGGCTGTGACAACAGTCTTTTCACCCCTCCTACGCACTTTTCTATACTTCTTGCATTATCACGTAATTTGACCAATCAGATGCTGCATTTTATACCCTTTTGGAAAGTATAGAAAAGTGTGGCAGCAATGAAGAGGCCTACAAATTCCGTACAGCGGATTCGTAGAATTATTCGCAAAAGCTGCAACGAGTTTTATTCTCGAGTACATTTAGAGAAAGGACATCATGGGATCCAAAAAAAAGGTTCATTTTTTCTCCCATTATAAATTGTCATCTCTGTATGAATACTATCTTATACATCGCTAAATATAACTTTGCTAAAATTTAACCAAAAAAATACAAGACGTAAAATGTTAATGAAAAAAATACAAGACGTTAAATGTTAATGAAAAAATATATATACAATATATATCTTCGTGCATCTTGGATTGCAGAAAATTCCGTAAGTAACTGATTGTCGTCCACTGACCAAAATCTATGGAATTGAAATTGTATGGATCTATGGAATTGGAATTGTATGGATCTATGGAATTGTAGATACTGCTCGTACCTAAAGGATGATTACAATAAATAATGATTAACGTTCATCAGATAGGTACGAAGTCGCCAAATTTATTACCAAGCTGAGTTTCATAAATATACCATTTTAATATACTGGTTGATTTCCAACTACATGATCTACAAAGTTTAGCTCAATCGGTGGCCTAACAATACGTAAAAATTAAATTCCTATGAACTTATGTTAATTAATTTATGCTAGTCAGGGAAACAACGAAACGTTACTGGATACAGCTAAAAAAAAAAAGAAACCTCAAATTTGACTGAAATATTTCAAATAGTTTCCCTTTAGATGGCTCATATGCACATCTTGTGTTATAATAGCCGAAATACTTGGCTGACGTTATCCAAACATTATGTTTTTTGCAAAGCTTTCGTAAAAGCTGTCCTCGCGTATGACTTTTCATCATAAAATCTACGTTTCGAAATATTTGCGAGTAATCGGGCTTACAATCTGTAAGATGGCAAACCGGATGAAGCCGCTTTTGTTCCGCTCCTCCCACATGTCGCGCACGATGGTAGCTCCACGATCTATTATCAAGTTTTTAAAAAAAGTTTACACAAGGTTGATATATTGGATAGGTTGGATAGCTCACCTTGACGATGGTGTCGATGTCTTCGACGGAAAAGGCCATGTCACGGACGCCATCTCCGTGTCTAAAAAGGTGAATGCCATTTCCTTGTCGTCAGGCTCGTAGGGTGACTCGAATACAAAGATAATCTGTCCGAAAAATACAATTTTTAAATAGATGTTCGATAAAAATAAGTGTGTAGTTCGTAGAAGCTAGTCGCCTGGTGGAACAACAAATAAAAATACTCAACCGTTGTTAAATAACAATTTTCGCGTGAACTTGAAATTCAACGAAAAAGTTTTGTCTGTAATTAATACAATTTTTAATACAGCTTTACAAGCAGGACAGACTGGGACTTTAAATTATTTTTTGTGGTTTTTGACCACCGGGTACAAGTTGTTTTGGTCTATCTCAAACAAATTCATCAGTATTTTGCGATAATTAAAAAAAATTATTTTGGTTTTTTGATTTCAGATGATCTGGTGATGAGTTATGAGTGGCACCACAATAAAACTTTTTTTCAAGACGTCTGCGGAGATTCGCTGTCAATGGCTCATTTCTTGATATTTATTCATGAAAATTTCACACCATATTCTTTAAATGTTACTTTATCATATAGTAATTATAGAAATAAATATATAACTCTGTCGTCCAAATAAATTATCGAAAATATGCTTTTTTTTATATCGAATTAACCTCCCCGCCCCCTCCGTAAGTCTTTCAACTCGCTCCGAACCCGCGTTCCCATCGCAGTAATTAGAAAAAGTATCGTGTGCGACGAGTGCGGGTTGGCGATTTCAGAATCATGTGAATGCAGCACTCGCCTTTGGTTCGTACCACAACTTTCACACTCGTAGGAATTGCCAACTTTCCGCACTCGTTACAAAATATACCATTTCTTCAACAGCGCAGCGCAAAACGCTCTTGAGCGAGCGAACGCGAGTGTTGTTGAAGAAAATAGAACACGAAGCTCGAGAAAAAACGGGTGTTGCGCCTTGTATAAAATTGAAAACCCTGCTACGCCTCAGCTTTGCCTCGATGTTCTCAATTTTATACGCGACGCGCAAACGCCTATTTTCGCTCTCGGTGCACAATATACTATTTATCTTACCAAGTACAGGAGCGTTTGTAAGCTGTTTATTTTACCTCAGTTTGACCTCTGCAAATCGTCGCTTTGCTTGTATTATGCTCCAGATGTTTTCTAAGATTTTTTGTTAATCATTCGTACTTCAGGTTGAGTCTAAGATAAAAAAAAAACAATCAACTAACTAATTATCCTATTATATTCATCACATCAAATTATGGATGAATCGAAATATGCCGATTCTTTGAACTACAAAATGAAAAAAATCTGAATAATGAACTAATGGGTAAGTTATCATGTTTAATAGAGTTCATCTGTTTGATCAAACTTAGTAAGAAATATAGCAAACATAATAAAATCAAACGCTTTTATTTGGAAGAAAATTAATCGAGCAATTGAGAGTAATTTGATGTTCCGAGTAAAATTAGTGTGCAGTGTGCAGTAGAATAGAAGTTTTCTGTTAATTTACATACCTTGCAAAGAAATTTGTGTCACTCACGGACATAAATTGCAATATGGGGCTTCACAAGGGTAGTTTCTTTAGCGTTATCAATTTTTTGCTTCAAGTCATTACAGCATAACCATGATCCTGAGGCTCGCTTGCAATAGGCGATATAATGGCTGGAGTAATGATGAATGATACCAACTAGTCTGAAATTTGAAAATTCCACATGATAATAAATATTTAAACATTCTAATATTGCAATTCAAAAAATTCAAGACATTCATAAGTAAATTTAATTTACCGATATTTCATGCCCAGCTCTAGAGAGATGGGAAAATCCTTTAAACGGCATTCTATTGTTTCTTGCATGTCAGACCTTCTCACATCGAGTTCTATACACACATGAATATTCAATTGATTTTCCGCTTCAATAAATCCTGTGCACCCTGGCTGTCGACATTTTATACCGGACACATGAGCCTGATAGAGAACTGCTTCTTGCAATGCTTGATATCCGTTTTGCCTTATAATTTTCTCATTGATCGGCAGAAATGATACTTCTGCTGTTGCTTTTTGAATACAGTGGACATTGCTACACTGATAAGTTTTATATTGACTAGGCTCGTTATTGAATAAATTTTTCCATATACGGGTGATGAAATCTTCTGTGTCCATCTCATAAGGAAACAAAGACGTCAAGTTACCATTCCTTACGATTGGGTAGAATTCATTGAGAATCTTCAAACGTTCATAACAAATTTGTTCACTTGGTCCTTGTTTCAAAAAATTGGTAACAAATTGTAGAGTATGATTCTTCGAATTTTGTATAAATGAATCATAGGTAGGGTTATCTAGCGCACTGAATTGTATAATATGAACTAAGGAATCAAAGCCACAGGTATTTTTCACCAGAACTTTAATATTATTATACTGTACGTTCGTTTTTGCGGATTCTTTTATGTCGAAGTTCCATGAAAATTGAGAATAATTTATTTTTATTGTTTTGCTGATTAGTCCATTAACTAACAGAAAGCCCTGTCGCCGCGATGACTTTCTTTCATTCAAAATTTTGATTTCTGGAAGGGGTTGAAAGTAGAATCCTTTTGGTTTGATGATTCTTTGAGCTTGTACAATGCGTGTCGTCTTTTTTTTTCACCGGTGCCATTTGTTGTTCTTTAGCTCTTTGATTGCATTCGTCACTCGCTAAATATGACTCAACAGAATGCACATCATCATCAACACGGTTTTGATCAACAGGGTTTTCTTTCATTTGTTTTTCAACAATTTCAGATACAAAGCTTTGTGCATGTGGTGTAGAGTTTTCTGCAGTTCTTGGACTATTTTGCAAAATTTTTTGATAAACTTGTAGATCACGTTTCTTGTTCAAATTATCAGTAGTTTCTGATAATTTCTCATCACTTGACACGAGCATCGCATATGAATGATCACCCATTGGTGTACTTGTAAATCCTGGATGCATGCCAAGTGCAACGTATGATAGTGAGTGAGAAGGTTTTGATTCTTCGGAGTTCAATTTTGTATGTTGTTCTGAGTTGTTGACATGAATGTCCAAATGGTCCTCTCCACAATTTGATGGTTTATCCTTCATTACTTGACACTCTACGGTCTCATTCACCATAGAGTTGAGATTGTCGTCAACAAAATCATTCTTTAGTGCCTCATAATCAAGAATTTGAGAAAGAATAGATGAGGTGTCATGGATCGGAAATTGTTCGTTTGGTGTGGTCAAATTGTTCTTCGTTATTGATTCATCATCAGAACTTCCATTCTCCACAATGAAAACTTGTTCATTTTTAAGCCCTTTCCATTTTTCATAAGCTAATAAGTCAGAATCATCAGTCAACTGGATCCTGTTTGGTCGAGGATCTGAGCTAGCCTTCACATCTATATTGATTTGAACAGTTTCTTCGTGCTGAGTTTGAGGAGTCAAGAGTTTCTGTTGATGATTGAAATGTTTTAATTTTGCAGCAAAGAGATTACTACCACTCTTCAGATTATCCAAGTGCTCAATCACAAATCGAGGCGCTGAGCATGGTAAGTGCGTGAATTGAAAAATTCGGGCTCGCATGTGTGCAAAATAACCCTCTTGATATGCAGTTGAAGCATGCTTTTTATCACCAGCAATCGCGGCAGCGGTCCACAGTGGGAACTCTTTTCCAATTCGCTCTAATTCTCTGATGAAATCCGGTAAGTAGAAAGCGTTCACTGATACCTCTGACGCTTCAGAGTTACAAGTTGCTGCTGATGCTATCAATTTTTTGATAAATTGATGTGTTAGTGTTCCACTGTCACCTTCATCAAACGATGGAATCTCATCACCCTTGATTTCCTGATAATGTGTCATTGAAGCTTCGAGACTTTCAATAGTTGCTTTTCGAACGCTCATAGAGTTTTCCAGTTCTTTTCGAGCATCTAAAACTGTTATCTGGATCTTAGATGTTGAAACTATAGTGTCTTCATAAGGTTGCAGTGCAACAATGCAAGTGAAAAGAAATAATCGTTCAAATTCTTCTATACCTGCAGAATCTACCATTAACGCGACACAACGAATAAAGAAATTCTTTATATATGGATGGTCTTTGTGTATCAAACATTTCCATTTGGATACAAGAGACATGAGGTGAGCGACGTCTATTCGAATCAAAGTTTTTGCTGGTCGAAGTGTCTTTTTTGGTTCTGCTGTAGCCCACAAAAAACAAGCATCGACATAGTCTTTTAAATTCATATTATTGAATGTTAAGCAACAAGACATTGGTATTGCACGTTCGTAGTCAGAAACTGCCTCACCTGGAGTTGGAGCACCAAGCCGTACCCAAAATTTGAGCCAATTTTCAATAAATTCTTGCGTATGAATTTCCGTCACCATTTGGTAAACACAGATCGTTTTCCCCTCGAAGTTGATGGTCACAGTATATAAAAATACATGGCCAGTCATCTTTCCTGGACAAATTTCAAATTTTCTGACCACTCGACCTGTGGCATCAATAGAGATCTGCGATTGATTTCTTAAGACTCTAACGTATTCTTTGAAAACATGTAATTGTTCTTGGGTGCAGTACCAAACATAGAACCTAATGCAGCCTACGTTGTGTATATTATTTACGTAACGAGGATCAGTAGTCATCTTTTGGAAACATTTAATCACATCCAATTTTTCTTTAGGTTTCATACCTGCCTTTTCTTTATTCATTTCCATTTTGACTTGTCTGTAAATTCGATTTTTCTGAATAAAATGTGGAATATCATCTCCAAACTCCATATCATTTCTCAGCAATTCCTCCTGGTAGTTGGCAGCATTTTGTTTTCGCAATTTCAATCCTACTTGCTTCCGTTCTGCACCATTAAGAGGACGCTTCATTTCTCTATGGTACTTTCCACGAGTATCACGAGTTTGGATTGTTAGTCTAAGTCCCTTGTTACTAGGTTCTTCATTTGCTGTACCAATCATGATATTTTGACAGTCTTTACTATCTTTGCAATAGGCCACAAACTTCAAGAAATATTCGTTTTCTTGGGGATTGAAATCAGCACATATGGAAGACCACTTTCCTAAAAATGCACAGCTGAATTTGTACCTCTTCCAGAATGCCTTTGTAATGACGGCTGCCCAGGTTTTCTTTTTCAATCGTTTTTTTAGTCTATCTGTGGTATCATCTGGTTTGATTAAAGTCCACTCTTCATTTGAAATCAATAAATCAAACGTTTCCAGATTTTGTTCATTGTATAGATAGTCAGCAATATAATCATTGTCCACATCTGAATCACAGCTTCCTTCCACATCAGATTCTGAGACTTCGTCAATGAGGTGAGGCTTTGATTTGGGAGAAATTAATATACCTTGGTTTCGTCGGGCTGCTGTGAGATCACCTCGTTTGTCAGTCCTGATATATGTGTATACGGAACGAGGTATCCACCTTCCATCTAGATCTCGACTCATTTGTGTCCATAAATTATCCCTTAATGGTGGAAAATTGTTCGTCGTAAAATGATTGATATATTTTTCAATTAATTTAATAATTTCTTCCTGTCCGACATTCGGTCTTCGGCCCACTTGTGTACGAAAACCCTAGGGAAACAAAAAAAATGCCATGAAACTTATAAGAAATTTTTTCATTAACATTTTACGTCTTGTATTTTTTTGGTTAAATTTTAGCAAAGTTATATTTAGCGATGTATAAGATAGTATTCATACAGAGATGACAATTTATAATGGGAGAAAAAATGAACCTTTTTTTTGGATCCCATGATGTCCTTTCTCTAAATGTACTCGAGAATAAAACTCGTTGCAGCTTTTACGAATAATTCTACGAATCCGCTGTACGGAATTTGTAGGCCTCTTCATTGCTGCCACACTTTTCTATACTTTCCAAAAGGGTATAAAATGCAGCATCTGATTGGTCAAATTACGTGATAATGCAAGAAGTATAGAAAAGTGCGTAGGAGGGGTGAAAAGACTGTTGTCACAGCCAACCTCAACTGATTTTCAAGAAAAATTGTACTTATGTCTATATATTTGATGAACCAAATAGTTTTCACCTGAGAGATCCAGAGAGCCTTTCTCGAAGATCTGAGTGACCAAGGCCAACACTCAGTATCCCAGAAGCTGCCTCGCCCTCATGGTAACGCGAACCCCAGCGCATCGAACGTATATAAATACAATAATTGTCGATGAGAAAGAATAATTGATAAGTTGCTTCCGGGGTCTGAAAAGTCGAAGCAGTCATAAGCGGTAAATACAATCTTTTACTAGGAATGATCAATATCGAAGTCTTCACTTTCAATAATCATATATTATTTTGGAGAAGAGAATAAAAGAAGTGAAGAGGTTTTATCGAATGAAATTTATTAAATTGTTGCAAGTTGCCGATAAGGCACTCAACAGAATCATAAATGAAGGTGCAACATCAACATTTTTGATACAGAAACTCATGGTTGGAAAATTGACCTTACCTTGATAAGAGGAGTTGAAAGTTTCCAGTCAATGCTTGTCTACAGGCACGACGAAATGATTAAGGATTTGTAAATAATCTAAAGGTAATTTAACTATTTATTTACAACGCAACAAATCGAAACGTGAATCATCGCGTCGGGGGAATGTTATGATGTGACTTAGCTTTCCTTTGTTAAATTGAACGACGAAAAGACTGATTTTCTGTGATGTTTTCAACACTGCGAGTCTTATTTACTCTTCTGAATTCGTTGCGTTGTCAGTAGGTGAATAACACTTAGATAATTAATAAATCCTTGACAATTTCGCAATGCCTGTAGGCAGGCATTGCAGTTCTCTGAATTCTTTCAACCCCTCTTACCAAGGTAACATCAAATTTCCGACCATGGGTTCCAACATGAAAATTTTTAGTTAGGGTCAGACTTATCATCAACCGGTGGCATCATATAGTTAGTGTGAACATCTTGTAATAGAGAGGCTCATGAAATTGAACTGAACGGCATGGGTTTCACTGTTTGACCCGAGTAAACATCTCTAGAGGTTTCAGCAAAATCTTGGATCCGCACAGCTTATCAGATTCAATGATGAATAAAATATAAGAATATTTAATGTCTAACCTGAATAGATTGCACCAGCAGGACTTTGTATCCTTGAGTTTGCCCAAGGCGGTAGCCACCCCTAATGCGTCAGGGGTGGCTGCTCCCATCGGTTATTTGAAGAATTCACTACATCTCCAATATGGACTGGAATACTCGAAGGATTGTACTGGAATTATTCGAGGGAGTTGCTGCTGACACTTCATCTGTCACTGAAGAAATAATTGTTGCTGTTGGAATGTCATTCCGTAACTAGTCGCATTATATGCGGATAATTCTGTATCTGAGGCTGTTGGGAGATTAATAAAAGGGCCCTGCTAATGAAAAAATATCGAACTATATCAATGAAATTCATTTTAATATTTCAAGTCTCGAAAGGGGAAAAAAAGTTACCTTGTAAGAAGCCTTTGAGAAGCAGAACGTCGGAGAAATTTTATTCATGACGTTGACTAAGTACATTACAGACGGGCTTGAACAACCAGCATGGGTACATAAAAGTACGGCCACGAATTATTTCACCTTTTCAGAAGTCCTCGGCACAATTGTTCTACAAATTGCTTCGGGCTTGATTCTTGTCTATTTCGCCCTGCATGAGGCAAAGATCTGCTCCGAAATGAAGATGATACAGGTTGATGTAGTGCAACGTGAATACGTCAACGTATGGCATTCAAGGCTGACCTTTCTAGTTCATGAGCAAAACTTCAAGTAAGAATGTACATTCTTCAAATGAAGAATATTTTTATCAGCTGAATCTTACTACTCCAAAATTATCAATCACACGAAAGACGCAGAATGACGAAACTGTCATGGCGGAGGGCAGCGCAGCCCGCCAGAGGGCGGGCGGCAGGAGGGGGGGGGGGGCGGTGCTTAATTATTATTTTGTAAATAAATCCTTAAAAATTAGTTTCCAAATTTGGAAATACTTGGAAATCGATTTTCCAAATTATTTAGCATCGATCTGGAGAAAAAAAAAATGAAATCGGTCAACTTGTTTGCTAACTATACGTTTAGTAAATTTTCATTGATTATTCATTATCCATTTGTTTCCAAATTACGCGAATGGTTTTCCAAATTTGTCCAAATGATTTCCAAATTATTGGGTACATTTATTTTCAAATTGGTTGCAGTAGTCTGCCAAGTATACTGAGGTTCTCACCTCCATGGCAGGAGTAGGTAGGGCCGTCCATACTCTTTGGGGCCGTCTAGAAAGGCGTGACTATGTTGTTCCAGTTCTTAGCCGCCCCGACAAGTAGCGCATGCATCTCGCACCCGTCTGTTATGAATTAACCGCGCGAAGTTTGACCAGTGTAAGCAAAGACGCGTGGTCCAGCGTGGTCCTTCAATAGGATTTATTGCAGCAATAAATTGACGAATAAAATAATTAAATAACTGTTATGGGGAGGAGGTATTGCGTCGTTCCCAAATGCTGCAACTCAAAATCAAGCATAAATGTTGCGCTTTTTGGCGTTCCGAAAAATAAGCAGAAATTTTTAAAATGGAGCAGTGTTTTGGCTTGTGCGGAAGTGATATTGGGAGAGCACAATTATCTTTGTGAAAGTCATTTTCAACCATATCACATTCATAACTCAGTAACCAAAACAGACCCAAGTGGGAAAGTTATATTTGCTGTAAGTATTCACAGTAAAATTTTATCATGATTCTGCATAATAAATATCCTAACTCAGTCAGAGACCCTTGTTCCTTGAAATGTATGTATTTCTTGATACATTTTAGCGTAAGCTTGCTAGGAAAACACTGACTGAAGATCCAGTTCCTTGTTTCATCAATACTACTGACAACCCGGTTGAGATATTGATTGTTCATGGTATGTGTAAGATGATCTACTCGATGAGTTAGTTGTTTAATTTTCATATATGAATAGACGATTCATTTATTTTTAATAGATGATGACGATCCTGAAAATCCTGATCAATCGTTTCATGGACATAAAACCAACGAGGAAGATTTATTGAGGGAATAACACCAGAGCATAGAAATGTTCCTCATTTTTCGCAGACCAATGAGAGGCAAAATGATGAGAGCTTTTCAGCGCCTCTCACTGATAATAGTACTTGTGTTAGTGGGTCTGATTCCTATGCAGGAAATTCCTATCAATAACTCTACTTTTGACCCTGGAGATGTATTTATTTCTATTTGTGATTACCCAGGAATGATAAATTTATGAAACGAGACTTGGAGTATGAGTGTTAATAGACCACTTGGGTATATTTTTCTGCAAGATGTGGTGTCTCCAATGATTTTTGGGAACATTGATACTCCACTGGTAGTTAAAACCGGTTAGTTTGGAAAACTAATTAAACCGGTTAATTACAGCCACAGTTTGTCTTGCGATAAATTTATGAAATCTATAGTTTATTTTTACAGGTTTTGAAATGCACTTTAAATATATTGAATCACTGGGAATCAGCTGTACAGCGACGAGAATTCCGCAAATAAATTAACTAGAAAACTGTATGTGGATGCAGTTATTGAGGAACTGAAAAAGGTTTCAGTAATAGACATTGATGAACAAGAAGACGTCTTCCTTGAAAGTATTGAGGAAATGTTCAACAAAGAGGCCAATGTGGGATGTTCTGATAATGCTAAAGCAACTAATTTTATTGTATTTTACATTTATGGGTTCGCTTGTCGATCAATCCGAAAGCGAATCAAATGTGCATCTTGTACGCAACCATTTACTTCGTCAGTAGAAAGCATGTTCTTACCTGAGGCTGAGTTTGTACACTTTAAGGATTTTGGAGGGCTGATCTATGTTAAAAACAATTTGTTCGATTTTTTTTTAACAATCGAACTTACATTTCAGAAGTACATATCAGCTACAAATAATAATAATAATATCTATCAGAACACGATTCGCACTGTTCTGCATGATGGTCGTGTAGCCAACTCTCCGTTAGTGCCCTTCGCCAGTGATCTTTGTCTTGAACACAAAGACGAGTTAACTGTAGAAGGTGTTCACTATTAAATATGCCAATGAGACAATGGGCGAACATTGAAACTAGAGATCAAGAAAAAATGAACGCCAGAAAAAAGGAAACTCAAAATTTTGTGATAAATAATGTATCCGAATATGTGGCGAACTACTTTTTCTTCATCATCCTAAAGTTGATTATTCAACAAATAAACAAGTTTTCCACCCTCAATTCCTGCAAGCTATAATCGTCCTAAAAATTATCTATCTCTAATACCTCGGAACCGTAATCGTATTCAAAATCCCGCTGGGCGTGAGATCATTGCGCCATCTATTGGGATAGCGGCGAAACGGGACAAAATAGTCACGCGTGCTCCTATGCTACCGACTGCTGCCGACGAGGCCTGGCAAAGACAACCCGACGCAATAGTTGTCCTCTCTCTCTCTATTCCGTCCTGGTCCAATCGACTGACTCACGTACTCTATCTTTATATCTCTGTGGATCAAACCTGATCACGCCATTCGCAGCGATATTAGAATATATGTTTGAAAATTGTGACTTAGATACAGAAGACGTGGAAAATTGGAAAAGCGGTCGCATCGCCATCTTGTTATGAAATGACGTTAACCCTGTCGCTTTTTTTCGGAACAATTTCATCAAAATTCGGTAAATATTTTGTTTTATAACAAAATATTTTGTAAATAGAATGTTCTGCTAGTTTTGTGAGAACAAATCGCGATTATTGGCAATGAAAAGGATATAGTCGCTGATTGACGACTGGTCCTAGAAGTCTGGACTTCACGACATCTACACATCTCAAACTTCCCTGTTTTAGAATCCTTATTAATATCGTAGTAATCTTCATTGTTCGATCTACTCCCAGATTCATTTTTTGTGTACTTCGTCATGTATTATTCAACACTGAAAATCCTGTCTTGACTGCCATCCATCACATTGTCAAATGTTAATCATAATTCATATAGAAAATATACAAATTTAAACCTACAGATTTGGTATGTGTAGGTATTTACTGCAAATTAGCTTTACTAACTAATAGATCCAATAATTAGATCAACATTGGATAAATAAAATAGTAGTGGAATAATTTAATATCATTTCAAAATGATATAATGTTAACAAGTTTGATATTAATGTCAAATCTTGTTTTAGAAAAGTATTTGTCAATGAATGACTGGAATTCGTTTCAAGATGATTGTTTCATGCACATGATATATGATATCTGCCACTGCTGCCTGGCTTACCAGAATATTCATAACATGTATATCTCTTGAGATATTAGAAAGTATAACAAATAACTAAATTGGACAAATATCGCGAGTAATGTGCTCATTTAAACATGTTACCTGGCGCAAAGTTACCTAGCTACCAATAAGACATTTTTTCATCAGTGTAAACGCTGCATTGCAGGCTATGCAGACTTTTTCAGAACTCGGCGCGAAGCTCAATTTTACACACGCGCAAATAGAGTCTCTCGCACGTCATATCGAAAAATAATGTGAAACACTTTTGCAAGAACGTGATTTTCGCCCTGTGTGACCTTTTCCACATGAGGAGAAAATTAATTTCTCGCACTAGTGTCTAAACGCACTATTTCAATCTGTTAAAACGAATGTATACTTGAACACTTGCTACAAACAGCTCCAGTTCATATTTTAATGATGCCCGTACACTCAAGCTATTTGTTTATGGGATTTATCAACAATGAAGATTTTGATAAGTCGACGGTCATGACTTTTAGGATTCGTTTTAATATACCATTTTTTATTCACAGAACTTTGAAAAGAGCTTATTTTTGCTCATTTCTTTGCGTTTTTTTTCTTTTCAGAACACCAAGAAGCTTGTCAGCGTAGTTCAATTCATTTTGCTGTATGAAATTTAATTTAGGACAGATTTGAGAACTTGATTTATATAGTTTAACAAAAATATAATATATTTCCATAGTATAGTGATACAGACCGTGATAAAAAAATTACATAATGTATGTATCAACATACGAATACTATTTCCTACTTACACTGGTTCTCATACCAGTGTACATATTTTTTAGACTTTGGTCTTGGCTTGGTTGGGAATTATTTGTCAACAATTAACTCTCTTCAATATCAAATGTCCAAGAGTTGTCATATCAAATATATTAATTATATATTATTCTTCGGCGTTGTTATCTTATATGAATACAAATATACTAATGATAGCTATTTCAAGTTATTGAATCGTTAAATAGTAATTTATGTATGAGATTATGTAAGTCAATGTGTCATGTATTATTTATGAAAGTTCGCACAGCGATTGGAATTGCATTTACAGAGAAAAATTAAGAGCCTGAAATCAAATGAATTTATAATATTGTCAACGGTTTTCGATTATAAACAGTATTTTTTATACATTACAGAATATTAAATTATTTATCAGTGCGCTTTCTATTATTTGGTGTTTCAAATTTTGTTTGATACTTCCAGTTCATCCAAACCCATTTTTCCAAGATGTTTCCATATTCGAAATCTTGCTATGTCTTTTCGGGTTACCATTCCAATCACCTAAAATTCACCGAGAAATGATAATGAACATGGTCCTCGAAAAATATATACATCGTGTATATTAAATGTGAACACATTGGATTACCTCATTGGTATCATTCACGATAGGTAAATGGCGAAGTCCTAGAGCTCTAAATACTTTGAACAGCCTTGGGAGTGCAGCGGACTAAAATAACGTTATTATATCGTTATATCGAGCATATTTCATTAACAGTGATGTTGATACTGCTGAAAAATACCTACATGTGGCAGAGTATACGGTGATGGATTCATGAAGGGTCTTAAATCTATCGTATAGGTTTTCTCGTCGTCTGTAATGTTAACATGTTCAACAGTAGGATACCGAGGATATTTGTCTCTGAACATATTGATATTCAATGATTCATCCCAATTTTCATGCAATTCAATAAATATTTTATTTTGGAGTAAAACTATCAACTGAGAACGGAGAATCAATCCACGAAAACGGCCATAAGATTTTATTTCGCTCTGAAAACAGATTGTTACAACTATAAAACTGGATTCATAATAATGAACCATTCTTGATATTCATTAGATACATACCTCATCACTTGCCGGTGGATCCACAATGGGAAAACCATTGAATGTAACACATTTTAATAATTCGACGATATGACCTACGTTCTCAACAGTTTTCAGAGTAACAACAGGATGACTCATAACTTCGCTTGCGTAAATATTATTTGATAATGGCGGAGCCTCCCATGGTAATATAGGCACACCAGCCATTTGTATGTAAGTCTCATAAATGCCCTGAATATCGAAAACAGTTATTGGTAAAACTGAAATATTCCCAAGCTTCCCTGTTTTTTAGTCATTATGCGTCCGTTGTTACGGAAATATTGAATGAGATGAAAAAATCAAAACTACATGTAGTAACGGAACCATTGATATGCACATTATGAATCAATATTTTCTTATTATGAAAAACCAGTCATGCATGATGGTATTAAAGATGTTATTTTACCAATATTCCGTTCACGTACCTCGTTAAAGAAGTCTCCAACCCATTTCGCCATGACTAGCACGATTATCAATGGAAGGCCAAAGCATATGCCTCCAGTTGCTTCGATAATAATAGCTGTGAGACTAATAGTCATTCTCACTACACCACCAAGTTGTGCAGCCGCCCCAAGTAATGCATACTTTCCTGGGTCAAATAACGCCTAAAATTGGTGACAACTATTAGCATTAACAAACGTTTCCTTTATGTCAAACATTATTTTGTATCATTGAAATTAACAAATGTATTTACACATTCTGGAAATACTTTTCCAAGACCTATTCCGACTAGTCTCCCCCAAGCAGCACCTATGAGAAGACTAGGAATGAACAGACCACTGGACATAGAAAGACCAAAAGTGCAGCCAGCCAGAAAGAAATATAAGATGACAAACAATATCAACGTTTCTTCTTTGTAGGAATCTGCGGTATAGAATTATTAAGTATCAGTCAATTGTATCACTATATGATTTCGTTTTTCAATTTTTCTAAATTCAAACTCGACCTTATTGACTTTATTTTTCATATAAACGTATGTATGTGGGTATTTTTTTGAAAGAAATATGTGATGTCGAAGTAGAGTGAAGTGACAATGAGTTAAAATTCTACAGGAACTATAAATAAAAATTTTCACCTGGAGGGTCATGAAAGAGAGCCCGAACACTGCTTTCTGGTGTTTGAAACCAAATAGCAGCAACAGCATTGTATTCACCATCCTTACAATACATTTGAACAGGATACTTTGTGGGGAATGCATCTTTCGATTTGCAATCATTAACGTAGAACATCATCAAGAATCCAACAAGCGCGCTGAGCATTGCAACAAACAACGCTTCCGATACCTTAAGCCACTTATGTCTTATGAATCTTGCTCGAAAACAGGATATTTTGTAGTTAAAATAATTCCAAAATGCACCGAGAACGCCTCCCAATGCACCGACCAAGATGAATAATGGAATTTCATAAACTTGGTAGGGTAATTTCTCAAATTTCCCTAAATTTAGTAATCCTGGGTACCACAATTCACCTGGATGACCATAGTATGCAGAGAGAACTACATTTAGTGTGAATGTCGTGATCATACAGGCAAAGAAGGTTCTCCACGTCAAACTTTGCTGAAAAAAACTTGTGCCTTCCTCTACACTAAACAATACGCCACCTGAAAAAATAATAGTTCCTTGAAAATCGTATAGTTGAAGTTAAAAGTTGAACCGCACAACTAAACTTGTCTGGTTCAAATGTGTAGTTTTTCAAATCAAACGAAAATTTCACTACTAACCGATTGGCGCGCCAAAAGCAGCCGCGACACCAGAGGCTGCCCCACCTGATACAAAATCACGTTTTTCATGATCTTCTCTAAAATATCGAAAAATTCCAAAGTCTTTGTTGAAAGTTGTACTCTTTCCTTGTGAAATTCCAGCAGCTACTACTGCTCCGGCATGTATCATTGGTCCTTCCTAAAAAAAAATGTAATTGATTCTGGATAGCACAGTGTAAAACTGTTCATAACAAAAATTATTGGCATTCACAATAAGAATGACACTTGTAACATTGGAGTAAAATTGCTGTACCTTACCACCAGCTAGGCCCCCAACGACAGTCGCGATGACGCCAATAATTTTTACTACCAATGTCTTAATTCGAACGACCCTTGGCACTTTGACTCCATTCAAGTAACATTTCACTTGTGGTATTCCACTACCTGCTGCTACAGGTTCGACATATACCACTAAGAGAGCTCCGAGTAAAACTGGCAACAAGTTCATAGCTAACCATATGAAATATGGTTGCAGTAAGCAGTTGTTGGTGATACATTGATCAACAGCTATGGCATTCAGTTAAGGTAGCATTAAATATTCAATCGTGTATCTCAAATGAAAACAATCGATGATACTTTTTAATTTCATATGAAAACATGGGTAACTAAAAAAAATATTGCGAATAGTTGATAATCGAGCAAATAGAAAATCAGTATAATTCAATGTGGTATAATTGATGTAATCAGTATCATTCATATTTGTACTGATTTGATAATACCAGAAGAAAGGATACAATCTTTTAAGGTACGATATTTTAATTTTGATAATTCTTCGATGGATATATCAACAAAACATGCTATGAGAGCAGTAATGATTCCAATGAATAGAAAAATGAACCATCTCGCTATATTTTTCTTCACCACGAATTTATATCCTTTTGTTCTTTCTTCATCCAAAAGCAAGTGATTCTCGCATGTATCATAATCCAGACTCTGCAATATTATTATTTTAATAGATAGAGAAACATTAAGAATTTTTATAATTACAATTGATATGATTACAGACTATCTAGAGGAACGTGATATCAGAGACACTAATGACATTCCAAGATTTACCAATCACGGAAGTTTGGCTCTGTCACGTTATCTCGACGTCGCATACAAAGATAATGGAAAAGCAGGCAGCAGTCACTTTGATTATTCGTATAATTATTGCGTCGAACTTGTAATATTAACTAAGTATTTATAAGATATGTTTCTCGAGAGCGGTACATGCCAACCAGCATTTCAAATATTGATATTTGGCCTCTAGGAACACGTTGTTCCCAAAAAACAGTATTCAAATAGCACTACCTAATGAGATAATTCAACAATACTGATTCTAAAAAAAATCTATAAGATTTGAAAATATTACCTCATAATTTGCTGAAAGAAAATTTGTAGCTCCAGGTGATATAGCATCAGAGGTAAGCCTAATCGATTGTTGATAAATATTTCGTTCGTGAGCTGGTAACGATCTATCATCGCTATTGAAGAATATATTCTGGGAAAGATGACATAACAAAATTAGGTGTCCAAATACATTTTTTATATTTTGCTTACCCGAAATCTTAAATGGTCATCGTTATTGATATATGAACGAAAATTATTCCTAGGTTTCACGAGTTTTTCCTCGTCGTCAACTGTCTCAACAGTGTCATTGATTGTTAGGTTAGAACTCGTTGGTTCTTCTTGCTCCATCGTTTTGAAATCACAGATTCTTCGTGCATAAGTGTTTTTGTAGAACGAAATCCTTTTTATATTATTACTGGCTTTTCCTTTCTTCAGTCACTTTGACCCACTCATGTGTACGAATCACATGACAATGACACATATTCCGCGTTCACGTATCTACCATCGACTTGTCGCCACAATAGAAGAGTGTATAGCGCGGCACAACTACTAAGTACCACTAGTACATCACATACCACATACGTCAGCTCATACGTCAGCTAATGCATTAGAGATTACAGATTTGCCTGGACTAATAGTCACGGACGAATGTATTTCACACAACACACTACCTGTTCTGACTTGTTCTGACACTTCAATCACGCGCGTAGGCATGCGCGCGTAGTAGACATACGCGCCACACGTAATACGCGCCACACGTTTTACTCATACATGCCTCGGCGCAAAATTGCATATACTTCCATATATGTGTAAATGTATAATTTAGGTACCCATCGACGTATATAAGGGGGGGGGGGGGGGGGGGTAAACCCGCTGGCGGGTGAGTTTCTCAAATTCACCCGCCAAAAGCATATATTACGTATCGTATGCTGGGACTCAGCTGCCCCGGCTAGCGCGTCTGACTCGATTCGAGCGCGGAAGGGGCTGAAGGCCGAGTTTCGTCAAAGTCATAAGTCCGTCCTCTCGATGTACAGAGAGTGGAGAAGTACCGGGGCGGGAGAAAAACTGAAAATAGTCGAAATACTCGAGGGCACTAACCCGGGCACAGTTGAATCGCTGACGGTGCTTTTTCATGCGTCGCTCGTCGCTCGCTTCTTAGCGATGAGATAATCACGTGATTGAATATGATCAATCGACAATGTAGCTCTATATTCGATCTCGTGATCATTGGTTTTCCTTTTCTGTTTTTTACATTTGTTAAAAATAACACACCATTGTTTGTCATAAAGAAAACTTATGACGTTATATACGTCATGAGAAGTTTCCTAAACAACACCAAGTGTCCCGATAATGTACAACAAGTGCTTGATAGTCGTGACAGCTATTATTACCGCTGAATATTTTTATGGGAAATCTAGAAAATTGCCATAAATAACCCCGACATCCGACCTAGTACCACCGCAGTGCATACGACATACACAAACATCCATGGGATATCCCATTATAAAATCCTACGGATACCTGAAAAACGGATATTTGGATATCCCCCAGACGTCCGGTGGCGTCTATAGAACATATCAGGATATTCTGGGAATATCTGCTACGGACGTAAGATACATCTGTAGGACAGGTTCTGACCATGGAACTTGATCTCCCTGATAGAACCATCAAAGAATTGTTACATATAGTCAAAAGGAACAACTGTAATAAACGCACGGACATAGATGATTTAAGCAATTCTTCTTCCATTTTTCGATCACAATTGACTTCGATTTTGAGTCATAATCCATATAACTGCTCTAACCTACAACTGTATACTCCACATCAATAACATTTTCCGCAGAATTTTTATTGCTAACGTTTGGGAGATAAAATTGTTGCCGATAAAGTTCTCGCTATCTCACCCTTAAGTTTAAACGGTTGGTGTAATTATTTTAATGGTCACCTGAACTCATCGTTATTATTTTTACTTTAGTTTATATAAACAATTGTATTTCACTAGGCATGAAAATGACCGGCCATGGTACGCTCGAATCGTCGCCGTTTACTCTTCAATAAACCGTCTTGGTTTCGTCTACGACATATGGACTGTTGCATCCACGAATACCTCTCCAAGTTTTGATCTCACACCACAGTCATTTCAATCGCTCTCAGGTGTTCCATAATGTTCCGAAAGCTATCACTGAATATGTACCATGAATCAATTAGGCCTGAAAACATTTTGAAAAAAGCCGACGATTATTGGATAAAACAAATCAGACACGACGTTGAAGCGGAAAATATTCTTTAATACTTGAAATTATACTCCATTTTCTCCTAATTCTTGAGTATTAGCCTTCGTCTACGTTTACTAATCCCATGAGGTGACATACACTTCAATACCTTATTGTTTATTTTAGAAACCTGCTGATAATGAACAACGGACAAGAATTCAAGTTTTCGAATCTCTGGTTGTATTACAAAAATAAAAAAATTACTTTCTGCATGCAACTAACAGGGCAAAATAGTATTTCTCTTTGTTTTTGATGTATCTCATTACGACAGTTTCAGAATATATATATATATATATTCCCGTACAGGGTGTCCCATTTAAGTTGACAGAGTCGAACATCTCGGGAATAATGAATTTAGAGAACAATGTTTGAAATCAAAATTTTATTATTTAACAATGCGATATCGTACTTTTCATTCGTTTGCGGCTTACAAGGTCATTCGGAGGTCCACGTTGGTTTTTTTAATGGGAACGTGTACTTTTTCCCTAGAATTCTCTAAAAGTCTCTAGAAATTTAGAAGTCTTCTAGATTTTCAGACCGACGTTAGCCTGTGCCTGTAGAATCATATTTTTTGCCATTCGAATAACACGTGATTCTGTCTTGAGGACAGTCTTTTTTCAGACACACAACGCGCTCGAAAAACTGGCTCAACGCGGCAATTTTATGTTTACAACTATAACATCCTGCGAAAATCTGCGGAAATCATCCTTCAATGTCCTACGTCAATATTTCGTTCGTAAGCTTGAAAATCTTGAAAAGAAAGGAGAGGAATTGTGTCACTGACGAAGGAAATGAGGTTGATGGTTTGAAAAATTTCATCCGTAAATTACAGTGGTTAAATTCCTATCATTTAATAAATTGTATTTTTTTAGGACGACCCTCGTTATCCAACGAAATTAAATGCAAGGCTATAGAATTTTATAAAAATGTTAATGTAAGTTTACCTGGCAGGAAAGATTTTTTTCCACAACAAAAGATGACTGACAAAGAGAACACATCCAGAAAAACTTATTTCATGTAAGACGAAAGGCAGGGTTAGTTAGTCTATGATACCACTAAGCAATTAAAGGTACTTGCGACCCGGGTTTCAAAGTGTTTCACTTCATCTTCAGGCAGTAGTTGAGTGCTGCGAAAATTTGACAAACGCCGGCCGAGGTGTTATTGGTTCGGCCGTCACTGAAGCACTCCTTCAGTGCTTCAGTGACGGCCGAACCAATAACACCTCGGCCGGCGTTTGTCAAATTTTCGCAGCACTCAACTACTGCCTGAAGATGAAGTGAAACACTTTGAAACCCGGGTCGCAAGTACCTTTAATTGCTTAGTGGTATCATAGACTAACTAACCCTGCCTTTCGTCTTAATTAAGTTGCCACAAATTGCGGGAGAATATTACCTGAATTATTTCATGTAACTTCAAAGAATTGTATGAAATGTTTAAGTAACAATATTCATACGACCGGATGGGATTTTGTAGCTTTGCATCATTGCGACCTGCGGATTGAGTACTTGCAGATTCCAGTAGTACTCAAGTGAAGAGCGTCAGAGAATAATCGTTTTATTAATCGTCTATGACAGAGAGTGAGTTCTCATACTCAATCCTGTGCATTCGATGAAGTTTTAATAATGCAAACTCGTAATTCTGTTTGAGAGACATTAGCCATTCAAAAGCGAGGCTTCATTTATGCGTAGCTTCGAATCTTATTATATATAAGCACGATAATGCGTGCATCGAAATTATGCGACCGGATTGATCGAAATCTATGTACATTCGTGCATTCACACCGCCTGTTATTGCACTACAGTAGTGAATTTAATTCACTTGAGGCGAGAAGGAAGGTATATCACATACAATTTGTAACTCTTATCCGTCCGAATTCGAACACTTTTTTTTATTGGATCATGAATTTATTTGTTTCGGATACATGATCGTACGATTGTTGCAAGTAAAATGAACAAGGTATTCGTTTTGAAATGTAACTTCCACTGCATTTGAGAAAACATTACAGGAATGTTCAATATTACATGTTGCATGGGTCATGGTTATTATTTACGATGTTCGCGTTATCCTTCGCGTTGGGAGTAAAAATTACAACTCGCAATGGCAAGAGCGGATAGAAATTACGCTTCTATAAAAAAATCATGTACAGCTACGATGCTTTCATCAAGAGTACAGGCTCATCAATGGAAAAGCCTCACAGGTAATACTGTGCGGAATATATAGGACGATTTTCATTGCTCCGCACGAATTTTAAGAGTTATTCTTTATATGTAACGTCAGACAACACGCATTTCGTATCAGAATATCTCGCTTACGTCTCGCAATTTGTGCACGATTATTCCCAGATACGCGTCGATCCCTTATCATACCGCGTATTGTCGAGGATTCGTGTTCTTGTTGATCGATCGTGTATCTGACACGTGGTAATTCACGTCGGTGTTATCACCGCAAGTAATTAATTGTCCATAACTTCACGGTCGCAGTGTAAAAACTTCAAAAACCGTGTCGAAACCTTAATGATTTTCGCAAAGGGATCGACGTAAAATTTTCGTATTGTCATAAAAACCGCTGTTGATGTACAATTACTCGCGATATATTCGTTCAACAATTAGAGATGAAGATAAAGAATTACTGTTGTACAAAGATGCATATTCAAACGGATATTTCCTAGCACTCCAAAGTATGTCCACCTATGTTTATGTTATTTCCATCGAGTTTGACCCGACACAGATTCCGTCCCGATTTACTTCTTGTAGCCGTATGAGTTGATGGCTGTAAAAATTAAATCATTATATTAACACAAGTGTCTGGTTGATTGATTAACAAATTTGTCGAACGACGTCGTACAATTTTACATATTCATGTTTTTTTACTTCCTCTGCACGGCCAATAACCTCGCGCCACGATTTTGAGGAGAGATTCCAGTGTCGAGTTCTCAAAGGAGCGTTTTTTTTATCCCATGTCATATTCGATTGGTTTTTTGACTAGACACGTGGTCCAACGAATTCGTGAAAATTAGTAACATATTTGAGAAACTTCACGGAACGTGGATGAAAATGAATTTGAACTTTGATGTGTTACCGAAACAATTTCCGACAACGTTTGATTCTCGGGGAGCATGAATGGAATTTTTTTCTTCTCTCAAATTGTAGGCTTCGTGTACTTGATAGGAAAAAATTCGATTCTTTGGTTGAAAAAAAATGTGCCTCGTCTGTCTTCTCGACACCGGGATGTTTCCTCGAGGATATTGTCTGATATGGTGTTTACCTTCGTATTCTTGATCGCACATCATCAGGAGCTCCAACCACTGAGGACCACTGACGGTCGGTATGGATAACGTACCACCGTACGACTCGGGTAGGCATTCTGGAGATAAGTGTTGATGCAACGATTTACGATCCGTACCGTGGAATATGATCTGGAATCAGAATTGGGAAAATAATTTGAGGTCTTCAAATTTCAAGTATCATCGAATCATTCCGCGCGTAAATGTTTTCCCAATAAACACAAGATCATCAACGGTGGAAATAATTGTTGGTTTTTTGGATAGATGGTCACAAAAAAACGGTATTCCACGAATTCTATTACCGAAGAGCAATGAGTATCGAACAGCGATTCGAATCTCCTCTGAAAGCACCGTGCTACAGCGTCTACCAAGTACGAATTCTCAACTGATTCTTTGGTTCGTTCAACTACGCCGATTAGCATAAACCATCTATCAGAGTCGTGACCCAGCATACATCATTTATGTGCGAACAACGTCGAATCGGTCCTACGATTTTGATTTGTCAAGAATACCCGACAAATAAGAAATGTGCTGTGGACAAATTAGTTGCCGTAGAACGTATGTATATAACATATATATGTAGGGTGAAGTGTTCATAGTGACACAAGCAATTTTCTCCCAAGCGAAGCGAGGTAGGAAAAACTTTTCAATAGAATAATTTCATGGTTTCATGGGGTGGCACAACATGGTGTCTTTGAATTTCTTCCAAAGTTGAAGTATTCAGGTCATTTGAGGGTCAACTTTGGGATTTCTTAAATATCATTCAATTCCACATTAAAAAGTATTAGTACGCTATGGTCTCAAACTGAAGAATTATGGGATATTTATTGCAGAAAAATTCTTATTCTTACTGTTCACAGCAGAAATATTCTCACTAACGTCAGTATTTTATTACGTGCTACGAATGCACTCATATGAAGCTCGCAGGAATTATAAAATGCAAGACTGCTCTAAGCCATTTATCCAAGATGAAAACGAGTCTCAAAATACACGCGGAAAAAAGTTAGCAGTGATATATTTTGGAGGTTATAGTTAGTCCAGAGTCGTCTAATGTATTCCATTCTAATGACAACCTAGAAGTCAGCTCACTAAATGAGTTTTGGATGCCAAGATAAAACAAAACTAGTTTGACGTTTCAAGCTTGTCTGACTCAGACAATATTCTACCTGGGATATACTGTAATCTATTATATTATTCTCTTGATAAAAACTTTTAAACGTGAATCCCAAGAATGTGGAAAAAGTCTTATATCATTATGCACCGGTTCCATTTGATCGTTATTTTCTTCGTCGCGCTCCTCAACTTCATCGTCATTCGTCAAATCATTATCACTTGTACTAACTGACTCTACTTCATTATTTGTACTATGATCATGACCTACACTACTCTCACTTTCCATTTTAATGTCTGTTCTTGGGTAGTCATTGTCACTTGAATTATCAACAATATCTTCCTATCACTTTGCTGTCTGTTTTCCAATTCAGGTCGGTTTCTGAGTTTTTTAAGTGCCCGGAACAAACGTACGCGTAGACATGTTGAGATTGGAAAGCAACTATGAAAAATAATTCAGAATAATAATTACCAGAATCCAGAATCAACGTTAACGTAAACTGTATATTTATTTCCTAAAACATAATACAAATCTTATTCAGTCAAATTATATAAAGTATAAATACCGAAGAATAAATACCGCATACTATTACGATCCATAAATGCGTCAACCATTTCAACGACTTTCAGCCCAACCTTACTCTTTACACAAGCAAACTTGGCGCGCGTATAGAGTTTGCGGCTAGGCACAATATCCAAGGGGTATAAGTCTATGTTGGACCTCATCGTGCCAATTCTTGCCCACATTTAATACATATGTAAATATATATATATATATCAATCAATCAATCATCATCAATCTTGTGCACGTAAGCCAGACATCTTTTTTATACCACACTAAACCAAGTCACACACCATGCCCCATACTACACCACATTGCAATACACAACACCACACCACACCACACCACACCGTACGTCTCCATTAATATGTCCCCAACTCAATTTTTAGCAGAGTTACACACTGAAAATTCATCGTCTGTGGTCATCCTGTTCGTAGCTCAAAATCTGTTTCAACACCAGATGGGCTATTGCTCTCTTCACACTTCACACAGAATTAGTGTACATTCCGTAGATTGCACGAATGTCCGTTGTGCGAAGCCCGGACTGCACAAAAATGGGTGTGTAGACCGGGCTTTGCACAAAAAAACCTGTACAATATGCGGAATGCACAATTCCAGGGTTTACACGAATCCTATGAAAATATAGCGTTGGTACTTTCAGTTCAAAATTACCGTTTTCAAATATGCTTGAATGAAGAATTTTCTTCTCTTAAAATCGGTAAACATTTGCAGTAACAAGGTTGTCCTGGCAAATACAAAGTTTGCACTGCGAGAGGTGTCACTAACGTGAGGTGTTATCTCACGAGAGTTCCACGATCCTGAATCGCGTTAATTGGACGTAGTACAACCAATATTGATTTTTCTAAATGCAAACAGTTTTTCACAATTTTGAAACAAATGAACATTTTCTCCACTACGAAATGACGGTTTCTCTGCGATAATCTACAGGACATTGCTCGGGACAATTTACAGGACATTTTTTAGGACAATCATCGGAAAGGTTTCGAGCACAATTAGTATGAAACTGCCCTGACAATCCTCCCATTTGTATTCGTCCTAAATATTGCACTAAGAACTAATTCAATAAATTATCGTGAAGAATATCCTAATTATCGTCCGGAAAATTATCCCGGAAAGTGTGTTAACTATCTCGAACAAATTTTTCCCAGGGCATCACAATAGACGCTGGATGGAGCCTTACAGCAAGATATAACATGATTATTCAATGTGTTCTAAAATCATCTCTGGCACAATATCATGACTCGCTCCGTGTAAAAATTCCCAGGAACAACAATCCTCGAAATAAAATCCTCGTTAGTGATATTGCGTTTCTTTTGTCAGATCGACCGGTTGAGAGTGAGCATCGATCTGAGCATCAATGATGCATCATCATCACCCGAGAATTTATTTTTACAACTATACGGTCTACTTTGTAGATATTATTATTTATTGACATAAAATTCTCTTGCTTTCGAGAATATGTGCTCTCGGAGCATGCTCGTACGGAGAAGCGTGAACGCAGCCCGATAGGGGGAATCACTGATCATTGGTACGAGTCATGCGTGGTTTTTGGAAAATACATGTTATTTCGTTATTATTGAGTCAAATTCAACTTTCGAAGGAATATTCCTAGAATTTTAATATCTACAACTTTGATAAAACTTCCCGGCCGGTTCGCACTCTGCAAACTCGAAAATCGCATCTTGGGCCCAATATACACGTCAAAGTAATTCTTGCTAATTTTTCGACTTCAGAGGATACTTGCCTTTTCAATTTGCGAAATAAATAAAAACTATTCAACAATGAAACGTAATAAAAATCGTAGTTCAAGCTCCAATGCATGGGAAAAAACAAAAAGTTAACCGAAACCACACTCAGTAATAAACATATTCAACAGGAAATATTCACAATTATGGCTTCGAAGCCTGTCGACGTCTCTCCACGGAATATTTTCATTAACAACAACAAAAGGAGTGCGTTTGCTCTAAACGCTTAATGGAGAGGGACACTTTTAAACACCGAAATGTGCAAATGTCACCAACAGCCCCGGTAGGGTGACTTGAAAACCGGGGCATGTATCCCACTCACCCAACTATCCGGGTTTTATTCTACAACAGTGCAACTGAGAATAACGTCGCATAAGAATCGCTACACCCACATGATGATATCACGGTGTACGTATCATGACTCAAGGGCAACGATTCAAATTACGTGCATTGTATTTTATCAGTAATATGAGAACGTAAAAAACACGACGTCTCTTCTACCGCATGCATGATTATTTTCAGGGACAAGCTTGGACTGTGGGATATCTACTCGAGCTCGATATTCTCGGCCATCTCGCATTTCTTTACGGAGCCTTTTTTTTACCGGAATTCAGTTCCTTCGCATCACTGACAGCTATTCAATCAGCCGCGATTCTTGATTCGTTTACCGGCTAACAACTATTTCCCACAAGTTTATCTGGTCGTAATCGATCGGGTGTCGAAAGCGAGCTGAAGATCGTATGACTGATTGTACTATGATCGCACTTTAAGAGGGCAAATCAATCTAACGGCCAACAAATATAGCAAACCTTGGAATTTTTTCGCAAAGAAACTACAAAACACATCAAAATTCGGTAATGAGGTACTTATTATACGACTATCGAATATTGTTTGCAAATTTTATCAGAGGTCTACTAACAAGGAAACCTTTCGAACCCGAACTCACCGATTTCGATGATCTTGATATATATTGTAGAACATCGAAAGATAAGAGACACGTATTTTTTTATACGTGCTCTTAAGCCCGTTTAGGGGTGAAATCTACCCTCAAAGTTCACTCTTAAAAAGTCTTTTTTCGAAATATCTCTGCTTCTAATTGGTATTCCGCGACGGAACAAAGTGGAAAATGCTCTTTGCGGCGAGACGAAGCTACTAGACATTGTTATGCCCACGAGGGTTGCAACCCCTATTTTTTATACCGGAAAAACCACATTTTTCGAAGATATTTTCGTTGTACTGATTCGAATATTGACTTGAAAATTGAAAAATAAATATTCTGAGTTGTGAAATGAAGTAAATAAGTTGACGTGTTCGAGGATTTCGCGTTAACCACCCCCAAACACGGTTACTACCCCTTCAGACATTGGTCATCTGCAATAATGAAGAAAATGTTTTTCTCAAGAGAAATACGAATAAGATATGTTTTGAGAGACACGTATTTTGTTATATGTGCTCTTAAGCACGTTTAGGGGGTGAAATCTACCATCAAAGTTCACTCTTGAAAAGACTTTTTCCGATATATCTCTGCTTCTAATTGGTATTCCGCGGCTATGATATTGCTATGAATAGATGCGGCTGGTGTAAGAAATCATTATGTTTCAAACATTTCTATGAAGATTACCATTATTGTCATGAATTTTTAGAATAATACATTTTAAATTGAGAATTTGAAAAATATTCATCCGCTATAGAATTAGTTCTAGTTTTTTGTATTGAAGTTTTCTGGGTCAATACATATGCAGCTGAACCTGATTTCCATGATTGTTGAAATAAAAAATCAAAAATGAGACCTGTGAGCACTTTACTTTGAAAAAACCAAATTGATTTCGAATAGTTTGAGTATTTTTATATGTACATAATATAAACACGATTTTCCGAAGTTGATAACTTCTTGATTACCACGAACAGCATTCTGTACAATGATTTGGTGGTGCTTCAACAGGATCAGGAAAATGATGCTGTATTGTATCTTCAACTATTTTTGCTGCGTGATCTTTGTACTGTTCTTGAAAATGTAATGTCTCTCCAATAATCATATCTACGTCATTGAAATCATTTGTGGCACTTATCAGTATATCTTTAATCGATTCTGCTAACTCCATTTCTCTATGATTGGCCGTTCCATCTTGTATTTGAATATTTTGAAAAAACGCGGATAATAAATGTATAACAGTCAAAGGATTGATTCTCATTGTTGAGTCCGGATGGAGGAACAAACCTACTCAATGCTTCTAAAAGACTACACTTATTCCCGAGCATGGAGTTTCACGACATATATACCCGACCGATGAGTTACGAAACGAATAATCGGTGATAAACAGTATCGTAAAAAATTATCGGGCGAAAAGACGAATTGATGGATTAAAAAGTCACTCGCGAATTATAGTTTATCTTGACCAAGGTGATCCATTTTACGATGAATTTATTGCCTCGTGATAAATGACTTTAAATATAAGATATTCGATATCTCAATTCATATCATATTCGTATTTTTCTTGAGAAAAACATTTTTTTCATTATTGCAGATGACCAATGTCTGAAGGGGTAGTAACCGTGTTTGGGGGTAGTTAACGCGAAATCCTCGAACACGTCAACTTATTTACTTCATTTCACAACTCAGAATATTTATTTTTCAATTTTCAAGTCAATATTCGAATCAGTACAACGAAAATATCTTCGAAAAATGTGGTTTTTCCGGTATAAAAAATAGGGGTCGCAACCCTCGTGGGCATAACAATGTCTTGTAGCTTCGCGTCGCCGCAAAGAGCATTTTCCACTTGGTTCCGTCGCGGAATACCAATTAGAAGCAGAGATATTTCGAAAAAAGACTTTTTAAGAGTGAACTTTGAGGGTAGATTTCACCCCTAAACGGGCTTAAGAGCACGTATAAAAAAATACGTGTCTCTTATTTTTCGATGTTCTACAACATATATCAAGATCATCGAAATCGGTGAGTTCGGGTTCGAAAGGTTTCCTTGTAAGAAAAATGCCTGGCCGAACTCATAGCTGCTGTAATTCCAAAGATAGGTACAAAAATGAGCCAAACAAAAGCTGACAAAGTACGATAACAGCTTGGATAGTACTTCGGATTTTTCCAACAATTTTTGGCAGATTTGACATGTCGTGAAAAAAAATCTCGAATAATCGCACGAAAATGATTAATGTATTATTATATACTAATTGAATTCTGCAATATAAAAACCATTTTACGGGCTGTCGAAGCTGTTATCATACTTTATCGACTTTTTTTGCGTCATTATTGTACTTTTAAAATTGCAGTAGTTACGAGTTTGGCTTTAAAAAAAAAACGCCGCTGGGAAAATGCTGGAAAGCCAGCATTTTGCTTAAGAAGAGCTTTGATAAAATTTGTAAACAGGGTTCGATGCCTGTACAATGAAGACCTTTTTACCACATTGCGATATCCTGTTTAGTTTATTCGAAAAAAACTCCCAAAGCTTGGTCTATCTTTTGACTCCCAGAGTAGTTTTCCCCCTTAAAGGTGTCATCCCCGTGTGACTATTTCAAAGAATGGATTTCTTGTGTGCATAAATTGCATCCAAATATAATGTAGAATCTGTGGGCGAAGTAATTGTCCAATATTCGCAGCCGATCGAATATCAAGCCTCTATTGTGGTGACCGAAGAAAAATGGTGTTTCAAAATTAGTGGTCAAGTTGCCGTGTACCTCAGCAATGAGCGAAATCCGGCTAATTTTTGTGGCACTGGAGGAGGGTCGACTCACGGTTTCCTATGAAATTTCAGGTCCTGGCCGTGTGCGGCGTTACGATCTGGAGGACCTTAAGAGGCGCATGAGCACCCAGCGTAGCCAATCGGTTAACCAAGTCTATCATGGTCAACTCTCCCGTGGGGAAATTTTTACCGTCAATCAATTGGACAAAAATAAATTATTCCCAGCTCAACTAAGTGGAGCACTAATAAATTTAACATTAGAAAATAGTATCAATCCGTCAGCTCTTTATATACGATGTTGAGCTGTCACGTTTTATGTCATGGTTACAATTCTATGCACGTTACAGTGATAGGAAGCTCAACTCTTCCAGACTCCCCCTGCTATGAGTACCGGTCTAGTAACATCGACGTTTTTCACGAGGGGAAAATCTGTGGCGTGGCAAAGAACAGCGGAAAGGAAAATGCTCAACGTTAGAATAAAAATGCTAAACTCACTCGACTCTTCAGCTTTTCTCTGAGGAAAGGTTTGAACAGAGCGAAGACCATGTTGAAGATGTAAGGTTGATTGACGATGTGTATGTTCTTTATTCTGAGTGGTACGCTGTCTTGGAGCCAGTCGACGATTCTTTTGGCGAACGGTGGGGTAAACTGCCAAGTTTGCTGCAGCGAAAGTCCATCCATGTCGAAAATGACTACGGCCCCAGCTATTTGCGAGGCTGGCTCGAGGGTGGCTGCTTCCAAATAAAGCACACAGCCTTTGAAAACCTCGTCCAGGCTACATTTGTTGTGCTTCCATTTCTTTCCCAACTCTATGATGAGTATCCGTCTACCAAATTGATCTCGGTTTGGAAGTACCGTCAGTATATTGTGTTCGAAGATATTTGTTTCTTTGCTAGGCCTCAACCCGTCATAAACGTTCGCATGTTTTACTTTGAAACTGTAATAATGCTTGACGAGCTTCAGTGCGGACTCCGGATAGTACTTAGTCGGCCTGAGAAATCTCACGAGCCAGTCTTCGTGATCTAACGGACACTTCAAGTCAGTTTCCGCTGAAATCCGCATAAAACACAGAATAAATACGCGCGAGCCCCACGTTGTTTCTTCACGTTCGTTGTTAGAATTTCTCAAGCTTTCAAATTGATTTATTCAGAAGGAAATAACGAACTCGCCAGCATATTACCTCGAAGAAGTTCCCGGAGCTCTTCCACCGCTTTTTTCCTCCGTTCCGGCGACTCTCTCAATTCGTTTTTTGCAACTTCTAGTAGTGCTGCGCTCGGTTCTCCTAATTCAAGCTCTAAAGTGAATTCGCCAAGCCGTATGGAAGGCAGGACCTCCACATCCGTCAACATAGTTGCTGCAACAAAAGAAACAAACGAATAGAAGAAACTGATGAAGAAAAACCAATATGAAGAAACTGAACGTCGAACTATTTTCCGACTCAGCAGCTCACGAGAAAAGAGTAGAATTTGCATGACTGCACGATTTGAATTCATTTACGTTGTGTCATATTTCTTATCTTTACATCCTACACCAATAAAACCAATAAGTAACAAATCCGTCTAATAATTCTCCCCATTTTCACAAAACTGTGATTTCAATATCGACCGTTAAGAATCATCGGCACTTCTTTATACAATTCTCATAGGACGTTGAACTCTCATTCTTTTTTAATATAGTCATTTTTTTCAATCGATGATGTGGATCGAAATCTTCACATGCAATTAACGCATGTGAACATATTGCGATTCGATATACAGATTTAGGATAATTTTGTTTACCGGTCCTAATAATGAGTAAATTTCAAGAGATGCCGCTGTAAAATTCTCGCCATATTGGTAAATATTTTCCCGATCATTCTTTATCCGATAATTGCAATCATATTTAGTATGTAACATTAGCAAGTAATTATTGTCATATTTAGTAAGTAATATTCAGGAGTGAGCTTTGCAATGACGTTTTAAAATTAGTTAAGGCCGAAGACATATAGCAAGTCATTCTATAAAATTATAAGAGCATGACGTTGAAAGAAGAACCGGTAAAAGACTATTGATCGCCATCACCGAAAAAAAGTGCTGCTTTGCATTCGAAGAACGCGAATCGTTGATGCGAAAATATTTGCTGACGTAATTGATTTTTATAGCTATTACAAGATCCAGCATTTGCAATAGCGATTATAACATACGCAACGGTTGTTCAAATTGATGGGTTTATCCTTCGTGTGTTATTCGATGAAGGCCGGTTCAACACAGAACGTTAACTGTCAGCTTGTATGGGTGCATCTGCTATCAGAGAAATGTGTTTCGTATATCCGATTACACGTATCAGAAATGCGTCACAAAACATGGCGCAGCGTTTGACAATATCAGATCCTTATTTCCGTGGAATCGTCTCCCAACGTATTGGTGTTGAGAGCAACAAGCCAATGTCTAGATACTGGCGACCAGCAGTTACGTTCTTTACAAAATCGAACCGACAAGTTTCCCTTCAACGATAAGAAGGTAAATTGTTTTTTGTCTTACTTGTGATTTTTCAAAGGTAACAAATTCTCGGATTATTATTGTACATTCTAAACGCCGTGTTGAAAAAAAAGACGATAGACGCATGAGACACTCTCTCTTACTTCTTCCCTCGTTTGCTCTCTACTTCTCTTCCTCTCTCCCTTTTTTATTCAATCACACTCACGGCGTCTTGTTTCGACGGTACGTTTCTGATGTCCAGGTCCTCGGTTTCGTAGCTTTCGGTGTCTGGATCCCACGCAGCGTGATTTTGGCTGATCTAGAGTACTTAGGCTATTTTATGGCCTACGAGTCGTTCAAACTTACAAAAAATAGCAAAATACTTCACAAAAACTCTATAAATGTAAAAACTGTCGCCAAGTCCCACGATATTCGATTAGGGAAAAATACAAAAACCTATGGCCAGTCTCTGTCGTGAAATCAGGAAATAACGCCAAGCACCACGACATCGCAAAATCGGACCTCGCTGATTCGTGTGGTAATATCGAAAAATCATTGCCAGAGCTACATACTTGGCGGGCACATTCCTCTCTACCACTCTCATACAACTATACGCATTTTGCCGCATATTTCTACTAATCTGCATCTGTCCGGGCAATTACGACGAACTTGAATGGGAATTATTGGTGGGAAGTTGTACCTCCAGAAAACTTCAATCTTTCGAAAATTTAGATAAATGATACTGATTCAACTGTCAACTGGAATGTTTCATTCTGAATTTATTGCGAATGTACTTGGGTCAGCGTGCATTATAGCCGGCAGTTGATTATTCGTATGCCTATCAGTTCAATATTGAATCTCACTAAAATAACAAACCCGAAATAGAAACAGCTATTCCAAACATCTTTGAAATTCAGGAGGAGATATGAAATTGTGAAGCAGAAGTTACGAACATGTATTACACATAAGTAAGATAAGTGTTCACTTGAACTAGCCCTTCTAAAAACTTATTATAGAGTCGTATAGATATGGATAGAAATCTACATTCTATGATGGGACGTCACGAGTATATACGAGTTTCGTGAGTAATGATCCGAAGCATTTTTGATATCTAGAGAGATAAATATTCTCCTCATTCAAACACATCAAGACATGATATTGGAAACTGGAAGTGTTATTTCCAGGAAGAGTAAGCTTCAGTTAGCATTCAAGTCCCTCATTGTACATCAAAACTCATCAGCGACAACAGAAGCCAGATCATTTGGAACCATTTAATTGAGTATACGCAATTTTTTATGATTTAATATAGCAGTAGGAGTACTATCAATGAACCGGTTGTATAGGTATATACTAGGGTGTTTCAAAAAAATGAAAATTTTTTATTTTTTTTCCAAACAGGCTTAAAAGTTTCCTTTTGATGTCACGAACCGCCAGTGAAAACCGGAGCTCTTAATATTAATATTAAGTATGTCCTCATCGCATTTTTTTAATTCTCATAAGAATAACACGGGAAAAATTATTTTTGTCTCTTCTAATTTTTGTACTGTTCAAACGACTAATCAACTAATGAATCGCTGCTATAGTTATTGTAGGGAATTGAACGCTCTACAAAATGGGACTGATAAGATTTTCGATTAGTCCACGTATTAAAAAAAAATTGAATTTTGATCGTAAAAAACTCTTAAACACGTGGACTAATCGAAAATCTTATCAGTCCCATTTTGTAGAGCGTTCAATTCCCTACAATAACTATAGCAGCGATTCATTAGTTGATTAGTCGTTTGAACAGTACAAAAATTAGAAGAGACAAAAATAATTTTTCCCGTGTTATTCTTATGAGAATTAAAAAAATGCGATGAGGACATACTTAATATTAATATTAAGAGCTCCGGTCTTCACTGGCGGTTCGTGACATCAAAAGGAAACTTTTAAGCCTGTTTGGAAAAAAAATAAAAAATTTTCATTTTTTTGAAACACCCTAGTATATACTATAGTATAAATAGAGCTCGCGGCCTAAATAATTGTTATCAGAATCCAAAACGTTGAATGTCTACTAAATTAATGATTTTGAAACTTGTTCGTGCCATTAAATACTGTACTACACAATAATTCTTAATTATCGATGGTGTTGAGTTCGTCTACAAACATACAGCATTTACGAATGGCTGCAGAGTGGGAGAATGGAATATGCCCACCAAGTATGTAGCTCTTGAAATGATTTTTCGATATCACCTCACGAATCAGCGCGGTCCGACTGTGCGATGCCGTGATGCTTGGCGTTATTTCCTGATTTCACGACAGAGACTAGCCATATGTTTTTGTATTTTTACCAAGTAAAATATTGTGAGACTTGGCGGCATTTTTGACATTCATAATGTTTTCGCGGGGTATAAGAATATACTACGAAACGAGCTTCCTTCCAACCGAGTGTCCCACAACACTCACTAGTTTTTTTACTAATTAATTTTTTTCTTTTGATATTTCTATTTCCAATTCATTTTTTACTGCAATCATAATCTCTTTAATTTCAACATTGAATTGTGAATTGCCAATCAAGTCAGATCTTCAAATAGACTACTTTTTAGACAGTGAACATTTCACTAATAAAATATCCGAAAATCTCTTAGTGCCATCTAGCTATCAAGTACACGAGCGCTATTTGCAGGCACGTTCGGAGGATATTTCTTTCCTTAATTGCCACCAATTGTAGTGGAGAGCGTTCATTTTCCCGGCTGAAAAGTATTAAAATTGAAATATGAACGGTTATGTTACGAGAACGACTTACTCACTTGTCAATCATATGTATTGAAAGTGATATTCTTCGATAAATAGATTTTGAGAATATAATAGATGACTTTGCAGTACGGAAATCCAGAAAGAAGCCAATATCGTCACCAATGCGAACCAGTAAAATGATTTGTTCGTTCTGCTTCTCGAAACAGTAATACCGTGTATTTTATTTGTACGCATAAGCTAATCATTAAAATAATTAAATACGAGTATTTCAAAAGTATTTGAGTAATTGTTTTTCGTCACTCACACACTTCGTTCTTCGTATAGGGGGCCCAAATTTTAGTATGCACCAGAGCCGCTGCGTCGTTCAAAACGGCCCTGTGTAACGTTCTATAACAAAACTTTCGTGATGGTCGAAGTATTACACGTTTTTCGCTTCAGCTCTAATTCGCCAAGGGTCCTGAGTGCAACGGCCGATAAGGAACCTCGTTGAAAAAAAATATAGTACTAGCATTGATCAGGTATCTGCACGATACATAACTACCTATTGTTTTCGGTGAGACCAAAAATGCTTCCCTAATCACATTTTGTGGTATATAATTCAATGGCAAAGAGCTACACTTTTCTGCGATGACTCCGATCATTTCGTATGCTCGAATGAGAATATTTGCGCACGGTCGTGCGACTATTATTGTGAAAAATTGCGTGACACGAGTAATTTATATCCATTGTTTTGATCGTACTCATATGATGAGAAATACATAAGTCCAACGCATTTCGTCGTGGAAGTGCTCTTCTCATCACAATCACTGCTTGTCTTGCAAGAGGTTTGCGTATGCTGCGGAGTCGCATGGTCCGTATAAGCGGATAGAATTGGCGAGCATTTCCGTAAGCCTGAGTCGCAACAGTCCTAGGAAGATGCGCGAATAGTTCCATATGGCGGCGCTGTTCGAGTCTTGCAATAGCAAATGCTACCGAGGATGCAATTGATCGCTGGAGTTGAATTTGTGCACTTGAACACTTCGAATCACATCACATTCTCACACTTGAAATTGGCAGCTCAGATATTTATACGTTTATACGTTACACGTTCCCTAGTTTTCCCGACGGTTTCCAAGGTTGGTTGCCAAATTATTAGGGACAGTGCAGTTTTTAGTATTTTCGGATTAAAATTAATCACTAGAGCTAACAAATTGGTTTTCAGAAAAGTTATTTATGCGGTATTGATTCTGTTATCATTTGTATTGATTTTAAGTAGTGGCGTTTTCCAATATAACTAACAATAAGGCTACTTTTCAATTAGTGTTATCTACGTATTATTTGCTAAAAATAGCTTTTGTATATTTAAATAGCTATTCGGTCCAAAATAACTAACGCGCAAATTGCGTTCCTTAATAAATTAGTTTTACGTATTTTTATTAAAAAATTATAATTAAAAAAAAAGAAACGAATAGTTTAGTCTTCGTACGTTATATTTTGATTGTCACAATTAGATGCTCTTTTATATGAAAAATATCGATAAAACCTATTGTCAATAATTTGTCCAAAAGAAAGACTACTATCTGGACGTAAAATCAAGACACCTGGGTTTGACAAACTATATCTCGGTCCAAAAAAATCGTAGAGCTTCGGCATATACATCTTTTTCAAGGTAGCTCTATTCCCCGTTAGTTGGGACATGAACCATTGTTGTGTGAAAATCAAGAGGCAAGCAATCATTCAATATATGTTGAAAAACGTAGTTTTTTCACATTTTTTTCCATAGCTCAACTTCAAAATCGACGGGAACAATATTTTTAAACTCGTGCTCAATCTTTGAAGCTTTTTACGTGCAGTCTTGTTTGAATTTCGAAGAAATTCCCGAAATTATGGTCATCGTAGTCAATAATAGAAATTCAGATATAGCATGCCAACCCCAGGTGTCTTGATTGTACTTCCTGATAGTAGTTATATATAAACTATAACTAGGAAATTCATGTATCTGCATACTGTCCCTAATAATTTGGCAACCTGTTGTGTAAGCATATTATTGCAGCGAGTAATGTAAAATAATTTATAATTTATCTTATTTTTTTTTCACGAATTGCATAGTGGGATACAAAGAATACTACCACTTCACAGCTTCAAAACTAGAATAAAACAGCAAATAGTATTTTTTTTTTTAATTGTAAACAATCTATTCACTCATAATGACGCAATAGTTTTCATACTTCATAGGTTCATTGCCAACAGAATAGAAATGTTGAAATAAAGTATGAAACTGTACGACTGTGAGTAGCTTGAACTTTCTCAGGTGAGCTAAAATATATCCCACCATGCATTAAATGCTAAACAAACGGTGGGACAGTTTTTAATCCACAAAACCCCAAAGAGATTAAAGGACCATCTTGAAATGGCGCGTAATTCGAAGGACGTTCGAAACGAGATACCAATTTGATTCTTGTTTTTCACTGACGCGTATGCTTCGTCGTACCTTACGTCCGCGCAAGTCCAATCGGTGATGCTAATACGATTATATACTGACACGCGAGACGTGTCACGCAACTTGATGAATCAAATAATCGAGCGACTGAAACGAGCAATAGAATAATTTGTAGAGACAATGCGAACCATTACACGTGCCTTTGCGTACATTCGATCGCTGCTCAAGACTCTGACTACGAACAACAATTCTGAAATAACGTGTGCATATTTTTCTATTTTGCTTTCATAATCTGACAACATTTTCCTGCCGCTATTTACGTAAGCTACTCGTCTGCACGATCATGGAAATCTTCAGAAGTATTGATATGGAAAATCTGAAAGAGATACATTCGGCAAATACTGACCCATCATTATCTTGCCTTTGCGATTTCTTCAGATTCTAGGATTAGAATAGAATTCAATGACGTCAATTTTCTGAAACAGGATGACCCATTACAACCACAAAGTTGGCTACAAAATCAGCAATTTCGAAATGATCTTCGCGCAACTTTATCACTCCAAAATCTCGCGGTTGTAGCTAACCTCGACATTTCCTGATGTTATATCAAGCTTTTCTCGTTAATATTCATCTTTTTCCCGAATTAACATTGCTGCGAAGGCAGCGACGCGTGTCCGTGCGGTACGTGGCCTAAGCTTTGTTCGCAAAAATGAAACCCACTCGATCTAGATAATAGTGCGAATTTATGAGAGCAAATTACGGCGTTTGAGTTTACTGATTGGTCTACGAAGTGGGAAACCTAGTTACACAAAACGTAATCCGTCAATGTCGCTTCGTCATGAGATGACCTTGAAGTTTCGTAGGCGCCTTGAAATCAACATATCAGGTTCGATTCGGAATTCGATCTTGTGCTCGCGATAATGTCTATTTAGTTTCTCACGCCGAGAGCAAAGTGAGACTGACTGGATCGTAAAAAATATTTGCCATCGCACTCGTGAAATTGTTTTGGTTTGTCGCTATTGCGTCACGCTTAACGTGGCAGATATCGTCTCGTACAGCCATGTGTGTACAACCTGTAGGTGACAGGTTTCATGCCGCGAAGGCGTCAAAATTAGAGAGATTTCGCAACCCACAGAGTGGCAATTTCTCCTCTCGAGACATCGAAATGTCTCAAGAAATGCTACGATCTTTCGACGACTCCGAACAATAATAGCGTCAAAAAACGTGGCGCGAAAAATATAACCGAAAATGAACTATTCACGCATAAAAGCAGTAATATTTCAAATTTTTTGAGAGAACACTCTACTCGAGGAAAAAATCAACGAATAATCGGAAATTTACCTGCCATTTTGTCATTGAATTGTCATTTTTTTACGATTGTAAGCGAAGAGCATGAAATAATTTTCAGCTCCGTTGCGTCCGAACATCGCTTCACGCTTTCGACTTTCTTCAAATCTCTGGGTTGGTAAACTCGTTCGTGACTCGTCACCCGCCAATTATCATGTTAACAAACGAACAAATTCCACGAAAACTATTACATTCGATTCGGTGTTCGCCGGAACACGTGGCACGAAATCACGCATGCTTCGTTACGTATTGTCTGATTCATCGACGTTTTACGTAACGTTATACGGATACCGTACGCTAGGGACGTATATCGACAACGTCATATTCTCCTGTCTGTGCGACACTTCGTCAAAGCTGAAATGCAAAAAAGGTGGAATAAACCTTATCATTAATGCAAACACGATCCGGAATGACCGTTGAATATTAATTTTTCCACGACCGTCCGTTCTCATGTTGCACGGATACTATTGCAGCTTGGCGTTCCAGGGTTGGAGAGAGTTTATGCATTTATATTCGATGACAATACTACACAATTACGTCGCAAAAAACTGCGCACGAAGTTCTTGTAGGATGATAATGAGTCCGCTCAGAGTTTTTATTGCGTTTTGCAATGCTGCGATAATGTAGGCAAACTATCGGTTAATTAATATCTGATACGTTCTGATCTCGAGTGCGGCCTACACTGTAACTTAAAATCTACTGCACCGATTCTTTTAAAATTTTGCACAAGCTTTCGTTACATAAATCGCGAGGTAACGCTGTCGAGTTTTTATTTTATTTTTTATTTTAATATATATTCAAATAACAAAATGTCTGACGTTTTTGATGAAAAACCGGTGTTTTGACTTCTAAGCTCTGTGAAAGATTGAAAAATTGATAAAAAAAATAAAAACTCGACAGGGTTACCCGAAGAAACTTATCAACTAATAAATTCAATTTGGTTTTTTCATTTCAGATAATCCAGTGACGAGTTACGGGTGTCACCGCAATGGACACTTTTTCTGAGATGTCGTAGGAGATTCGCTGTCAGCGACTCATTTCTTCATAAAAATTAATGAAAATTCCACAGAATATTCTTAGAATGTCACTTTATAACATAGTAATCATAGAAATGAATAGATATGAACAGTATCGACAAAAAAAATTATCAATAATAGGTGTTTTTTGTAGCGAATTAACCTTACCCCCCTCGCCCCCTTAATTCGATGCGCTAGAAAATTGAAAGAACCGGTATGCTGTAGACTGACGTTGACTAACGCAACTCGATGTTAAAAGTAACACAGCTCTGTGTAAAAATATAATACAAACGTATGTTACTTGAGTAAAAATTAACATTTTAGTGTGTTCAAATATGGACTTATCGAACAACACCCACGACTGTGTTAAATCAACACGCTGAAATGTTAAATATTCTTCAGAGAAATGTTCAGCACTTTACGCGATGATGGAACATCTTTTACTGCGTACGACCTGACAACCGACGAGATATTTTTTATTGTGTACAAAGCGGCAACTTCTTGCAGTAAATAGTGACGCTATAATTTAACTATGAGATGTGGAATTACAGATCGATCGATTCGGCCTTCTGCGATATGTAAAAATAGACTTAAGGGGGTATTCTGGCCAAGAGGCTCGAATTTTTGGTGTTTTTTTTACGCCATAAAAAAAAACAATAAATATTTCTACCATCCATTTTTTGACTCGTTATTCGTTGATATTTTGATAGCATACAATATTAATGATGTTGAGAAAAAAATCAAAATTGGAAAAACTGCGGGCCGGCTAAGTGGAGGCTCACGAAAAATTGGTGTACAGGATTCCAGTCCTCTCAGTGATCTCAAAAAAAATGTTATGTGACCATCACGAAGAAGGATGTTGTGACAGCACTACGAGGACTTTTTTGATAATTTTTTTTATGTATAAAACATTCAGAAAATCGAAAAGACAGGGAAAAAACGTAATTTATTTTTCGAACTGCCGCCATTTGGCGAGGAAAAAAATTCCAAAAAAACTCCTCGTAATGCTGTGACTACATCCTTCTTCTTGAAGAATTACAAAACATTTTTTTCAGATCACCGGATGGGCTGGAATCCTGCACAGCATTTTTTCGTAGGCCCCACTTAGTCACCCTGCAGTTTTTTCAATTTTGATTTGTTTTTTTTCTTCAATATTATTAATATTTTATACTCCTAAAATATCAATACGTAACAAAATAGTTGGGTTTGGGCTGACAGTGAGTCTTTAACTTCCCGTGATTTGTGCTCGAACCAATATTATTCATTATTACAATTTATTAATTACCCAAAATGCGCGTGCGTGCTGTTTTTTTTCAAACTCTCATCATTGTTAGATTTTTTAATTCCTTACAGGATTTTCCATTTTGAATTTTCCAAATCTGACTCTAGATTCGTGATCAGCGACCCCAAAAGCCTTGGATTGCAAATTTTGATGCCAATCCGTTCGCCCATTCCGAAGATATCAACAATTTTATTTTGTTTTTGAGAATTTTGTTACTCAAATTATAGAAAAACTACTCCTCCGATCAACGCCAAAATCCTGTCAGTTCTAGGTCAAGAAAAGTCGCGTCGATTGAGCCCAATTTGATGAAAATCCGCGCAATTGTTCTCGAGATATCGTTGGGACCAAAATTTAATCACATGCGTACGTACATACAGACGCCTAACTAAAAATAGTCGGAAGTGATTCTCTGGACCTCAAAACGTGGAGATCCAGTGCAAACTCAGCTTTTCATTTTCGGGGTGATTACAATAACTCCCTATTTTCTCTGGAATCAGAGAAACGGGAAGTTAAAAATGGATGGTAAAAATTCTTATTGTTTTTTTTATGGCGTTCGAAAAAACTCCGGAAATTTGGGCGTCTAAACCAGAATACCCCTTTAAGCAGAATTGAGAGTATATTCACAATTTCTCGGCAAGACTTCGTATCGCGATAAACTTCGCCTGTATAAAACCTATCCGAATCGGAAGAAGGACGTTTTTTCTACAGTTAAAATTCGACGCTTCTGGCATTGATCAATCGATTCCCGGATATCGTAGAACATCAATGTCAAATGAATATTTTCGATCCATCAAGTTGATCGTCTATTTTCCATTCTCTTGATGCCCAGAATTTCTGACATGCGTGAACAGTTTGAACACACTTCACTCATACGTCGTTGTACGAAATGTACATACACGAGGCATTCTCTGTCAACTCAGCCATCTATTTACCTCGAAGTCTCGAAAACACCTGAAAAAATTCCAGGTGCTTTGCGTACGTGAAAAACTTTTTTGGGAATTTTCTCACATTTTTGCAGTGATTTTCGGAAGTTCACTGTTTTTCACTTAATCTAGTATTCAAAGAATTATTCCAATGATATTTTTGTACGTAAGATTCGTCGTTTATTCTTAGCTTCCCATTGAAACTATTTTTCGATTTTTCAAATCACTTTTTGAGACTGTTTCGCCGGAAAAACACGAAAAATTTCATTAAGATTTCATTTTCATGTCTACGGGCGACTTTTATTTTCATGGAAGAAATTTGAAATACTACTTACATGTATACAGTTCACAAAAAAAAAAAAAAAACGAAAATGGAGATTCAATTTTTTCGTGCAGCAAAAAATGTATAACGATTCTATTGAACCGATGAAAGAATGGAATCTCCATTTTCGTGTTTTTTTTGTTAACTTCGTGCCTATAAGAAGCAGTTCCAATTTTTTCCGTGAAAATCAAAGTCGCCTGAAAACACGAAGATGACATTTTAACGACATTTTTCGCGTTTCTCAGGCGAAGCAGTCTCAAAAATGGATATGAAAAAAATGGAAAAATATATTAGATAGGAGGCTGAGAAAAAAGGCAAATTTTATGCGTGTAAATGTCATCGAGTACTTCTTTGAATACTAAATAAAATAAATTTTGAAAAATCACCGGAAAAATCTGTAAAAATTCCCAAAAACGTTTTTCAAGTACCCCTACTACCTGAAATTTTTTCAGGTTTTTTTGAGGCCTCGATGGTAATAGGTAGCTGAGTTGACGGAGGACGCTTCATATGTGACAGCAGGTAAGAGGCATACGTGATTGTTACGACATGCCACTCGGGAATCTCTAAGAATGAGTTATGCCTCGACGGCCTTGCAATTGTTTCGCGTGACTATGCAATGCCTGACATGCCGTATATGCAATTACCAACTGATCGCCAGTTATCCACGCGATTTTATATAAATGCCAAAAACAAAAAGACACCGTCGAATCAATTTTTTTCCCATTTTAAACGCGCGACTCGAACTACCGGAGCCGAAAATGTAGCGTCGGAGCTTCGTACGCTATTGCGATACTGTTTGGCAAGAAATATTTGTCACACTCGTGAACCTCGTTAAGTTGGAGTGCAATTGATTCGTGATAAATCGAAATGTGGTAGGACACTACCGCTGGCGCGCAATACGTGATCGAAGCTGAGTCAGAAAAGTGGAAAATCGGCGCCGATTGGGCGAATATCGCGAATCGTGGGAGGGCCATCCGCTACTGAGGATAATACAGCTGACATTTCGAGCCGTGGCTGTAAGAATTCCGGATGTAGAGGAATCGATAGCGAGGCGCGACCGAGATTCGACGCGTTGCAACTTGCATTAGAGCGTAGGAATGCATCCAGAAATCGCGTGGCCGGAATTTAAAACACACTCGCCGTTTCATAACATCGTTTCGGAACGCCTGCACAGCATAAATGACGGAAAACAAACTTCCGATGTTACGAAACGATGGTCGATGGCGCGTTCACGAGTAGAAATCAGGTATCCCGCGCGGACGCCAGCACTACTCATTTTTCTGACCATTTCGAGAAGGAAGTACTCATTTTTCTGACAATTTCGAACAAGTAGTCCGATGTAGTGAAGTAGTACTCACGAGCTTTTTTCCCCATGTCTGCGGCGAATTGTTGTCAATCCAATGGAAATTGTGGAGTCGAGGTTCGAAGCACTGCTCGGCACGAACAAACACCGGAGGACACCGAATACTTTTCGTTACCGATTTCCGCTCGGTAAACTCGTTCGTTTTGTGAAACGTCGGAGGAACAATTATCGTCGAAACCGTTTGCTTTCCGGTCTCGAGAGGAAATATCACGGCGGCTCGATTCGCAGCGTTTTATATGCTGACTCCACCGATCGGTTGGGCTTGGACTCGGAAAGTTACACGATTGGAGGACCAAGTCGAGGCCGAATATTAGCCACTAGCGGACGCTTTATTTTCAACAATTCCCCTCTACCTTTCGCGCCTGCTCGTTGTGAGATGTGATCGACTGAGCGGACGGCCGTTCATCGGACTTTGTTGGTGATCCTCGACGATACGATTTATCGTTGTTCCGACGAGAATCGGCAAGAATCGGCAAGAATCGGCAAAAATCGGTAAGAATGTGCATCGGTTGTCAAAAACGTCGGGTGAAATCATCGATCGGTGTTGTTTTTCAAAAACGATCGAAATGGTGAAATCACAGGTTCCGCGAAAAACAGGTCCGACGATTATTTTTTTATTCGTGGCGATTCCTGTTATTCTTTCGTGAGCAAGGAATTTGGCGATGGCGATATAAAACCGAGTTTCAACGGTTGTCTCGAATAAGAGTATTCGATGCCTTTTTTTATGGTTAGCTAATTTTGCTAATTTTCTGTCTTGCGTTCCACGTCGGCGAAATCTGCAAATAATGTCATCTCGTTGTTAACTATCGGTACGTAGTTTCTAGTCTCTTGCATGTAAACTGAGGATAATCTGCCTTTGTAATTTTACCATTTCGCATGTATTTGTCGCGAGACGCGAATGATAAAAAAAATCTTATGTATCCCGATGAAAGTGCGAATCGAATATACTGATGCATCGCAGATTTTCCCTCTTTTAATAATTTTGCATGAAAGTGCAGCTATTATTGAATTTTAACATGTTTGAAATTGGAGTTGACGCCGATTGGCCGATTTTTATGGGGAAAAAAATTGGAATTGCAAATCGGAACATTTTGTGGGTAAAAAGTCTGCGTCTTATTAATACTTCGAACGATTGTTCGTATTTTTCGAAAAGAAACAGGTGCGTCCAGACAGTCGTGTAGTTCCGGTTCAAATTATTTGTAACGTAAATCGTCGAGAGAGAAAAATGAAATGAAATTACACTAATGATGGTTAAACAGTTTTAATCTCCCCATGGTCGTGAAATGCAATTGTAAGTTTCATTTTCGCCATACATAAATATGTAATCGTATGGATACGTCGAAATAGACGGTATTTTCTTTTAATCAAAATTGGTTGTTGGCATACGACGTTTTTGGCACAGTTTATTGACCCATATCGTTTTTCAAATTAACGAAAAATCGTCGTCGCACGTCTCATGACTTCCCAACTATACTCATGCTAGAATTAAGCGATGACAGCAATAAATATGTGAAAAACGTAGCTTGCGAACAAAAAAAAATTCAGACAGATCGTTCATGTTTCGTTTTTCACTCCAGTGCATTTTGATCCATTTGAGTCGATTATTTGTTTGTCATAAAAAAAAATTGGTCGACTTTGGCGTGGTGGTATATTCGGAAGGTAACGATTTGTTGTGAAGCGATCGAGGTGAATTCGATGGAGCAGTAATAATTAAACCAGCGAAGGAAGGAAGTTGGCGAATAAATTGGAATAGCTCAAATTTACCGAAGTCTAACAAATCGAATGTACAATTTGGCTTGTTCCAGAATTTCAAGGGTATTAATTTTCACTTGTTTTGAGATACTTCCCTGCTGTAATTGAAGGTCGTCTTCGGTAATTGTGAAATTACTTTTACATTTGACGTGACTCGTATTGTCGTCATTTATTTTTATCGGTTGACCTTGGGTTGTTTTTTCCGTTGGTCGTTAGCCTTAAAAACAAAGAAACTCTAGAAAAGTGAAAGTTTCCCAACATGGATGTTGTGATGTTGACGAAAAACTGAAGGCAAGTACATCGTGCGTCAGTTTTACCAGCCTGCATTTTTGATGCATCGAATATTATTGCCGCGAATAGAAATAAGCAAATCGATTTTCTCGCATTATTTTCTCGATTTATTTTATCGTGGCATAATTCGTTTATTCATTCAGGACCGTTTATTTTGAAAGTGGTGTAAGTTCTTCTTCTTCTTCTTCAAAACAAAAAGAGGTACCACGTATTTTATGCCTAATTCGGTGTAGCCTTTTTCTTGTTAACGAGTCGATACGTGATATCATTAAAAAAGCCAATGTTTTGTTCAATTTAAAATTGGCCAGCTTAATAATAAATGATTAATGAGAGAGAATCTTCACCAGATGAGGATATTATTACTGAGAAATTAATCAAAAAAGTTTAAGTAAAGTGAATATTACTCAACAGTATTGGTCGAAAGAACGACCTAACTCAAACATTGTAGTTTCGAGAAACAGCGATTTAAAGATTCAACGGTGTACTGCTGAATATTGAATGTAAATCAATTACATTACATACATACATACATCACATACATCAATGCACATTAAATATTTTTCAACAATATATAAATCAGTAGCTTATACAAAATGAATTACGTCGTTTTTTGGGCGAACCAATATAACAAAAAAAAATACCTGAAATTTGTATTAATCACCATTACACACATTAACAATTCAACTTACTGATATAAAAAACCAAAAAAATTGTAGCTCAAATCCATTTAATTTTGGTTTATTTATACTTAAGCGACGTCTCAAAACATTTTTTGTGTTTTATATCAATAAGTTGCATTGTTAGTGTGTATAATGGTGATTAATAAATTGTTTTAGGTATTTTCATTGTTATAAAACATTTTATAGTAGTTCGCTGAAAAACCGGCTTAATTCATTTCGTATAAGCTATCGATTTATATATATTGTTGAAATATATTGAATGCAGATATTATGATATAAATTTATCATTGCATGGTATATGTGTTACGATAGAGCTGAAAAAATATATGTCGCATGTTGCACTTGGGCTCAAGTGGCTGGAATTTGGGATTTTTGATTCCCTTCGTTTTCTATGGAAATTGGGTAAATGTGATATCTCATATTTTGAAACTAACATAGGTAAAGTGGCTATTATGGGCATGTCCAGTATAGGGGCTATCCCGTCCGGAAGGGTAAAGCTAATGTTAATTTTTTCAGTTTTGATAAACATTGATATTCAGACTCAGAAATTCCACTGATTCATGCCAAATTTGGTCTGCGAGGGTTTTTGAAGTTGCTGGTTACGAATATGAAATCAGTTTTGGAGTATTCTCAAATTCCAAGATGGTGGACAAAATTAAAAAAAAACAAAAAACACTGAATTCACTCCAAATCTGGTGTACGGGGGTTTGTGGGATCGCTGATTACGAATGTGAGGTCAGTTTAGGTGTGTATCAAGATTGGCAATCTGCGATCCCGAAAACTCCCGTATACCAATATTAGCGCGAATTCATCGATTTTTTGAAAACTTTGTACGCCATCTTGGATTGAGAATGTTCTAAAACTGATTTCATATTCGTAATCAGTGACCCCAAAACCCCCGTACACAAATTTTGCCTGCATTCGTGGATTATTCTGAAAACGTGGTCCGCCATCTTGGATTTGTAAATTTCCAAAAACTGATGTCAAATTCTGATTCAGCAAGCCCAGATACACATAGTTTGCTAAAAAATGGATCAAATGTTATGAAATTTTGTATACAGTTTCTTTGGGATAATGAGTACGTATTAACAAGTTCGTCCGTAAAATGACCTGAGTAGACATCATCAAATAACCGACGGGTATACAGAGTGGCCCAAGAATCTGGAAACTGCTCAATATATCGAAAAATACGCATCAAATCAAAAACCCCCAAACACGTGTTTCATTGTTTTAAAAAAATATTCAACCCCATCAAAAACAACCCCCACTCCCCATCCTTATCGGTGGGATAAGGCGTAAGTTAGGAATATGAAATGGGTACCCTCATTTTTTAATACGGATCTCGATTCTCTGTAATAAAGTACGTAAATTTTCTTTCGAACTTTCTTTAAAATTCAAATCCGTAATGAAAAATGTCGGTGTCCGTTTAAAATTTGTAAATTACTCCTCATCCTACCGATAAAGGCTGCGAGTAGAGGGTTGTTTTTGTTGGGGCTGAATAATACCGTTCCTATTTTATTTCTTACTCGTAAAGAAAATTGGATTAATATAAAATATATTTTCAGCGATGTTGGATTTTATAAAATAGAAATTGAATGATTTGTACAATTGATCAGCTGTGAAAGCGGCGTAAGTCCTTTTGCAGCCCGCCAATATACATTATTCGAGTGAAATTCCTCCTACATTTATATAATCAAATTACATGTTGATAAATTATTGGAAGCATTGCCACGTTTGACATAATTAGCGTATATTTTTTAATCGACAGATATGCTAGCCTTCAAGCTTCTCGGATCAAAAGAAAATGGACTTACACACTCTCGCAATGAACGGCTCGCATTTCTGCATCATTCTCGTCGTAAACAACGTTTTTCCGAGACGAGACCAAGGCTGTTGTGACCAGCTTCAAACCTGTTTCTCCCATGCCTCGTCTTGACAGTATTTTGGTACGCTCGTCTCCGCGATTATTTCACAGGTTTTCGCGTTTTTTCGCTCCTCAATTCGCCAAGTCAACGCCAGACAAAAACTCCATCAAAACTGGATTCATCGTCGCAGTATCGAACAGTTTCACAACACGAAGGTAATAATTTTTTTTCATCCCTCTTCTGATTTTGTGTCGGCTTTGCTAAATTGCATGAGATCTGGGGATTGAAACAAATTATAAAACAACATTGTTTGGCGTTTTTGAAAAGCACGACAAAGTAATTATTTGCAGTATTGGGAATTTCTCTTGCATGCTTGAAATTTCTAGGAAAAACCTGAACAAATTTTACCTGAAATAAATTGCCAAATTAAAAAATCTATTCCTTGACAAAATTGTTTTTTTTTTCACTGGAATTTGGTCACAAGTTTCTGCCTGACTCAAAAACTGGTGAAGTGGCCTTACAGTGGCCAACTCTAAATCTGAAATCGAGGCTTTGGAGGTATATTTTTTACAAGTTTCTCTACTGAGACACTATGAATCACTCAAAAAAATTTCTCTACGTCATTTGACATCTAAAAATAAAGGGACTGCTTTACGTTGAGTCATTTTATTGGCAAAATGTAGGATAATTATTTTCATATTATTTTTAATCTTGAAATTGAAAGTATGATCTTCGTTTGAGGGATATTTGAGTGTCAACAGCAGTGACATAGATGTTTGTACATTGGAATAGCAGTTATAAATTAATGTCCACAGTCAAAATATCAATATTTTCAGCGACTGTTGAATCCAAATATTCGAAGTCGTATCTTTGCAAAATAGTCTGTTCAATTGAGCTAATTCATTTTCATAAATTTTGCGATAAATTCCCAAGAAACGTTTTCTCGTAATACATATCTTACGGCGAAAAGTAGCACCTGATGCTTTTAGTTAGTTAGGATTTTCGATAAGTTTTTGGTGGCAATATACTCGGGAATAATCAAACAAAACTCATTCGAAACTAATGTGATATTCACAGGGCTCTACGATCGAAGTACATACAAGAAACTTATCCAATAAGTTGCTCACAAGTATAAAAACACCAGACCCAAATTTCCACGAACATGAGCACGTTTTTTAAGTATGTAATAAGAAACAATCATTGCGCTGAATGCTATTTAAAATAATGGCCAATTAAAGACACATGCAATTAATGTTATGTGCAACAAGAAACAACTTACATTACTTTATTGCAAGTATTGATGAAGATATATTTTGATACAAGCATATGTAGACAGGTGTAGTTTGTGAGATGTTCTTTAATTGAAAATTGTCTTTAATTTCAATCTTTTTCAGTTTTCATACAATTTACCAAAAAAGAAAATGTACATAGGATTGTTTCTTACGAGCTAATGCAATATAACCTACAGAGGTACGCAGAATCGCACCAGCAGACGTGGCAATCTAGAGAACTTAATAGTAAATATTTATGAATCTGAAATTAATGTACACTGACAAGGGGAGGCCACGACGTTCGGATCACGAATGATCTTCAAACTTCGTACACTTTTAGTCGTTCATTAGGAGAACATAATGTGCAAGTAGTAAGGTGTACTAATCAGGCGTTTCCGAGAAAATCGGAGGAGAAGTTGTACGCGTCCAATATGTATCGGTGTGTTGCGACTGTGAGGACGAGGTGGCGGTGGTGGTAGGCTGCGCCTAGGGTGCATTCCGACATATACTTTCAGTACTCGAAGTACTGGCAACCGCGTTCCGAAATCGCGTGGCAGCTTACTGCCGCCACTCATTGAAGTCATGAAGTTGGTGACGTTTTGCCTGCGACTGCTGCGGTCTGGGACGTGAGGCAGTTGCAGTGACGTCAAGATGGCAGCGCCCACGGAAGAAGTAATATTGTTAGATGGCGAGACAAACACGCAATTTTTGCTAACGAATTACGTGAAATTCGACGATTGAGCATGAGCATGATTTTTTCTACATTTTTTCACTGAAAGGCCCGCCAAGTGCCACTGCCACCAATTTTTTTCTCTCATAATTTAGTTCTTCCAAATTTTTTGTTATGAATATTTTTTCAACTTTTATTATTATACAGGTACTTGGAATTGGTAACTGATTTTTGTAGAATTTGGCTGGACCAGCTAATAACTTTGCGCACACGCTCTGCTCGCTTAGTTAAATTTTGGTAGTTGCTTGATCGTTTGTTTTGTACTATTTCGCATCATCCAAAATCCCTTCATACGCCCACGTATGGTTACCATTTGCACAATGCTTCAATTTGTGTCCGCAATATGTACTTTTATTACATTTGACACATTCTGACATTATATTCATTTACAGGATTGTCATCTTTCTTTTCAATATTCCCCACATGTTTAAATTTTATTCACTGGATTATATGAAAAGACTCGTTATAATAATCTCGTGTTGTCGTCGGAGGAGAAAATTTGACCGTGAAAGAAAACGCTGAAGCTGTACGTGAACTCCTACAATTCTAATCAAAGTATAGTAGGTAATTTATGGGTTAGATGGATGAACTTACAGAATACTATTCACAAAATATAATGTGGTATTAATCGTCTTTATTACAACCTGGATACCGGAAAATACGGAGCCTGGACACCATGAACTACGCTGCAAGAGATTCGGACACGAAAAACTACCGAGTGGACGACCTGGACTGTGGCCATTCAAGTATAAGGTAAGCACTAAAGGGGGAGGGGGGGGGGGGGAGCTTTGCTTTGCTTATTTTGGTTGACATGAGGGACGGCGGGGTCTGGGTGGTAATTACGTCGGCAATATGAATTTTTTTAATTTTTCGGATTTGCTGCAAAATTTAGTCAAATTTGATTTGAACACATACGGCAACCATGCTAATCGATGCTCGATAGCGAACAAAACGCCTCATCAGGGACTTCCCGAATAATATGGATGTGCCTAATCTCTTAGGAGCGAATGAAGGAACCAAGTAGGGGAATTACCGCCAATAGTTTGCTTGAATAAATATTACGTGTGCGAAATTCCTCTATCCTGAGCTTATTTCTAGACTTGATAACTGCTGCTCATGAATCACTAAAGAAACCGGAACAAATGAAAAAATGTATGTACTACCTACGTAGGCATGCGAGGGGAGGGGGTAAGAGATTTGCTTACTTTTGCTGACATGGGGGAGGGGGGAGGGGACGGGATTAATACTTGTGAAAAATTTGCTTATGTAATATTCGAACGGCCCCTCACCGGAAAATACGGAACCGTGGACCTGGACACCAGGAACCACGTTATGAGCGATCAGACACATAAAACTACGAAGCGGACGAGCTGGACACCGAAAACTACGAAGTCGAGGACCTGGATACCGAGTATCGCGCAACGAGGCATCCAGACACGAAAAACTACGGAGCGGACGACCTGGACACCGAAAAATACGGTGCCCGGCACCTGGACACCAGGGACCACGCAGCGTGGGATGTGGATACGAAAAAGTACGGAATTAATTAACTCACTGAATATAAATACCAGCTGTCACTTCGAGTGACACTCGAGTGTAAGTTTCTCTTCTCTAATTTGTATCCTCATAGAAATAGAGTGAAATTTGGTCTGAACCATCTTCAGGTGTCTGAAGGTGCACAAGAAAAAGACGAAATTATTTTCGTCTTTCGTCACGAGGATACGTGATTTTTGAGAGAGCTAAATCTATCATTTATCATATCACGGCCCTCCAGACACCGCAGTGCACCGATTCAATCGATGTGGGACTCAAATGAAAGATTTTCTTGTCCGGATCGTAGAATAAAATTGTTCATGTACGGGAAATATCGCGAAAGCGAGAGAAAACCGGAGATAATAGTTTTTGATGTTGGCTAGAGTAGCTCCAGTGCGGGCATATAAAGTCGGCGGTCTCGCGCGGCGTACTTTTCATGCACTTGGCGCGAGACTCTACCGAGTCTCTTGATTCTCCGAAACAAATACGTATGAAAAAGCTAAAAGATGGCTGGTAACTACGACGTTTGATTATGTTTGTCTGTCCTCCAACTCCCGATCATTTTCTTGCATGAGGCAACTATGTATGTTGAATTGGTCGCGTCCATAATATTGCCACACTCTACTTTTTCCACATCAGTGCAGGAATGTATTTCGCGCACTAGTGCGGAAATGTACGCGATCGAATCGAATTTCGCGTACTCCGTTAGGAAAAAAAAATTACTTGACGTCAAATTTCGAACCTGTGCACAAGAACATGTTTCTGTCGCCATGCGAAAATTCATGATCTAAAATTGTTCCAGGATAAAGCTGAAGATTGTTGCTTCGGCTTCAACAAAAAATGATCCACAATTTTTTAAGACAAATAAAATGAAGAAAACTCGTGAAACCAATCAGTTGTACTGTATACGACTGAGATTTCCACCTCCGATTGTCCCGAATTGCAAGTCACCGTGATATTTGTAATGCAGATATTGCGAACGGTGTCTTTTATCAACAGGTAAAGGAAAAAAGATTCCACGATGGAGTTCTCACTCGCCGGCTGTATTCGTGACTGATGAATCTTGTTTTTCGAATATTTTTGCCATGTATAACGATAGTCGTCGGATAGGCGTACCTTCATCACGGCATTTTATGACCGAGTCGGCAAAAACTCGTTTGAAAAAAAATAAAAAATTAAACTTATTGATGAAGTAAGAATATTCGGATTACGTAAGAATCAGCCGGACGATAATGAATAATTCATCATCGGTTGTGTGTGAATATCGACAATCAAGATTTGATTTCAATGTCGTAGTTTTATTTTCACTATCAAATTAAGCAATTAAACTTCCATTCGTCAGGAATTCAGATGTTGGCTACAAATTTAAACTTTCGATCGATATTTAATTGCACTTTTTCAATTAATTGAAATGACCATACGGATTCGAGCATTGTGGATAACAGTTCACAGCTAAGGGTTCGCTAATTTCTACGAATTCCCTCTTGGTGATTCTGGATCGAGAAGAAGTAAATACGTGACCGAGCTTTCGTTCCCACGAGTCCGAATTTATGGTAAGTACTTCGTTCGAATTGAGATTTCATCGTGAGATAACTAATTACAAACATTATGAACGTTTTTCAGTCGGTTTGCGTGGGACCTCGGTTTTCATTCAAATTTAGTACTGCCAGGGTGAAAATAGTTGAGAAATACAGGAAAAAGTTAGAAAAATGCGATTTAATGAATCAATTATATTTCATTCCAATTAGCTCTCAAGCAGCTGTTGTATTTTTTTTTTCATTTAGAGTACTCTTAAGAATTCTATATATAGTACTAGCTGACCTGGAAAACGTTAATATGCCATATAAATCATCAATAATCGAGACAAAAACTGTCCTATATTATAACTTGGACCAAACTCGATAGCATAGCTGCGAGATTTATCAAGATTAGTTCAGTAGTTTCGGAGTTTATTCTGAACAAACATCGTGATACGAAATTTTTAAACATAAAAATAGAAAATACTAATCTCATCAAATGTAAGACTTTTTTTTCAATTAATCGATGTTTGTGAGATACTTGCTCGGTAAAATTCATCGTCCGTGTGGGTATACATAAAAGAAAGTGTTTTTAAACACGGAAGAAAACACATTTTGGGGTGGAATAATAACGGGAATCACGGCGAAGCTTAATTTGATTGATTGCAGCCAAAAACGTCGAGGATCATGGAATAGTAGCAGCAATATATACTCTTCGAGATGTCTCTCGTTTATCGGTGGTCGATTAACGCAAGAGTGACTTGAACAGCGAAAGGTTGGGTCTCCATGTATAACCACTTTCTGCCGAAGGTCATCGAGTAATCTCCTTTACGGTAGCGTGACTTTGAATATGACTTGATCCAAAGGAGCCCCCCTCCCCCCGCCCCGAGAATCCCAGCTGTCGCCAAGATTTTGTTTGAATGCAGATACTCCGTGATTTGGGTGTGGGCGATTTTTCGAATGCCTAAGAGAGAACGTACAGTAGCATAATGGGGCGAAATCCGCGACGCTGGAAGGAGCATTATTCTTTTTTAACGCGATTAGTTGCGGCCAGTTCCAGATATTTGGAAATATACCCTGCGCGAGGGCGGAGTTGAAGATTTTTAAGGATCACTAATGACTGGGAGAGCTTTCGCGACCACGTTTTGAGTAATTCTGTTGATTCCCTTTTCTGGCGAGCTGAAATGAGATATGGCAAGGACTACATCATTGAGGCTTGCTCGTTTAAAGTAGAATCTTTCGTTAGTTGCGGGAAAGAGGTTGCTCATTGCGTCATGTAAGTTTTCAAAGAAAGACACAGTTATTCCGGCAAAGTGGCCGTTCAGCTCGTCCAGAGTGAAGCCATAAGACTCCCCCTGGTTGCGCTTTGACAAGAGGCCGAGGTTGCGCATCTCCTTGCAGATGTTCTCACCCATGTGGAAACTGCCAGGCATGCAACTTCGCCAATGAGTGAGTGGCCAATGAATGGTTTATAATGGTTGGCCGATGATCAAAATATCAGTAGTGGGCCACTAAGGTTTGATAAACGGCTCATGGATCCGGTATCAAAGTCGCCAGTTACACAATCGGCCAGTAATTCAACCGATGGTTAGCCGATCAATGGGAGCAATGGTTGGGCGATCAATGAGAGCAATGGTTGGCCAACAATCGAGTTCCATTAATGGATCACTAATGCGGGATCAATGGCCCTTATCTTAGAAAAATCCCTCATTAACATACGTAGACGTCAATGAATCCGCACGCCGCTGACCGAACAGACGACTTCAAAAGATTGATTCAAAATTAAGACATCGTATATAATTAGCTAGGTATTAAAATAGTTTATCGTCTATTAATTGAAAGTAACCAATTATGTTTTTTTTTTTTTTGGTTTAGGGTGTTTTTTGAAGTCTATAATTTTTTTCCCATTTTTATTTCTCGCTTTCTAGTAATAACGTTAGATCTCGGTTATAAATTCAAGTATGTTCCGGTCAACTTGAGATACCGCTGGTAAGAGAAAAACATACATCTATACAATGTTTTATGAAGTATCTATGAAATGATGAAACCGATTTTGATATAATTTTTAAACAAAAAAAGAATTCTCCGAATCGGCTCAGGCATTTTCGAGTAATTGCTGGACAAGCATAAAAACACAGGTACAGGTCGAATCGAGAGTCTCCTTCTGTTTTGCAGTCAGTAATAACTAAATAATATGACAAAGAGTTCATGTTTTCGATAACATTAAATGATTACCGACATTTATCGATATTGAAGTTATAAACGAAATAAAATTTTAATTTATTCAGTTGAATTATTCAAACATGGAATAATTCAGTTACATCAGTTGCTTCATGTAGGGAGTAATTATTTAGAGTTAAACTTAATTATTAAGGACTATCATGTCAAACCTGTACCGAGCTAGTTATCTATAGAGTCGGACCAGCATTGGTGAATAGAACTGGGCTATTCGAGTACACCCGGAAAGAAAATTTATTTGAATTGACGAGAATCGTTTATGCAATTTCGTTTTATTTAATTTAATTCAACATTTTTTTCTATCAACCAAATATGTATTTCATTCATTTATTGAGATATATTTATTTCGACTCTAATCATCTATTTGAAATCAAATACACCAAATAAATAGCTCCATGGCTGGTTCGCTGGAGCGTAGGTGGGCGGAAGCCGCGCGACTCCGCCGTGGGGTGGCGACTCTCCGCGCTCTGCTCGCGTGAGTAAGAACGCGTGACGGGCCCCGTAAACTGCCAAGCCACCTCAAGTAGATGAGGTCGCTATAACTTCGCCTCATATCATACACTTTGTTAACATTGCCAGTATGTGGAGAATTTCCTAGGACTGTGTGTGTCGGACTTTATCTGAACACAACCCGTCGATTCAGTAACAGATCTGCATATGACGAACGCAAATGAAAATGTGATCAATAGCCCAGCGATTTGTGATACTATGGTTACCCCTTGCTATATTTTATTCCGTATGGAAACCTGAGAAAGGCTTTATAGTAGGCAGACTTCGTGTTCTAGTTTAATTTCAGGAGATAACCCAATGAGCTGTGAAACTCAGAAAGCTGCAATTGTTGATTAAACAAGTCGATATGTCTCAAGCTGTTGAAATAGCGAGAGCACTTGAAATGATCTTTTTGATTGTTTCATAAAATCGGGCGTAGATGTCGGGAATGATCTTGTGGGAAATATATGTACGGCTTGGCACATCATAGCGGGGTAAAACTTCTTTCAGAAGTCTGGGGAAGCCGGTTCTTTCTAGTTTTGTTTGGTACATACCTGCCTTTCTTCCTTCTTCGCCACGAGAAATGTCAATTTTACAACATAAGGTGCAATGCCAATGGCTGAATATTACCTAAATTTTGTGAATGCATTCCTGCTATTCGAACAATAAATACATACGGATTCTTCCAATATATAGAGCAATGAAAACTATTGCTCACTTCAACATAATAAAATTGTCTAGGTGTAAAAGAAAAGAAAAACTACATTCTCTGTATTATTTTCTTCTTGCGACATGGTCGTGTGGGGAGTGGGGGTGGACGAGCGTTTGTGCTGCCCTCTGGGAGTTTTGCCGGGTTGCAAATGCTCGAGCGGAACGGCACTGCTAGTGCCGCCCGAACAGCTAGAAATGTATGTTCTGCAGAAATAAATCGTCCTTTATGTACGCTTGGGCGTTCTTTCTTTTTGTCGTTTGATCCCGAACAAAAATGCATTCGTCAAGTTTCTTCATAAACCGGGCTTCGTTTGTTATTTGCATTATTTCCGGATCTAAACGATTCCTAGTTTCGAACTATTTCACTCGATCCCTGTTTTCAACTGAACCGCCGCGGTTCATCCGCGAATTAGGTAGTATCGTGGCCTACTGCCAGGCGTCGCAGTGGTTTCTACTGGGAACATCAATATGGCGGAGACCTCGTATCCAGTTAGTATATATATATATCAGTGCCATCCCTAGTCAATCCCTGTTTAGCAACGCCGACCTGGCGGTCACTCTGCAAAATCGCTGTATCTACGACCGTTAAAGCTGTATTTACACGGAGCGTGTTTTCGTGCGTGATTGCTAGCAGGGCACGCAGCGTGCAGTACGTTGTATGGTGCGCTGCTGGGAGCGCTGCATGATAGCTATTCAGACGAGGCACGCTGCGCGGCCTGCGATGCTCCTAGAAGACGCAAAAATGAATTGATTTCGCAATGAATGCACCTTCGTCAAACAATTTTTTGAGGTTACGCCGGGACGCTCTCTGCTCACAGCAGTGGCAACTCGTTCAAGCGCGTCATTCTGTAAATGTTTATTGTGATAATTTGCACCTTTTACAGCGTAAAGACATCTCGCGATATTTATCAATTAATACAGAAATCTGTTCTCGCGACCAAGCACTTGAGGCAGCCATGACTTCTATACAGAATAACAGAACCGCCTCAGCAAAATGTCAGCCAACCCACGTGCCGATTTGGTGCGATGCGATTGGTTAAGGAATGCAGCACGCTTGAAAGCCTGCTGGAAATATTGCACCGGACCAAACATCGAAATCATGCACACGAGCAAACAGCCTGGTCTGCTAGGCTCGCTGTAACGTGCTCGGCAGCATGCTCACAGGCCGGTTCAGCCGCCTGTTAGCAATCACGCTCGAAAACATGCTCCGTGTAAATACAGCTTAAGACTGTGTCGCATGCTCATTGGATATTGTGCCTATATCCGCAACTTCTTTACGCGCGCCAAGTTTGCTTGCGTAAAGTGTGAGGTTAGGCAAATCATTGAATCATAGACTATGTATAAGTATATATAAGTCTATGGTTCAAATGGTTCACGCGTTTATGGATCGTAATAGTATGCGGTATTTATTCTTTGTCTAATACTTTATATGATTTGACTGAAAAAAGGTTTGTATTATGTTTTAGGAAATCAATATACGGTTTACGTTATCGTTGGTTCTGGATTATTACGATGTGTAAGTAGTAACTATTATTATTAATTATTTTAAAAATTGTCTCCCAACCCCAATACCTCTACGCATATGTAATTTTCGGGCACTTGAAAAACTCAGAAATCGCCTGAAACTGGAAACAGCAAAGTGACAGTAAAGATACTGTTGATAATTCGATTGACAATGACTACCCAAGAACAAATAATAACATGGAAGGTGAGAGAAGCGTAGATCATAATCATTGGAGAAATGAGGAAGTAGACTCGTTGACTACACTTGATCGAATGATGATGAAGTTGAGTAGAGCGACGAAGAAAATGATGTAACGAAAATGACTATCGAATGGAACCGATGCATAATGAAATAAGACTTCCACATCCTTGGGATTCACGTTTCAAAGTTTTTATCAAGAGAATAATATAATAGATTACAGTATATCCCAAGTAGAATATAGGTTTAGTCAGATAAGCTGGAAACGTCAAACTAGCTTTGTTTTATCTTGGCATCCAAAATTCATTTAGTGAGCTGACTTCTAGGTTGTTATTAGAACAAAATACATTACAAGACTCAGGTGTAACTATAACCTCCAAAATATCTCGTTGCTAATTTTTTTCCACGTGCATTTTGACATTCGTTCTCATCTTGGATGAATGACTTATTGTTAGAGCAGCCTTACATTCTATCGTTGCTGCAAGCTTCATATGAGTGCATTTGTACCTAGCAATAAAATACTGACGTTAGTGAGAATCTTCGTATTTTGAAAAGTTCGACTAGCTTGATATCGATACATAGTACAACCGTCTATTAAGTTCACTTAGATGGAACTGAGTACAATCTACCGATGTGTAACCTGCGATTTAACTGAGTTATATCTGAGATTTAACTGGGTAGAATCTAGATTATACTAAGTATAATCACAAATTTCTTTTACCTAAGATGTAACAGAGTATAGTCCGGGATTGTAGTCAGTGTCATCGTGTTCTTTCCGCGTACCTGGCATTATATTATTTATATTACATGCATTACTTATGCGTCGTTCATTGAAAGTTTATGTTTCTATATGAAAAAACTGTAATAAACGTTATTGAAATCGAAATTTGTTTCACGTTCATGTAGGAAAATTCCTAAGCTAGTACCAACTTGGATTTGTTGTATTGGTGATAGTTATATTGCAAAGGTTGGCCCAAGATAAGCAATTTATTCTGTGGTTAGCTAACATGAGCGTTCCAAATCGACCTTGCAGCAATATAGCGTATCTAGCTCTCACCGAGATAAAGACTAGCATAACTAGATCGCGGCTAGCCTCTGCCAAGTTGTTATTTCCACCTGGGAAATTTATGGAAATTTTCGTGTCACGATTCAAGCGCTGTTCTATTTTTGTACTCAAATGATTCATGAAACGCTAAGACGTGGTTATCTTTCGTCGTCCGTCCGTCCGATTTGTTGCTTATCAAAGTCGACGAATGGCAATGATTACCATACGACTAAGTTCGTTAATTTTTCATCGAAGCCGAATGCTGAATCAGCGAGCGAAATCGAGTCGAGAATTCGATAACTCCAATAAAGGTTTCATCTCCGGTAACCGGGTGGCCTTCTTCCTTTGCCATTAGCTTAAGAGAGTCTGCCGCTGCGATTACTTAACTTACGAGTTGAATTGTGCCCTGCGCTACGTACGTCGGTAATAGAGTGGCGGATTTCTTCTGACCGGATCGGCTACTCCGTGCGGAAATGACTGATCTTTCGTCCAAAAAATTGACCATTTCAAAATGAAGAATACATCAGTGGTCGACGGATCGGTCAATAATTTATCAACAATTTACAGGGGTATAATTTAAAATCGATAACGGGTTGATCTCGGCGATTCGAAAATCCATCGCATGTCCGATCATGTTCTTAAGTAAATTCTTTCCATTTTGGAATACGATAGAATGGAGATCAAAATATGAACTAACCTTCAAAATAACAGTTTTAATTCAGAGGCTTGGTGGAATAATGATATAACTCTAAAAACGTGATTTCGATGACCAAGAAAAACGGCGAAACTGAGGTCAAATCGGCCCGCAGCGAAATGTTTTGAAAAGATTATCCGGAAATCAATTTACGTGTAATCAGTCTCACTCGAGCAAAATTAATTGAAAAACCTAATGTGCATTGAAAAATAAAGATTTCGACTTGCGCCGTTCTTCTAAAGACCGAGTTTATTTTATAAGATTGTAAAATGTTATTTGATAAAATTATTTGAGGGTCGTAAAATAGTGGTACGATACTATTTATAAATATTTATATCTTTTCAGTTACTGGAATTTTTTCCATAATTTTTTATTTCTTCGAGATTCTTTCTTTTTTGAGCCTGTTTTTCAGTTTTGCCATTATTGTATTGATGATTGGTTGTGTTTTTAGAAGTTTTGCATGTAACTTTTTCAAACGTACTGCTTTACCGTGATTACGCATTACTTGTCACCGACTTCTTCAGTGACATCGAATCTTTTACATATTTTCCCGAGAAAAAAGATTGTGTGTAATTTATGCATAATTGGTCTGTGATTTATGTATACATAGATCTATATAATTATATACACATTTTCCGCAATTTGATACAGAATTCTATATAAATAGATATAATGATATATAAATAATATATAATTAAATCAGGTCAAGTGTTTTATATATCTATATAAAATCTTCTTTTCTCGTGTTATTTTCGTTTTAGTTGGAGCTGTACCGTCTTTCCGCAAATCATCACATTTTCACAGCTTTGTGTGAGTGTTTAGCTATAGCATCAACATGTTTCACGTATCGGAATATACTGATTCACGAACCGACGTAAATCAAATGCTATATGTAAGCTAGGGTAAGGTGTCCCAAGAGTGCGCGGTTTAGGTACGAAGTGACATAAATCGAATGAAAACAGTTACAATAAAATCACAAAATGTTTATTAAAATGTTCAACTTATAAACTTTAATATACTATTGGATAATCAACTTAGTCTTATACTCTCTGAATTATAATTGTGATCGAAACCCTGGGTAATCGCGTACTCGTGATGGTGCTACTCCGCAAGAGTACGCACGATAGTACCCATGAGTGCGCATGCTACCCCTAGAGTGTGCACGCGAATTTAAACGCATAAGTTGCACCTGCAAATTCCGATGCCTATGTATGACGTGCATTTATCGTGCCACCATTCAGTACACAAGCCGCACTGTATCCAATCTTCATCTATAGGCTCCTTATACATTTCTTTGCAGCCAGGACATCTCCACATTTTTTTATTATTCCTTGGTGGCTTTTGAAGTTTTGAGGGCGGTTTCTGTGAAGTTTTTGTGGGTAATTTTTTATTTCTAGCATCTGTTTCTTCCTTTATTTTTCTTTTACATGGAAAGCCTGTAATTATCTCCGATCTATTACTGCGATTTGAGGTTTTTCTGATAAAAACTGATTTTGGTCCCGGAACAATGTCTACAAAAGAGCAAGTTGGTTGCTCGATTAATTCTTCCAAAGGTGTGCGAGTAGACATGCGTGGAATCATCGAACAAATCGAAATGGTTCGTAAGAGTACGCAGGATCCACAAGAGTGCGCATACGCACTCTTGCGGAAAGTATTGGTTCCGGAACAAAGGAACACACCTCTGCCATCTATCGAAATATGGCGAAAACGACTATACAATCTACCGGCTATAACGTGTTTTACACCCCTAATTATCAAAAACCCCGATCACTGTTTACATACACGTGCTACACTAGTTGAAAAAGATCATATTATTTTACCAAAGCATCAGAATATCGAAAATCTTACTTGTTTCCTCCAAAATAGACTATTTTCGCGCAGCATTTTGATAGTTACTTCGCGCTACAGTGCCGATCATAACACCACTGAAGTTGGCGCGCTTCGCGGTCAATCGTCGCAAACAGATCATATCAGAGCACTTTTGGGGACCGCGCACTCTTGGGGTAGCTTACCCTACCTTTCAGTATCTGACACGGCGGCCTGGTTGAAGTCAATATAACGCAGGCGAGGGTGCATTCGCCTTGCAATATTCGTTGAGCCAAAACCATGTAGATACTACTAGTGTTACCCTATAAGATAGTATGCACACTTACTTCTGTAATTTTTTGTTTATTTCCTCAAAAGTAATGATGTTAATTATTACGTTGTCATGATCGATGCACACCGGTTTCAGTTCCAAATTTAACACTAGATGTCTCACGAATTTTGTCAGATCCCAAGCCGAGACCTATGTATAATCCGCCGACCACCGTGATGACGTATCTCCAAAACTGGTCGGTGGATAACCGTGAACTTCATTACAGTTGTTACGGGGAAAACACTTACACTTGATTATTTGCACTCTCTGGGCCTGATGCACGCGGAGCCCGAAGGGTGAAGGAGGGAGGCAGAAAGAGCGGGATTATTCTACGTCTGCTTAACAACAGTCAACAACCACTTGGTGTCAGCTTTCATCGACAGAATAGCTTGCACTAAAAAAATACTTTTTTGGCGTTCCAGAGATGTATACTCACACGATAGCTGCATTTCACGTGAACGCAATGGGCCATTAGTCGCTAAATTCACGATCCATTGATCGTTTCCCGATTAATCACCGTCGCGTATTCATCGATCGATGCATCATTGTTAATATTATGGATCGCGGGCTGTTAAATCCGTTGTTTCATCATAGACAATTGATTAGTCCACTCGTACGAGACTTTGTCGCGTAAGTGGTTACGTTGCAATACGTATAACAACATTCTGATTGCCAACCTCCGTTTATAACGAAGTTTTCCAAAAGTCGGTCGTTTGTTCTCGGATAGCTGCGATGTCGAAATTCCACATACAGTGAATAACATGTTATTAGGAGCAAGGCTAGTCAGTTGGTGCATCGGTGGTGAATACTAAATAGTAGTCGGTTCGCATAATAAGTCTGACCCTCGTACCTGTATGTACTACAGCAAAGAATTTACGTCCGTCGATATCGCAGAGGGGGAAAGAAGCGTAAATTCTAGACACCTCGCGTGAAAACATCGCGCACTATTTCAAAGTACGTAAGGCGCACCGAATTACCTTGACGTCTTGATAAGCATGTAGATCGGAAAATCCCGATGGACGGAGATGAGAAAAATTTCGGAGCGAAGAATCCGCGTGTTAGGAATGAACATCGAATTTTCGTCTCTCTTGTTTGTGATATCATTGCTTCGATTTCGACTACTATGGATCAATGGATCTTTCAATGTCAGACTAAAAACAGTCGGTCGTGCTTTTTAACGTGCCAAATGACTGTTGAGGTGGCCTCGCTTGATTACAGGAACATACTAAAACTAAGTGCATTTTCATATATTCTCATTCAGTGAATTTCGAATTTAAGACGTAATCGCCATATCGTGTCACACAATAAACATCCGCAACGAGTTTTTCATTATCTCGACTGGCTCACGAGGGGACCACCAGAAGTACCATAACCCGATTTACCTGGAACTTCGCTCAGTCGAAGAGGGTCATAATATGCGAACACGTGTCTCGGTTTATCCGTTAACACTTAACCGTTTTCGAGAAAATTATGGTCGAAGTTTTCGACGTTCCTTACTCGTCTTTTAGCGCACATTGAATTAAACCGAAGTGGTGTCGTAGCGGCTAGCGGCTTCACGCTTTTGTGTCCCGTGTTCCAAACCCGATATACATATTTTTTTTCATCTACTATGGCCGTAGAAAATTACTTCGCGAATGGTTCTTGCCAATGTATGTTGAAATAAAGCTGTCTTCATTGGTCAATGAATTTTGTATCTGATAAAAAAATTGAAAAAAATAGTAAGAAGAAAAAAAGAGTGAGAAAATCTTCAAATATGAGAATTGCTGAAATAATTAGTAGAACGAAAAAATATAAGAATTAATGTGAGAATTGATACGACAATAAAATATAATAATTATTGTACGAATGAATTTAACAATTTATATTAGGATAAAATATAACATTGTACATCTATGTATAAGAATAAGTTTGAGAAAATTGATATAAGAATTATATATAGGAATATGAGAATTTGAAAAGGTTGTAATTCATGAAAACCATTCACGCAAACATTATCAAGAGACTCGGTAGAGTCTCGCGCCTAGTTATATAAAAAAAAATTTTTTTTTCCGCCGCGCCGCGCGAGACTGACAGAGTCTCTATATACCCGAACGGCAACTGAGTGACAGTTGAGGAAATTTATGATCGTTAATTTCTTCCGTCTCGCTATAAATACGGAATTGTAATAATTATTGCAGGATGTGGCCAAGAAGAGCTTTAATTTAAGCCCTATTGCGATCGAATCGGTGGACGTAGAGCTGAGATATTATTATTCGAAGATTTCGATGCAAGTAATTTATACGTGTTATCGACGAGATCGCATTTTCGTCGTCTCCGTCAGTCAGTGACGTCACACAATGTGGCAAGAAACCTATGGGTATAAAGAGTATAAAGTGGCTTTCGCTAGGTAGAGAGAAGAGACCTACCAAGTATGTGGCACGAAACCTATGGGTATAAAGAGTATAGAGTGGCTTTCGCTAGGTAGAGAGAAGAGACCTACCAAGTATGGACGTAGCCAGATGGCGCTTTGGTTAGCTCTTTATTTTCACCAACTACAGTACGGTATGTGTCAATGTATTTTTGGTCGTAATTGTTCGTATAATTCAGAACAAGATTATTTGAGGTACGGTAAGATATTTTTTTTTATGAGATAACTGTAAGTGTTTGACAACACAGGGTTGAATTGAATGATTACTACAGTCTTTAGTTATAGCGTGAGATTCGTTATGCGGGTCAGTTGGATCGGTCCGATCCCGAATGTGGCGTTTACGGCATTGCCGTTCCGCTGTTCTTTGTTCACGCTGGTTGTCTTCTGCTTTGACAGGTAGGCAAAGCGCCCGGAGTACGATTATATGGTTAGATTGCGGTTAGGACTTACAGTATGAAAAAATTGTACCGATAATCTGTCCATTATTATTCGGCAAATGAATAATATTTTTGAAACGATTCAATGCAAATCAGAAGCAACTAAAGTAGCTAAGTCACGAGAATATTTATTAGCGAATCCTGTGAAAGAGTGTAGAGAAGGAGAAGTACCAGGCAATAGAGAGAATTACAGTCATTACATTAACAGAGAGTGCATCACATTTAGATTGCAAATTAAGGTAGTAAGCCACAAACGGAAACAACTTTCAAGATTATTTACGCATGTATATTATTGGAAATCATTTATTTATAGTTGGAAATTATTACAATTATAAACTACAAAATAATAAGGATCTTCGAATGTCGAGGCTGGATCTGGAACGAAAAAGATTAACGAATATTGTGGTATGGCTGAAGAGTTAGATACACGAATACTCACGCTATGTAGGTGTATTTTTTAGAGTGAACAAATCTATTCGATCAGTATTATATGTAATGTATATGTAATGTATGTATATGTAATGTATAGTGCCCGAGGCGCGCCGCGCCGAGGAAAATTGGCGCGCGAAGCGCGCAGGGGCGGAACCCCTAGTATATATATGTACATATCTTTGTACAAATATTATTATTAATTTTATTCAAGGGTGATAGACAATTTATGCGATTTATTACGGATACGAGAATGATTGTACTTACGTAATTAATCAAATTCTACAAAAAGTAGTGTTGGGTTATTTGAATAAAGAACTCGACAAATCCTTTTTGAGTTAAACCACAAAACGAATATATTTATTTATTTGACGGGCGATACATATTGGTGGAAAAAAGTGAACTGTTTTGTAGCATCTGTTATTGTGATATTGTTTTCTCGAGTGGAATCGAAATACCATATCAATACCTAGTTTACTAGATTGGTTTCCTGGAATGGTACCCGGGCGGCTTGCCCAAATATGGTAAATTTTAACACTCCCCCTCAAGCGTCTGGGTACGTTGTCTGTACGCACTCGGCCATCCCCATCCTTTTGATGCAGTTTCGATGCATTGGTCCGTTCAATCCTTTGGTTAACACGTCGGCTGGCATCTCAGTCGTCGACATGTAATGCAGTCCAACATATTTGTGTTGGACAGCTTCTCTTATGAAGTGGTGTCTCACGTCAATGTGCTTGGTACGTGAGTGAAACACCGGATTCTTACCAAGTTCTTGAGCTCCTTGGTTATCATTATGCAGCGTTATTTTATTTTGCGACCTTACTCCAATTTCTTCGATGAGATGCAATATATGAATTGCCTCCTTCGTGGCTTCAGCGAGTCCCATATATTCCGCCTCCGTTGTAGAAAGCGCCACAGTTCGCTGCTTCTTTGATTCCCAACTTACGGCTGCTCCCGACAAGGTGAAAACGTATCCAGTGTACGATCTCCGATCACACAGGCACCCAGCCCAGTCTGAATCCACGAAACCTTCGACATCCTCCTTATTCTTTGAATATTTCAGACCTAGGTTCATTGTCCCTTTCAGATATCGTAGTACTCTTTTAGCGGCCAGCCAATGTTCCTTTGTAAAACCGTTGTTATATTGGCTCAGTGAACTGACCGCGAAACAAATATCCGGTCTTGTCCCCAAAGCTAGGTACATTAATGAACCAATTAACTCGCGGTACGGATACGTTTTGTCTTCTAGTGGTTCGATCGGTTTTGTCAGCTTCTGGCTTACGTCAAGTGGAGTCACAGCCGGCTTGCAGTTTTCCATTCCAAAACGCTTCAGTACGTCGCTTACATACTTGGTTTGTGAAATGTATGTTTCTCCTTTTCTTACGTTAAACTCCAGTCCCAAACAATGATGAAGTTTACCTAGATCCTTGATATCGAAACTTTCGCTCAGTGATAATTTAAACTTTTGAATCCAGTCTGGATCATTTGAAGTCACAATTAAGTCGTCGACGTAGGTGATGACCAGTAATACCATCTTCCCTCGTCTAGCCATATATACGCTCGTGTCGCTGGGAAGAACATTCAATCCTAGTTTTCGTAGCTCCTGGCACAACTTTTGTTGCCATTGCCTTCCAGCTTGTTTCAATCCATACAAGGCTCGCTTCAATAGACAAACTTTGTTCCCGGATTTCAATTCTTTTTGCATTTTTATAGCTTCTTTTCTCACATTCAACTCACCTTCATGTGCTAGATCTTTTAGAGATTCTTCAAAAAATTCGGGAGTCTCCATGTAGATTTCTTCTTCAATGGTCCCGTTCAGATATGCAGTTGTTACGTCCAATTGATGCATCTCGAAGTCACGTTCCACTGCCATCGCAATTATGAGTCGAATTGAACTCATACGTGCGACCGATGCAAACGTTTCCCTGAAATCTACTCCCGGACGTTGGGCATATCCCTTTGCCACTAGTCTGGCCTTTCTGCGTTCAAGAGTTCCGTCAGGTAAGTATTTATTTTTTAAAATAATTTTGCACCCAATCACTCCTCTTTTTTCAGGTCGGTCGACTAGGTTCCAGGTCCCATTCTTCAAGTGGGCTCTGAATTCATCAGCGATAGCAGCTTTCCACTTGGTACTATTTGGGCCTGTAATTGCATCATTTATTTTCAATTCGGTAGTTAATGCATACTCACTGTAATTAAATTCTGTTGCAGTGTTTCCTTCGGGTTCATTGTCGGCTTTTCGTGTTGCATATTCTTTTCGCGGTCTCCCAGGGAGACCTGTACGCACCAAGCGAGGTCTACCTGGTCCTCTGGGTTGTTCGTCTTCTTCGTTTCTCTCGTCATCGACGTCCGCTTCCGCTTCGTCGTGAGTCTCGCGAATTTCAGGATTTACAACTTCTCCGCCTGGTTGTGCATCGTGATCAGGTATCACTATCTCATTTTCAATCGGGTTTATTTCGACTTCCGTTGTCTCACATCCGTTTATCGGTTCCAATTTCATTTCCCTCATCATACTTTCACTCACAAAGTCTTCGTAACTTTTGTTGGTTTGGATCCGATCGAAGAATTTGACGTCCCGTGCAGCCTCAACTCTTCTTTGATCTGGTAGCCAAACTCTGTATGCCTTGGCCGTGTCAGAGTATCCAATGAAGATGCAGTTTCTTCCTCTTTCTTCAAATTTTCCTTTCCCAGGTTTATTGTCCAAGGCGTAAGCTTGGGAACCGAAAATTTTCATGCTAGAAAGATCCGGTTGCTCTCCCATCCACAATTCATATGGACTTTTTTCTCCCACGCTGGACGAAGGGCACCTGTTTCGGATGTAATTTGCTGTCCTCGTTGCTTCAGCCCAAAATGAGGCTGTGAGGTTTGCTTCTATCAACATACATCTTGCAGTCTCGACTAAGGTCCTATTCTTACGTTCAGCCACCCCGTTTTGTTGTGGGGTGTACGGAGTTGTCAATCGTCTTTTGATCCCCTGTTCGTCCAGAAACTCTTGAAATTCTTTGTTGCAGAATTCCGTTCCATTGTCTGACTGTACGGCTTTTATGTGACAACCTGTTTGTTTTTCTACAAGCACTTTATATTCAATAAAAGCTTTTAGAACATCACTTTTGTTCTTTACGAATCTTACCTCGCACCAGCGACTGTAGTCATCGATGAATACTACAAAGTACATGGCACCGCTGATCGATTTTGTCCGCATAGGTCCACACAGATCCATATGCACGATGTTCAGTTTCTCCGAACTGCGATTGGATTGTTTAAATGGTAGACGCGCGAATTTTCCCTTCACGCAGACTTCACATTGACCAAGTCTTATTTCATTGAAACCCCGTTTGTCGATGATTCCCTCACGTGCCATTTTCTTTAGGCTCTGCTCGTTCAGGTGACCCAGTCTTTTGTGCCACAGGTTTAATTTGGAGTCTTGTTGAGTCTCGCTAGTAAGTCTCGCAGTTTCTTCGCTTTCTTGGATGCAGTACAATCCACCCTCTCTCTTGCAGATCATGCTCTGGTTCCCAGATTTGTCTTGAACGACAGCTTTATCTCGATCAAAAATCACGGTAAAACCATTGTCGGTAATTTTACTTACGGAAATTAAGTTTGTCCTCAAGTCTGGAACATGTAGAGTGTTTTTCAGGCTTATCTTCCTTACACAGGTCTCGTCTTTTAACGAAACCTTCAACAAACCTACACCTTTTACCTCAGCGCATGCATTATTCGCCAAGTTCAATCGAGTCTTTGAAGTCCTTGTTAGATTCTGGAAATTGTCCTCGTCACTGCACATGTGTGACGTGCATCCACTATCGAGGCACCACTTAATCGCATCAGATTTTTGTTCTCCCTGCAAAGCGGCTTCATTCTTCACCATCGACACATAGGATGCTTCTTCGACTTGACCAGCACTATCTCGCGAATAGTTCTTCTGATAACATTGCGAAGCTTTGTGTCCAGGACGCCTACATTTGTAGCAAATGAATTTTCTACTTTCGTTCGTAGGTTTATATCCTGGTGGCTCCCCCTTATCCGGAATCTTCTGTATCAATTTCTTATAATGAGTGTTCTTCTTGACCCACATGGCGTTTTCTGGGTTGGTCTCCCGTTTCGGTTGACGTGCTTCGCTTTCCTCGATAATTTTTATTTTCAGCGCTTCTAGTCTCGGCAACTCATCCCTCGACTCTATCGCACATCTGAAATTTTCATAACTAGACGGCAGGCTGTATAATAACATTATCGACAGTAGATCCTCGTTGACCTCGATATCCATTTCTTGCAGCTTATCTACGGTGTCAGAAAATTCTCGAAGATGATTTCGAACGTCCTCACCTTCCGCCATTTTGTATAGCGTCAGACGCTTCAGCAGCGTCGCTTTCCGCGCCGGTCCTTTTGACTGGTAGATCTCTTGCAGCTTTTTCCAGATATCATTTGACGTGATGCACCCTTTTATTTGTTTCAATTCTGCCGGACTTATCGACAGAATCAGGTCCGATCTCGCCTTCCGGTCCGCGGCGTCCCACGTTGCGGCGAACGTGGTCGACGCGGCGTCGGTTTCTACAGGTCTTCGTTTTCCACCACTCACATAGTCCCAAGCATCATTTTTAACTAATAATGCTTCTACTTGTAACTTCCAGGTATCGTAATTGTCCTTTTTCAACGGCTCTATCCTGGCGTGGCTTTGATTACTCATCTTGTCCAAATTTCGCGTACTCGCACACAGCAACAAGACACACTTGGTTTTTTACGCGATTCGTCTTTATTCACTTCAATACGAAACTGTATCGTGGCCTGGGCCCATAACCTGTTGGGTTATTTGAATAAAGAACTCGACAAATCCTTTTTGAGTTAAACCACAAAACGAATATATTTATTTATTTGACGGGCGATACATATTGGTGGAAAAAAGTGAACTGTTTTGTAGCATCTGTTATTGTGATATTGTTTTCTCGAGTGGAATCGAAATACCATATCAATACCTAGTTTACTAGATTGGTTTCCTGGAATGGTACCCGGGCGGCTTGCCCAAATATGGTAAATTTTAACAAGTAGTGATATCCCCATAAAAAGCACCTCTGGTGCAAAAACCTTTCGCCTAGTTATATAAATGTGATAGTCACCTAGAAAAAATACATTCTTATACCAAGAAAACATCATACACTTATTATTTTATACAAAAATTCCTTCCTCGTAAAAAAAAAAAGATTCGAAATCAGATGCTATTGCCTAGTACCGATATCACGTTGTCTTTTTCGAATTGACAATTAGGCTTTTTATAACACGGTATTGACAGCCTTCCTGTCCTGCCACGTAGTACCATAGATATAACGATAGAGGACTGACGCCTCCATTGGTTCACCCAAATAACATTTAAAGAAAAGAAAATAAAAATTAAAAAAAAATTTGGTGGTAGTGGTACTAGGCGGGCCTTTTCCAGATAAGTACAATGTTACCGCGGTTGAACCATGTCAATAATCCCAATATAGTGATACGAAATATTGGCCCGCCTAGTACCACTACCACCAAATTTTTTTTTAATTTTTATTTTATTTTTTTTAAATGTTATTTGGGTGAACCAATGGAGGCGTCAGTCCTCTATCGTTATATCTATGGTACTACGTGGCAGGACAGGAAGGCTGTCAATACCGTGTTATAAAAAGCCTAATTGTCAATTCGAAAAAGACAACGTGATATCGGTACTAGGCAATAGCATCTGATTTCGAATCTTTTTTTTTTTACGAGGAAGGAATTTTTGTATAAAATAATAAGTGTATGATGTTTTCTTGGTATAAGAATGTATTTTTTCTAGGTGACTATCACATTTATATAACTAGGCGAAAGGTTTTTGCACTAGAGGTGCTTTTTATGGGGATATAATATTATAGATACGTAAAACTTATCGTGAAACCCAGTTGTGATTTATAATTATTATTACACCCTGTATCCTGTAACTCGAAAAGAAACATTTGTGAAGTAATTTTCTACGGACGTGAGTAGATGAAAAAAAAGTATGTATATCGGATTTTGAACACGGGACGCGAAGCGTGACGCCGAGACGCTAGCCGCTGCGCCACTTGATCCGCGCTAAAAGGCAGGTGAGGAACGACGAGAACTTTGACCGTCGTTTTTTCGGAAACGGTTGAGTGTTGACGGATTGTCCAAGTTACGTGTTCGCTTATTTTGATCCCTCTTCCACTGAGCGAAGTTCCAGGTAAATTGGGTTATGGCACTTCTGGTGTTCCCCTCGTCAGTTGGAATTCAAAGCCAGAAACGGTGCACATATACCATCCACGAGAATTTTCTTACCGCAATATTTATCCGTGTTGGGATAACGCGACTAATTCTTTAACGATAATGTCCGCAATTTTGACCGCAATTTTTTCGACTTCATATTTGTGTTTCTTGAATTTGAAGGGCAAAGATCTTTATATAAGCTGCAAATAACGAGTTTACCATATAAGCCTATAAGTTGAACAATTAAAAATACATTATAATTTATCTTATTAAGTTTAATAACTTAAAAATGTGAGGATAAGCAGAAAATGTCAAGGTTTGATGTAATAAAAATTAAAAAAATGGCAATCATCGAGAAATTTTTATTTTTTCCGTAAATCTAAAAAATAACGATGAAGATAGGTTTGGATGATTTTCTTGTATTTCCTTTCAAAAAGTTCATTTAAAAATGGAAGATTTGCAAGAAAACGTCCCGATAAGTTTAATTTTGAAAAACTTCTAGTTGGTTGAAAAAAAGCAATTTTTTTCAAAAACATAACTTTTTTTTGGTAGGGTAAAAATATTTGGAAAAAATCTGAAAAACGTTGTTTATGGGGTCGGATACGATGCAAAACTTTCATGCAAATCGAAATGGGCCAGGGTCAAAACAATTTACTGTTATCAAAAGTCGAAAAAAGTGGCGGTGATTGATTCCAATGACGACATTGATAGAACACATCGATAGGGTGTCAGATGTATCCGCTAATAGCACCGCGAACTCGATAATTAATTCAACAATCATTTTGAGAATCATTCAGCTAGTGATCAGCTTACATGACAAATCTATCGAAACATCAATACAGCATCGTCACGAATAGAATTTATTGGATAAGGTTACGAGAATCCACCGTCAATTGAAGACTCCACTATTCCACACTCTCTGTTTATAGAAGAGAGGCTTCCTATTCGAACTCTTCTTCCGGTAAGTCAGTTACCTTGCATGTACTCTACTTTATATTTAAGATTAGCGAAAATACGTACTCTGAATGTACAATCATCGCGTTAACTTTTCTTCTTATCGATCGAGGACTGATGTGAGCGATCTTTGCTTTGCTTATGAGAGAATTCAATTTAAAAAATCCAATTTTTTGGGCTTCACTGGGCCAAAATTGACCCCTTTCTAAGCTCCCTGTAGCCACGCCATTCTTTCGTCGAGTAATATGGATATACAGGGTAATTTAATATTCCCCTTATAAACTCAGAGGCGTTGTAGGGGATGGTAATTAGAGAATTTTGGACACAGGAACTTGGGTTCGCCAGCGTCACCCAACGGCGCTAGGCGTCATCACAGATCCTTCCGTCGTCCGAAGTTTTCTCGGGTTGAAACAAAGAAAGATTTTGTCTGATGCACACATTCTTATAGGAAAATCAATTCTCTACAAAAAAAACTCTAAATTAGTTTTATCGTAATCCTGAAGGGTAAAAAGTTATCAGGCTTTGAATGTACTCACCTCTGAGTGAATTCCATGGAGGCTAGTTATAAAGCCCTTAGTTGGGAGTATTCGAAGCTTGATAACTTTTTACACACTAGGATTACAAGAAAGCTATGCCGGAACTTTTTTGTAGAGAATTGAATTTCCTAGAAGAACGTATGCATTAAAATAAAAAAACTAATTTTTTCTTTGTTTTAACCCGAGAAAACTTCGGAAGATGGAAGGATCTATGACGACGCCTAGCGTCGTTGGGTGACCTCAGCGACCCCAAGTTCCTATGTCCAAAAGGCTTCAATTACCACCCCCTACAACTCCTTTGCGCTTGTAAGGGGAGTTTTAAATCACCTTGTATATGTTCAATGTACGTATTTACGAAAGCAACTACATCGGGGGGCAGCTTAAAGAAGGCAGCTAATGCGGTGTATAATACGGTATATGACGCGATACGAAAAGAACTGGCATTTAACGGTAACAATAAAATATTTTTATATTTAGATGTCGCAGGAGGCCAGCATCGTAATTACACGACTATGCAACGTTTTTCCATCTTGTCCATGGAATTGCAGTTAGAAAAACAGGATCCCTTTCCCGTAAGAGATGTTTGGTTTGTACGGGAAGAACAAAAGGTACGAGAAATTATTAAAACTGGAGAAAAATACGTAAATGAAATAAAAAATTCTCGTGATTCTCCATTTCAAATTGTGAATGCCTCACAACGTGGAATGATGGATTATGAAAATTTATTGGGCACTGGAGACTTAAGAAAGTAAAAATAAGAAAAGTCGTAAAAATTGTTTATTACCAGAATGGAAGCGTTGATTTATGCCACGGTCATGAATCTGATATGGATGCCTCAAAAGCAAGATGGACGCAACAAATAGGTGTGACTGAAGTGAAACGTGAAGATTATGAACATTTATTGCACCAAGCATTCTATTGAACGAAACTTTAGGAATAATTTTCCAAGCACGTCAGGCATAAAAATAAAAAATGCAAGCAAACAAGAAAATATGGAAAAAGCTCAACGTCTTTTTCGGCCCCTTAACGGATGCTTAAAAAAGTACATTAAAGTGTTCTAAGAAATCTGAAAAAATTCATGATACCTTATTAACTGTCTTACTCCAAGGATCAATCGACATACTGCCGATTTTTCCATTTGTTCGAACAATATATTGACGTAAACAAATAAAAACGTGAAAAATCTTCTAGTTTTTCAAAAAATCGTAAGTCTGGCCATAATTATTGTATTTCAAAAATTCGAACGGGACATTAAAGCCTAAGAATAGTACTTTGGAGAAAAAAATAGTAGAAGCATATGCAAATTAATGGGATGTTAAGTTTTTACCATTAACATAACGCTCTTTGATTATACGTAAATAGGTACAAATCACAGTCAAATATACACTTCATTCATTTTTTATCAATTTTATTTACGAAAATCAAAACAAATACAATTATTTGTCAGAAAATTTCCAAAAAATACGAAACTATATGAGTAATTGTATTGCCGCCGTAGTCAACTTCCTGCCTTCGCTCACAAAAAACGCGACTGATCTCGATACTTGATCAATAACAATTTAATTTACAATAATGAAAACACATGAAAACAGAACACGTGTTTACTTGAAAGTTAGGTTCGGAAACTCTAATAGATTGATATTGATGATATTTATAGATGTGTGGGTTAAGGAACAATTGTCTCGCTGGACGAATATTCGAAGCTCGAGGTCAAAATCGAGGTCAATTGTGGCCATTGTAAAAAAGTGCAAATCAATTCGTGTCCTATGATTGACAATGCATACGAAATAAATCGTCGGATCGTATTCAGTATGCGTCTTCTTGGCGTCGGTTTCAATGGCCTGATAAAGTTTTGTGCATTTATGGACCTACCGCGCCCCGTATTTCAATCTTTCTACGATCGAATCGTAGATTCGATTTCGATTGCCACTCGAGCTGTGAGCGCAGTGAGCAAACAAAAGGCTGCGCTTGAAGAGAAGAGAATTTCGTTGGAAAATGGGATGGAGGACGGAATTATCGTTTCAGGCGAGGGATCGTGGCGAAAGCGCGGTTTCAGTTCGCTATTCGGCATAACATCGCTCATCGGCTGGTACACTAAAAAAGTGATCGACGTTATGGTGAAATCAAAATATTGCAAAGCTTGCCAGCATTGGGAAGCAAGAGAAAGCACCGCGGAGTACTGGGAATGGAAAAGCACCCACGACGATGCGTGCCAGGCGAACTATAGCGGCTCCTCCGGAGAAATGGAAGTCGACTCAGCTGTCGAAATGTTTCAACGTTCTGAAGAGCTCTGTGGCATAAAATATGAATATTATATTGGTGTCGGCGATTCTAAAACGTTTCTGGGCATATCTAATAGCGATCCATACGACGGTTTCGAGATAAAAAGTAAAGAGTGCATCGATCATGTACAAAAACGTATGGGGACGCGCTTTCGCGAAATCGTGAAAAAACAAAAAGGATTGTCTGGCAGAGGAAAGCTCACTGGAAAATTGATCGACGAGTTGAGCAAGTATTACGGCTTGGCTATTCGGAGGAACAGCGATGATGTTGAAAAAATGAGGAAGGAAATTTGGGCAACTATCAAGCATAAAATATCCACAGATAGTGAGCCACAACATGAAGATGGCCCAGAGGGAGCCGAGTCGTGGTGTTCGTGGCAGCGAGCGGTCGCAAGCGGTAATATTTCTGAATATCGCCATAAGCCGCCTCTTCCTAAGGTAGTATTGGAGGCAATTACGCCACTGTATGAAAATTTGAGCAGAGACGATTTGCTGCAGCGTTGTTTGGGCGGCTTTGCGCAGAACAATAACGAAAGCTACCACAAATCAGTTTGGGAAATAGCCCCCAAGTCTCAGTCCGGGGGCAAAAAAATCGTCGATATTGCCGCTGATATCGCGGTATTATTATTCAACGATGGCCTGAGAAGCCTCATGAAAGTTATGGAGACGTTGGGGGTAAAATTGTTTCAATTTTTGCGTTGAAACCGACGCAGCGCGGATCGAGCAGGCGGAGCGCTCGCGCACGGATGCTGCAAAAGAGGCAAGAAGAGCCTCTACAAGTTTGAGAAAAGATGCTGGGGATCTTGATTTGCTTCTTGAAGGCCAGCTATATGGTGCCGGAATCGCTGATTAGGTAAACAATTTTTTTCTCCAATTCATCACAAAAATTAACAAACTTCAAACTTTGAACGCGTTTTTCTCAAAACCACTTTTTTGAGTGCGGCACGCAGCAGAACTCGAGCAATTTTTATCCGATCGACTTCAAATTTGGACTGCATCAATAAAACTAGATTATCTGAAGAAGCACATAGGATTTTTTCGATATCTCAATAAAAAAAAAATTATAGCACTTTTTCGACGAGAATTTTGCTCCAAAATCCACCTTACGGTTCAAAAGCGTGCCAATATTTAAAAATCAATATTTTTTCAAATCCCTATGTACTTCTCTTCAAAATATCATATTATTAACGAAAACACTAGGTATTTTTTTCAGATCGACTTTGAAGACAGTTCTGCTGCGTGCCGCGGATCACTGCAGAGGCAACAGCACCTGACGCGGGAGCTTCCCGAGCGCCACCATGGGGCAAGAAAAATTAAAAAAAAAAAATTTATGTATCTTTAATGAACAACAAATATAACAAAATAATTTTTTTTGAAATATCTTTTTTTTCCCACAAAAAAAAATTCTTGAAAAACGGCAAAAAAACAGGGGGTCACAGTGGTGTTGTCCCTTAAGGAACAATTGTCTCGCTGGAAGAATATTCGAAGCTCAAAGTTACCTCGATACTTTGTCTCGTCCAAGTGAAAAAAAATGTAATATTGTTTAACAATTAAAGTTCCGAACAAGATAAATTATTTTGTAGCCCAATAATAATATCACAACCAGAGCTGATATATTTCACGAGCCTAAAAAATGTTTACGAAGATTCAGTAATATTTGAGGCTGTTGCAGCAGTTAATCTTTGGAAAATCCAATAAAATTCGGTTTCTGAAATACTTGGTTTTCAAATTTCATTTAGGAAAATATGAGCTTTTCTGAAATACTGTGAATGTAAAAATCAACCTTTCAATCGAAGTCTTTCGTTTCATTTGGTCTACTAAATGGACAAATATTATACGTAACAATGGCGTTCCGATGGCGTCGATTTAAATATAATGTACCAATTTTTCATGTTATTTTTTCTCGAGATCGACTGAACCGAGTTTAATCGAACTGCTCTCGTGTTACTCAGGATCTCGTTTGGTTCTATGAGCCGGCGGACACCCTGTACCAAATGGGGTGATCTGACGTATCGTTTGTTATGCGAATAAACTAGTCAACGAACATTGCATCGCAGAAGTATGAAATTCTACTCGTTGCGGAATTTTTGAACGTACAGGGTGTTTAAGAAGAAAATATGCATCAATTCGAAAAACAGCGAAACACGTAGTCAATATTTTTGGAAGCTCTATCCAATCCTGCAAAATTTGCTACCTTAGCAACTTTAGAAATTTGCAACTTCAGAAATTCAAGTGGAAACTCCCAATTTTTATTACAGTTTCGGAATCTACGTTGAAAACTAAGACATTTTTGTCTAAGCCTTTTTTTATTGCGGGCAGATGAAAAATAGATATCCCTACAAAATCATGGAAATAGGTTAAGATCGGGGAACAAAAAAATATTGGTTCAATATTTTGGAAAATAATAAGATTGGATAAAGCTTTCGAAAATATTGAATCCATATTTTCTTGTTTCGCGATCTTTTTTCCATAATTTTGTAGGATTTTCTATTTTTCTTCTGGCCCCGTCGATTAGAGCGCCATGTGCTCCCGATGAAAAAAGGTTCAGTCAAGAGTTTCTTAGTTTTCAACGTAGATTCCGAATCTGCAATACAAATTGGGGGTTTACATTTGAAATTTCGAAGTTGCCTCCCCCTCCACCTCCCCGCCCTCAAAATTTATTTAGAGGACGGGGGGGGGGGGCAAATCTGTTATAAATGGATGGAACTTGAAAATATTGAAAATGTATTTTTCTGTTTTTCGATTTGATGCATATTTTTCAAAAAAAAGTCGACCGTCCCAGGCCTTTTTTAACACCCTGTATATTTCCGAATAATATTTGTCGATGTAGATTCGAATATACTATTCATGACTGCGCAGCGCAACGGGAAGACATCTGAATGGAAATATCGCAAGTTATTATTCAAATATCACTCGCGTGCTAACAGCTTTGAATTATTATGGTTTATTGACGTAACCTCGATCATACAATTACGAATCAAATTTCCCAAAGTCGTCATCTGCGGACCTCGCCATCTCACGAAACTTTCCCGAATATTATCACGAATCCCGATCGGTACAAATCACCGCGGCGATTCCTCATGGGAGAAAGTACAGTGAGACAACGCATCTACTTCGGACTGGTATTTCATAACCAGTCAATATTTCAGTTCACAACTGGTCAGATTAATATGCGATGAAAAAAAATGGGTTGAATAAATAAAAAATCCGTTGTTACGTTGAACACCGGTGAAAAAAAATGAAATCGAGTCAGTTTTTGCGCGGATATAAACGTATAGGAATAGGGGAGCGAGGGGCTTTTTGTAACAGTTTTCATGAAAACTAATATATCTTCAAATCGACTGATTAAATTGCTACTAAATAAATAGGGCTGGATACTGTAACTCTTTCTCTACCAAATCAAGTAAAAATAATACCATAACTATTGGTCATTATTTTACAATCAATTATTTCCTAGAAGAAGCGCGGTGTTACAATTGGCCTCGTGCTTGGGCCAAGTTGTAACGTCTACCGGGGCAAGTAGTACCGACAAAAAAACAACAATAATACCTCTAATCATTTATTCTTTGTTTATTTTTATCAAAATTGACATCTTTCTAAAGTAGGTATGTAATTCTTATCAAAAATCAACTTAAATACACTTTTTAAGTAATTAACACCTAAAAATTAAGTAATTCACAGTTTTATTTAGTTTCATTATTCTTCTTTTGCTTTACGTATCTATAAAAAGAGACGTGACATAATCCGAAAGTTTGACCAGCTTTCCGCATACTGCATTTTTTTTCTAAAACTTCAGCTGCCGCCTACTCGTACGCTTCTTGGCTTTGCGTTGCCCGCTCTGACTTTCTTTTATACACCCTCATTCTAGAAGAAAGGAAAAAAATAAGTAGGTATCTACATCATAACTTGGGGCATGTTGTAACACGTTGCAAGCCCCATGGTATGATTTTTAACATTTATCAAGATAACTATTTAAACAATTTAGCAATCTTAAAAACTGTTACGCGTTATCAGAGATAGATAAATTTGAATGTAAATAAGATAAAGAAAGTTTGAAATTAGTCGATAATAATAACGCAAACAAAATTTGACGACGGTACAATTTTGTATTACCTGGCAAAAATGAAGCGTGTGCACACTTTGCTCACTGCGCTGGCCGGCGGGACAGTGGCTATGGCAACATGATGCGGCACGATTTATAGACCAAATCGAGTCAAAGAAATACGCTGATAAAGTTTAAGATCCTAGTGAAAAGAGCCTGTTACTACTTACCAGTGTTACAACAACCCCTCGTTCCCCTACAGATTATCTCTTGGAGGCACACAATTGTAAAGAAATTAAAATCTCTAGTTGCACGGATTTTTTTGAAATGAGAAAACGAAAATAAACAATTCTTTGGATTATTTAACATAAATTACTGGTCAAAATAAGGAGAAGAAAAAATAACAATTCAAAAGTCATTTCTGTTTCAATATCACTGTCAGACAAATATTTTCTCCTCTTCGTGTTTGCCATATTGAATTTAAAGGGCAAAGGATTTTATATAAGTAGTAAATAATAATTTTATAAGCTTACAAATTGAAAGAAAATATTTGAAAGAATTTATACTTTATTTTATTATTTTTAATAACCTTTATGGTGGGTCACATAAAGCCCCTCAACAACCCCTCTCACATCACAGCTCCAAAATTGGTATGAAACATCAAATAACATGTTTTTTCGTTATAAAGCAATTTTTTCGCTGATAATAAATTTCAAGAAAATAACGAATAACACATAGTTATGAACGAGAACAATTTACTGGATTACGCGATGCGCCAACCTGAAAGGGTTACAGCACCCTGAGAGGCTGAATTAAGACTCGATTTTCGTGCTTTTTTGGAGCTAAAATAACGCAGGTTTTTTATTTCTGTTTCTATACACTTTTAACATAACATTTCCGCTTTCCAAACGAATTTTTTTTAACGTAAGAATATCTATAATTGTCGGAGATATACGCCTCCGCGCGCGTAATATTTTTTTGCACCACTGCATTGTGGGAATTATTACGGCTTCACGGTTCATCTGAAACAGATGCGATGAAAATATGTTCTTTAGTATCGTCAAATACATGGAACTACGTAGGATTTTTGCGAAAAAATAAAAAATGGATTTTTAGCTGTAAGCGTTTTATTCGTTTTTTGCGAAAAACTCCGACCTAAAAACATTAATTAAAAAAAAAAAGGGTGACGATATTTCAAGTCGCTCGGAATAACCGTTGTTGAGTTATCATTCCCGCAAACTCGAAAAATGTAGTTTCGAGAAAAGCGCGTTTATAGTTTTGACGCGGTTTCAGCAATAGAAAACATTGAATATCTGTAGCTTACCTTGTTATACGGCAAGTTGCTGGTCTTCTAGAGGTAATCTTGACCTTCTCCGAGCTGTTCTGGCCTCTGTTGACGTGTATTTCGCGCGTTTTCAAGCAAGCGATTTACGGTATTCGTCTTCGGCATTGCACTTGTCATATCAACTAGGTTCGATGATTACGCTTAATACATGTAATATTAACAAAATACTGCTGTAGCCACATTGTAAATACTTGTAGCGACGTAAGTAGTGCGGAGCGCTGCACAGGGCGGTATACAAAAAATCATATCTGCGTCAATATTGTAGGTGCGGACTTCATTTTGGGCTCAAAATTTTCCTCGAGATTCACACTATAAGAAATAAAAAATAAAAAATAAAGCACGCACAACTTATTGATGCGTTATGATATGTATAAATTTTTGTTTTTCACACATTTACACACTTCGACACCTGCGCAGAATAACCGGTTACCTCAGAATCCGGTCGAAAAGACAGTTATCTCAGAGTTCGTTTGAAAAAGCGACATTTTTTGCAGCGAATTTAAGTTGGTATCACTCGCCAGCAAAATCTAAACGCCGATGTAGTAATATATAACGCCGTTTCTAGTTGTATAACTGAGTGAAATATTATTTGAATAAAAACAAATCGGTGCTTAGGAGGAGATAGAATAATATCGTTTTAAATTAGATTACGCGTTATGCTACGTTATGTTATGCTTATGAACAATAATATATTTTATTGAACGTGTACCATAACGAGTTGCGTAATTTAAAATTTTTTTTTCCTTCTCGTGAGCACCACTTTGTTTTTCTTCCAATAACAATTCACTCACCTATACAGCTTGAAATGGCATGATATATTACTACATCGGGGTTTAAATTTTGCTGGACAGCGGGACCAACTTAAATTCGCGGCAAAAAATTTCGGCTGTGAGATGATCGCTTTTTCAACTGGTCTGTGAGATAGCCGCTTTTTCGACCGGTCTCTGAGGTAGCCACTTACAATTAGTCAAACGGACTCTGAGATAGCCGCTTTTTTGACCGAATTTTGATAGGTATAGCCAGCTACGAAAAACTATGAAGAAAATTATAATCTGTACGATTATGAGCTAAACAAAAGCTCGGACAGTTTTCAACCCAGATAACTTTAAAGAATTATATTTGCTGAAAAACCTTGCCATATCTCTAGAAGTCGTATTGTTAAGTACGCCTGATATGTTAAACAGTAAAATGAGCAATTTACTCGCAGTCTTTGAACGTTATTGGAATTATTTGGAAACAACGATTCAAAGTGAAACCAAGAAATAAGAAAGATATAAAAATCTCATGAAATCGCACGGATAGTTGTCAAATTTCGACGTCGCCGATCTGTAAGATCATTCTGTCTGAATTCAGGCCGTCCAAAGTAAAAAATATTAAAATGCCAATTGGATATTTTTTATTTTTCAGGATGGAAATCATGGAAACGCGTTTTTTAGTTCATAATTGTACTAAAAGATAGACGTGATATTTCACCAATTATTTCGAGCATTCCATCGAATTTCGTACATCAGATTATCCGAATCACTTCGTCCTGTGGAAAAGTAACTGGATTACAAAATTTCCAAGATATGACCTACTCGAGTGACTTGGATCGAAGTGCAAACCCATATCTTTTGTAACGGAATTAATTTGTTTTTGAATTTTTACTCGTCCCCGTGTAATTATGGAATAGACGCACCCATACACACACCCGTACACACACATACGAAATTTCTTATTAGGATAATTAACACTGAGTTAAATGAAATATTGCAGGGAACTCATCTCATTTAAATTTCTCAGATGGTATTTCAGAAAACGAAAACGATCATTGCGATGGCATCTATTCAGAAGTACAAATTCGTACTTGACAATGTTTTCATCGTTCATGCGAAATTTTCGACAATACTCGACGTAATTTACTTTTATTTCCATTTATCATTTTTCATTTATCACTCTCATTTCATTACAAGTATTCACACGAATCTCAATGGCATTTCGACGGCTTCATCTTAATATGTATCGCGTGGCTGCGGGCAACAATTTTTCCGCCGCTTTGCAACTTTGGTTGCATATGAACGCAGAGACAAATAAAAATGCCAGTGTCAAGTTTCATTATAAATCTTTTTTCAAATAAATCAGATAAAACGTAGAATGAATAAAGTCTTATGTTTGTAAGAAGTGATATTTGAAATGACATTTTATAAAATAAATGTTTTTATCAATGCTGTCTTCCGTACGCCAGACATTCCGTCAATATCAGCTCGTGTCAGTTTCTCTGATTCAGTGGGATGACTAGCAAACTCGATAACGACTCATTCTTGTGTGCGTCAATAGATTTTGTCTGTAATATTTTCTAACACTACAACAGAATCATGCTTCTATTAGTTTTAGACAACATTTCTGTTTCTAGTGATTCTACATGGTGAGTATCGTCTCAATGTGTTACCGATCAATCAATCAATATAATTATTTGCGTTGTTTCTCGCCATCCATATTTTTCCGGATCATTAACGAATATAATTAATTCTAATAATCTGAAAGTGTTATAAAGTTGTACTGATTCCAGGTAGAATTCAATTACAAGGAAAATGTTCGTTATCACGCGAAAATCGGTTATTCATAGGAAAGCAGTCGAAAAAGAAATCGTCGCGAAGTGGCGGCGGTTTTCGAGTGGAGAATGATTTGCAACTTTTTGCCAGTGACATAATACAACAAGAAATCGCGGTAAGCAATACACCAAAAATTTGGTCAAATATGAAACTTGAGAAAAGGTTCGCGAATTTATGGATAACCCATACGTTGCTATGAGTTGTTGCGTAACATCCCAGTGGACGGTGAAAGAGGTGTTGTCGAGATAATAAATTGGGTGAAGTAAATTCATGGATTCGTTCGATGACGAGTTGTGCGGAGAAGACGGCGAATCCGCAACATTTTTTGATTCGTCGGCTCTTCGTCGTGGAATGGTCCGCGTTACAGCATTTAGTTCGGTGAACATATTAATTCTCCTTGCGTCACGAAATAAAACCGGTTTCTCAGAACAATCTGCCGTCTTAACTGTTAGCGTTTCATGGAACTTCGTGTTTCCTGTTCACGGTTTACTTACTTGTTCGACAAACATCGCGTAGAGAGCGAAAGAGCCGATTACAGGTCTTATCCTTGAACTACTGTCGAGTTGTTGGTCATTGACATACACCGTGGAAGTAGCATGACAATGAGTCGATTCCATTGTTGTAGCGGCCTTATAAATGACTTGCAAATACAGACTTTATGCCGGAGAATGTGATAAGGAACGAATCAAAGAGAAAAATTGTCACGGTTTCGTGTAGTATTCCTTTTCTTCGCCATTCCATGTGAATATCGTGACGTGACAAGTGAAATATTGTGTTCCAAAAATAGTGCGGATCAGTGAATATTAGAGCGATTTCCAAAACCCAATTTCACTCAGTTTTTAAACGTACGCCTGCGTCCGTTTTTTTTAAATCTCCAATCCGACTCTGCTACGGCGAATAGAAAGTTAGTTCTGCAAATTTAACTATGACCGAAGTAGATTTTTTATTTCTCGACTGTTATGCGATGTTGGTGAAAAATACTACTAAATAGTTTAATACAAGAGTGTCGCATTTTTGAATAATCGATTAAGTCAGTTTGAATACTTGGTAATTTTAATACGAAAGTTTTGTTCACTGCGACGTCGTAGCTGCTCGTGACCAGTGTTTGCATCAATTTCTAGATATATGTATCGAGTATTTTTCAATAATTATATTTGACTCGGTGAATAAGAGGAAGTCCTCGAAGCAAATACTTCATAAAATGTTCGATAGAGTTATTGGTAAGACTATACATTTTGCGTAGATAACGCCTTAGGATAACGCCGTATGATCGCAAAAAGATTCAGCAACGCGTTGTAAACGAGGTGAAACTGCCACGCGTTCAGAATATCGAATCGGATGCAAAATCAAATACTCGTTATAATCTGAAAAACTCACCGTTTTTTATCCGACACCAACGGCACTCGGTAGGAACACAGAAATGAGACGAATAAATCTGGACGTGCTGTGATCAGCGATGCGTGTATTTCGGTCGAATTGAACTCGACGATTTCGTTCACCTTTTCGTTAAATGACAACGAGCTAACTATACGGTACGGCAGACATTCACGAGTCGAGTAGTAAGACGAGTTATCGGTACGAACAACACTGGATCACTGTTCGACTTTTCGTTGAACGAATGAATTTGAAAGAAAAATTAAAACAATGAATATGCATGTGCATGTACAAGTATAACGCAAACTCGACAACGGCAGCACGTCATCGACTCGCTGCTTGTGAATGCTTACGCACGACGAATGTGCGCGCCAATGAGAGGACACCAGTCTCTACGAATGAAATGTCTGTAGAAGTGGAACCGTTTTCTGAGACGAGTTCTTTTCCTGATCAGTTCGCTGTTCCCTCGGGAGATCAGCTATCGACCGTTGGTTCAAAATTTCCATGTCTCACGTTATTTCACTTCTCACAGACAAGGTGGCCGTGGATGAGCGGTGCGATGCATGGGGCGACGGATCAAGGCTGCGAAAACACGGAGAAAAAAAAATTCGCCCGCGAAGTACAAGTGAAGTGATCGAGGATGAAGCATCTTGTTGACGATAACGCGGTCCAACCGGTGAGGTTACAAAGCCATGGTCATCGGGTTTTTTCAGAACTAGTCGCTCTACCGTGCATGGCCCTTCGCCGATCGCAGCTTACGCGGCATCCCATACGCGCTCCTTGGAAAGTTGAATAGATGCCCGTTGAAAATACAGACAGCGATGAATAGATTTTTTTTTCATCGCAGATAGAACCGATAATGCGGGTGACTCGGCTTGTAGCAATGCAGTTATGGAAAACGTGGATGTACCGTGTTTCAGTAATGCGTTATTCATGGTGATTTATGTAGGCGATGCGGTCCAGTTGAAAACCGATATCTGAGTGGACATAAGCATTTCTGAACTTGGAACTCTTATCGGTCGCAACATCATCTTGATCAAAAATGAGGTCTCACGCGGCTTTGAGCTTCTCCCCGGGCATGCGAAATGCAGCGAGAGTCTCATCCAGATTATTCATCGTCCAGTCCGAAAGTCGTGCTGTACATACTAATTTGTAGCCGTCTACGATTTTTCCTCAGCAATTGCCAAAGATGACGCCGATTTTTACATCGCGATGTCACCTTGACATGTTTTATCGTTGAAAGATACGACTGTGTGCATGGTGTGCTATACATGCCGGGGCTGGGCATATGTATATCACCCCTGATTGCCTTAAGTACATCTTTGCATTGACTGATATGTCATGAAAAAAAGAATATTTGTAATTATGAAAAAAAAAATGATATATATTTCTATTCTGTCTATATATATACAAAAATGGTGTGAAAAATGTATAGTAATTCATCAACTGAGAACGGCTGGGCCGAAATGGCTGAATTTTTTAAAAGTTGTTCGTAATTGCCAGGAGAAGGTTTTTACGGAGGAAAATTCTAGGAAAACCCTCCGGAAAAGTTGGGAAATCGGAAAAATCAAAAATTGATTTTTAGTATGGAATGCTGTGTGCAATTGTTCTGGACTGGCTTTTTGAATGGAAACATAGAAAATTCTACTCTGAAATACGCGAAAAATTAAAAAAAAAATCTACGAAATTTTCCATTTTGTTGCATGATTTGATAATTTTGGACAATGTAAAGGTGGAAAATTCGTTGTGAAGCTTGGAAAATTTCGCATCAGGTTATCCAATCGGATTGCGGACATTCATTGCGAAACATTCATCGGTAAGTTTTTTTCTTTTGAATAAGATTAGTCAAAAACGACTTTGTTTTTTTGTTTTCGGGAGAGTTATTTGCTTGACTAATTCCTCCCATTAGACGATCAAATCCTGGACGACGTAAGCATCGTGCAAAAATTGGTCAGAATGTCTGTGATAATCAAACGCAAGAGGAACATGCAGAACATTTTTTGCGAAGTCCTATGAACTCATTTTTGAGTTGCTAAACGTTGACGTATAAAATCATATACGGCACAACGACTGACAAAAAAAAATCTCACTGAGTTCTGCGGCCCCCGAAATTTCGTTGCCCTAGGCTCGGGCGTACCTGGCCTATTGGGAAATCCACCTTTGGTGTTACCAATACAACTCATCTGATGTGACGGTTCGAGAACAAGTTGTCTCTTAATTGCGCAATATCGTTGCCCATACCCGATTTTTCACACCAGTAAAACCGTCACATGACACAAAATGGCGATATTACGACTAGCGTGGTTGCAGACGGTTTGACGTAATTCACAGGGTGGTTGCTGCTACTGAAGTGGTCCATGCTATACGACCAAAAGTCGAGCGTTTCGACGAATCGCTCCGTACTCTCTAAATACAGAACAGTGAAAATTTCGCAGCTTGACTCGATACCTTTGAGGAAATTGAATTTAATTTTGAAATAAAAAGGTGAGTTGAATATACAGGCTGACCCATTTTAATCCCTAATGGGAAATAGCTCAGAATTGTGAGTGGATATAAAAAAAAGTTTCAGACAAAAGTTGAAGGGGACAGTGGGGGTCAACTTCCGGTAATAATGTTGTGGAACTCATACTCCATTTTCAAGGTCAAATTAAGACCACCTTTTGGATTTGAAATAAAATCTCCTATTTTTTATTGTATATTCATAATTTCCACCAAAAAAATACGTATGTCTTATTGGAAATATTTTTCTTGATAAAGTTTTGTTCTCTCGCCAGAGGGCGCTGAACGCTAACTTACCCAGGTGTAATATCTTCAAAGTTATGCGAAATATCAAAAAATGTTTCGCAAGAAAATTGTAAAGTTTCCAGAGGATAAAATAATCGTGATCTTACCGTTGACCTTGAGCCCGAATTTCAAGTTCAAATCGTAATCAACTTTGATTTTTCGAATGGAAAATTCCATTTTTTATCATTCAGATACACACATTCGAGTTTTTGCTGCAACTTTTTTCGATTACTGCTAGATGGCGCTGTAATGGCAAAAACCGAAACTTCTTGCAAATTCTGTAAATCATTTTCAGCAGGTACTGCACTTAGCATAACCCAAAAATAATGACGTGGACGTGAAAAATCAAAGTTGACCTTGATTGGACTTTGAAATTCAGACTCAAGGTCAACGGGGAGGTCACCGATGTGACCTTACAATTCTCGTGCAAAAAAAATGTCGATAACTTTGAAGATATGACACCTGACGAAGTTGGTATGTAGCGCCTTCCAGCGAGAGCAAAAACGTCATCAAGAAAATTTTGCTTAACAAAACATATGTATTATTGTCTGGAAAATACGAATATGCAATAAAAATTACGGATTTTTATGTCAGATTTCGAAGTTGACGCAAATTAAACTTTGATGAATTAATAGCTTTGAAAATGGGGTTTAAAGCCAAGGTCGTTATTATCATAAGTCGATCTCCACTGTCCTCTTCAACTTTTGTCTGAAACATTTTCTCGCATCTACCCACAGTTCTGAGTTATTTCCCATTAAAGATTGAAACGGACCAAAAAAAAACGAATTTTTAATATTGTTGGCAAAACAATGTTGAACACTTGAAATTTATTTCCTGTTCACCGCGCATTGTGGTCTTAGTATTTGTCAGGTAAGGGTGTTACGTCTGGCCTTTAAATCCGAAGAATGTTCAGCTGACGAACAAGATGCAGGTTTTGTTATATGACCTCTGTTTTGGGGCAATACGTTCCGCCCTCTGTCGCGGGGATCGAGATCTAGCTTATCGTTGACGTTTCGAATATAGGCTGTAGTAGAAATTGTTGTAGTACGTAGATTGGAAGGTTTTCTGAAGGATGAAATTGATGAGGCTGCAGCCGGATCAGGTATTTCTGGTAATTAGGAGATGAGGGTATTGTGGTTCGGTAATTCTCTTATCAGGTATGCGGCACAGTTCGGCGGAGCAGGTCTTTTATGCTGGCACGCACTTTGGTAAGGAATTATTCAGGAATCATTCAGTAGGGAGATTATTGGCTCGATGATTATGACTCGAATTTAAAGTAATATAATTTATATTTTAAACAAGTGCAGATCATGTACAACAAAAGGAAAAAGTATTCGGTCCAACAAGAAAAATTTTACACGCGTCGTTAATTCAAAGGTTTGAACTTAGAATATTCTTGGATATCGAGATTTAGTAGTTGAGATTCGGAGTTGAATTTAGAATAATTCGAATATGCAACTGAGAATATTCTCGGCTGTTCAGATGTAGTAAGTTCGGATTCAGCGATTCTAGATTTAATAAAGGCCAACCTTCGAGAAGACGTCTCTGAAGCCAATGATAGTTCGTGAGTTAGTAAGCTAGGATTCAGAGGAACTAGTTGCGGCCAAGCTTCGAGAAGAAATCTGCAAAGAGAATGACGATTCAGCCCGGTTTTCGGCTCGTATTTTTACCCAGAAAAGATCGTAAATCGAACCCCTCCGCTAAGATTGTTCTAGAAGAAGCAACGATGCTCACCCTACGATTTTTGACAAGGGAGGAAAATCGTATGGTGAGAGTAGGCCTAGGTTACGGGAAAATATTGTTCATATTGTCCGGTGCATGGAAAACGCAGCGCGATAAGAGTTTTCTACCCTTCTGACGTCGACACTCAGTGTCGCTTGACAAACGGGATCCTAAGTTTCGAATTTCTATAGGGTAAGTCGCAAGAATGATAATAACGATTACAGTACAACGTCGCTTATCCGACCTGTTTTGTACTCGACTCGAAATTGAAAAACAAAGTACTCGTAATTTCCTTGGTTGTCCTATTGGTCGTAGAGAAAAAAGTTTCAGTACTTGTACTTGAGAGATCTGCAACTTTTCTACTTCCATAAACGTGAACGTTTGGGGAGAAAATGGCGAAAAATAGAAAATAAAGGGAATGAAAAGGAAAATTTTTGACTTTTGGAAGGAATAACTCAGAAAATATTGATGTTAGAAAAAAAAATATTCAATGAAAAAGTTATCAAATTTTGTTTAGAAGAGAAAAGATTTGTACATATTTTCCTCTCAGACTAACCGTTTTCGGGATATGGAAATAAACGCGTTTATAGGGAAAAGGGGTACGGCTGACCATCGGAGAACCCGGCAAATGGAAATTTATACTTAGAATGCACCTCCCTATCGATTCCTCATTGTCCCCAAACAACATAATTTGATGTTTAATCATTTGATAATGTGACTGAACTAGATCCAGTTCGTCACACCTCTTTGTTAAGTGTGCATCGCGAGAATTGAATTCTTCGTTCTACTTTCAAATGGAGTGGGATATGGAAAGTGTTTGACTCTGATTTCACTGTACGAGAGTAGATACGAGCTCTGGAAGTCTGATCATAAACTCTATTTTAACAAATTTAAGAAAAATGATGCCTGGGAGGCTATTTCGAAAGAACTTGAAACTTGAAACGTAAACTGAGGTGTATTATAAAAAAGTTTAATAAAACAGTGACTTGCTTCGAATCAGTATAAACATGGAGTTCAAAGTTGGCGTGCCTGGGTTGTGCACTATATGTATGGGGAAAAAGAATGGTTACAATGGACCCAAAAGAACACTGATTATAATAATGAAATATGCCTATTTGTTACCAGGTTCAGACGAGGTGTCCTGGATGGGACCACTCCTGGGTGGAAACCCAACGCCGATCGAGACAGGTTTCTAGGCTGTTTCGTTGGTATTGTGGTGTTCCTAATTTACCGAGCAAGAGTGCGCTCTTCGCTCGTTTCTTTTTCTGCACACAACGCTTTTAAAAAGTACGTATGGGTCACTGTACACCCAGGTCGTCCTCAGCGGGTTAACATTTTTATAAAAACTTCATAGTATATTCTTCATAGAATAAACTTACGAGTTATCAAAGAAAACCATTTTTGGACAATTTTTGATCCCTCAAAATGAGGAGTAGAAGGTTGTAATATGATTTGTCTTCATTCGGAGTCACTCGAAGTGATTCGATATCGGTGGAATGTGTACCATCTGGTCAACCAAACCTTCGGCATCATTATTTTCGTCGGTTCATTTATTTTATCGCAGTTGTTTGTTCTCAGTGGTCGTCGACGTAATAATGTTTAGAAAATCACTCGCATCGTAATTACTGTCAAATGTCTAAGGCGCGATGATAAGGCACAACGACGTTACGTTTGAAGATCATTCCTTAGGAATGGCATTTTCGAGAGTTTATTTTTTTGATAGTGAATGGTGCCAGTACTGGCGCCTAAGGCCCGGGGAATACTAGAGCGACGCGGGCCGCGCTGCAGCAGTGTGGCGAAATGGCAAAAAAACGAAAAAGAATCGACAACTTCCTTAATTAAGAGTTCGTTCCAGCACGAAACATCAGTTATGGCAATCAACGGCAAAACTTCGTTGATCGACCCAATTGGTCCCGTAAAAGAGGTCTAAATTCCAAATTAAGTGATCCAAATCGTGTCAAAAAACTCAGTGTATTAGGCTATGGGCGTGGGGGGTATCGTTGTCCGAGTATTTTCACACGCTGAGTCGAATGCAACTGGTCCCAGATCTCTAGAACGCATAAGTAGAAGAAAAATTACTATCTTTTAGTAAAAAACGCTTAATATGGGTCGTATTGAGCTGGGGTTGGAAGTGGTTGGTCTCAGTTCAATTGGACTGCATTAATACTTTGAAAATCTAGATTTCATCCGTTTTTTAGAGCAGGTTCGAAAACAGGAATGGAACGCTGTGTATAAATTCCAACGTGGGATGCATGGGGTATCAACATCTTGAAAGCTAACGTACCGAGAATATATTAGGTACGTATATTGTAAACGTGTAAATAACTTGTTCGATTTTCAGAACAATAATTTTACACCTTGTTCACTCATTGGGAAATTTTTCTTTTTCGGTCCTGCTCGCAGACTTGTGATTAGCGGATCGGAGGTCTCCAAAAGTTCATGGAACAATAATTTTAATAGTTTTGTAATTATATCTTGAAAAATATGAATGTTGACAAATAAAAATTACTTGCCAACTCGTTATTTTCCCTACAGTTCCAAATCGAGGCTAGAGCTAAGATCTACTCAATTTCTCGATGTATTTTTATGAACGAAATTCTGCGAGTCAAATACAAAATTTGGAATGTAGAAACGTCGGTGAAAGGAGTTATTAAGTTTTAGTCATAGCGACGACATCCTTTAAGATTGCTTAAGATTGTCGGTAATAAAATTTGCACCTTGCGACGTCTAGAATTTTAACTTCGTGTTTTAACTTCTTATTAATATTTCAATAATGTTTGGTGAAAATTCGCGCCCCGCGAGAAGCAACTTACGAGACGATGCAAAGTCAATTGGCGGCTACGTGCTCGAAGACACGGAGGTAAATGGGGAAGTTCGTGGCGAGTTTCGTGCAAAGGACAATCCATTAGAGTTTGGAGACTGCCTGTGTGTAAAATACTCGGTTTCGCTAAAGTGCTTGTAGATGATACGTTTAACGCATAGTACGTTTTACGCGTTGAACGTTTATACATTCTACTTCTTTGTTTAATTGATACAACGACAATTAGGCAAGACAAGAACGTCGATGGATACTTTGATCGTAGGCATATCGATTGAAATGAAATAGTGTGCGAAATCGCGAAAACCTTATGGTGAGGTTTGTGTAACAATAAAAAAATATCCACCATTTTTAGGCATTGTACCTTGCGAGAAAAACACACATTGTTAGAAGAAAGTGTTAAACATCGAATCGAAAATTACTATCATCGAAAATCCAATCAGCAAACGATAACATTGTGGTTGCGATGTACAGAATTCAGCCGGATTTCATTCTTGCTGCTACGTATGGAAAAATCGGTGCTGCGGAATAAGAAATTATTAAAAACGAGATGTAGCTTGGGTATCAATTTTGTCAGAAAGCGGATCATTAACAGGGAAGGGAAGATTTTGAATTCATTGAATGGTTCGGGAGAAATTAATTTGGCCCGTTTTATAGTATGTTTCGTGATTAGAATACGATTTATAATTGAACCGATCCTAAAGAACCGCAAGACTACGAAGACGTCAGATACTTTTCATCACACTTTTCATACAACATTTTTTGAACATTGGGTGCGGAAAATCCGAAAAATATCACCACAATTATTAAGTAACGCGATATTGGGAAAACCGGACGAAGGATGGCGCGGCGGCGGCCAGGGAAACGGGGGTCCAGGGCTACGGGCCCTGTTTGGGGTGCAGGAGGGGTTCGGGGACGAAGCCTCCCAACGAAATAGAATCTTGATTATCATACGCCGTTACTAGCTGTAATATATAATTAGTAACTTTATTACGCAAACTGTGACCATTTTTCCACATTTCGACCACGTTTTTGGTCATGGTTAACTCGAAATTTCAACTATTTTCTAAACGCCTCCATTACTCAAGAACAAAAAACAATTTCAACACGACGATTCAACCTACAACAGCACAACGCACAAGAAATCCAGTACAAACAAAATCATCGCCACAACCACCAGCGTTACTACCACCACCAACACCACCACCACCATCAAATTTGGTGTTAATTCTTTATACGTTGAGATTGTTGCGTGTGAATTTGTTATGTGTCGAATTGAGGTGTTGTGATAAGATTACTGCGTGGTATTTAATCGGGTTACGTTTTTAAACTATTTTTGCTACTCAAATTTTCGCCTGAAAAGTTTTCAGTAAAAACTTGATGCTCTATCCGAGTAAAAACCCGTTTTTCACACTCTTTGCATACATGACCTTCCCAAGACCTCATCGAAAATATTATTCTGAACGTAGAATATTCCGCTTTTTACAAATCTGGAGTGAAAATCGAGTGATCCCATTGAGAAAATCAATTTGACCTTGAAATGACCTTGAGATGCATTTTCGAGATAACGGTCATTACCTAGTACCATTAGTTTCTCCTCCTTGACTCTAACATCTTTTGTACAAAAATGTTACTATTTGCAATCACTTCTCCGCATTCAACCTTTATTCGACCTTCCCATGAGCTTGAAAAAAGTCATGTCCACAGTAAAAATTGTGGGGTTTTTAAATCTGGTGTAAAAAGTAAGGGTTCCCATTTTTAAAAATTACAATGACTTAAAAATAACCTTGAAAATCATCAAGGGGAATTTTAAGGTCACCATCATTTGACACCCTGTGTGTATAAAGATAGATAGGTCTGGTCAAATGCACAGACCACTATCTTTTGTGTCCCGGTATTATATGCTTGGAATACAAACTTGTTGTTTCTCATAAAACGAAAACCGATCCATCGTTCATTCTGGCAACACTTGAGATGAGAACGTATATTTCGATACAATAAATAGAAACGTCAAGCCGTTTTTATTCGACTCTAGAATTGATCGACTCGATATGAATAATACTATAATAATAACAATCGTATTTACAGATGCGCTCACTCGCGAATGCATGCACACAGAACGTGTCTCAAGTACGCAGGGCCGGGCGTACTTCAGTGCCACTCTAGGGCTCTATGAAAAATAGCGTGCCCTACCTAAATCCTACTTGAAATGAGGAAGGTTTCCTTCCTCAGGAGAAATGAGGAGCGCAGAACCGCTCAACCTTTTGGGATCATCAATCATGTTTATAGAATATTTAAATATTCAAGTTCAGCAAAAGGATGAATATCTTCGAATGAGATTCGTGTAAAGGTCAAGTCTGGAAAGAACAATACTCCGTCCGACGAGAGAAGCGACTTACGCTGGGCCCCGTAAGTTATTTTCATTTAGGAAATTATACAGATTTAATAATTTGACGACGGTCCGCTGCTGCTCGTCGTCAGCACGTTGACCGGATTCCGCGGCCGAGGAGACGAAACGGGTGAGTTTTATCTCGATCCCAAGTCTATTCTCTCGTCGGACCAAGTATATATAGGAAAAAAGTCGATTTATTTGAGAATCGCAATGCAGGTGGCAGCATGAGAGGACATCGGAAACAGTGATCTGTGTATTTTAGGGCACGCACTTCCAGCTTAGATAATAATCATATTGATCAAGTTGCGATCGAGCCAAGAACTTCCAGTGATTATACGTAACAATAATACTTATTCTTTTCACTGAAAATGTGAATGAAATTCTGGATACTGAAACTTTTTCCGCAGTTTTGTAAATAATTTCGCAGTATTATAATCTCAAACAGACTCTTAATCATGGAAAAGATTATTTTATTTATTTCAATTTATGAATATTCTCAACACGATCACACTTTTTAAAGCACTTTACACTACGTCAGATTTTTTTCCTGCGCTCCGAATTTCACCGTTCCTGGAAGTTTGCCGTCCTAGGCATTAACCCCCAGTGCCCCTAGTATGAACTCTGCCCTGCAATTACGAGTGAGACCTTCGATACTTGAGATGAATTACAACGCAATGCGGCTGAGTGACAGATGTCACGAGGCTCATAATTATAATTAATTTTCACCTGATGCAAATATTTTAAATTACAGGAGATCATTTCCACTCACCAGACGTCTACTTGGTCGTAAAAAAGCAAATTGTGCAGCAGAAACGTCACTTCGATTCAATCCCACACCGAGGTGAACTGCTTTGAATCATTGTTAAATGCAAATTCGAAAAAACGCATGATTTGCCAATAACCGACATGAGAATTCCACTTCGACGTCATACGTCGTAATTGTCTGAAAGCCACAGCTGGATGCATTATTATGACAGTGGAATTGTTCCACTTGTTCTGCGCACGTGTTGCTTTTTCAGCCGGTGAGGCCATTTGTTTTTCTTTTCGCCAAAAACCACTGAACGATCTCTACACAAAGGAAGTTCGTAAAGCTGCGTCTCGCGTGGCTGCAGATGGCGCTTGCTTCAGCTACGTACCTAAATCATGTTAAGATTTTTCCCGCGTGGAAATTGAGCTGGGGCCCTGATGTGGCCCTGGCCAGATTTACGATTGACAATAAAGGCGCCAAACTGGCGAACTCAGCGGGCCCGCCTAGGAACGTCGCGCTCGCCCAGGACCTGAACAGGACAAATGATCTGGCCCTTATCTGGCAGCCCTTTGAAAAGCCACCCTTAAATTTGACCCTTCCTTCTCCTTACCTCTGGGGTTGCAATCGTGAAGCAAAAATGTAACGAGAGCCCAGTAAATGTAGCCCAGCCTGGCTAACGGAATGATGCTCAGATAACACTTCCCATAAGAGAATTTTACACAAGAGAAAATTGTACAAATTATGCAAACTGTAGAGTATCGAAAACTTAGCTGCTATAAAATTTATAAATTATACATAATTTTGCACGTATGAATAAATGTGCGAGAAAAATTATATTTGTAAAATTTTTTAGAACTGACTGAGATCCATCATTCTTCATTTCCAATAATTATACAGAAATTCTCGTTACTTCAATGTATATACAAACTGTTCAATAAATTGCATAAGTTTAGTTTCTAACAACAAATTAATAATAAGTGTAGATCTGACAAGTCTCAATATATTTATACAAGAAAATAGATATGATGAACTGTATAACTGCTGCAGATTTGACATTGTGGGAAACATTTGGTTTCCTGAATGTCTAACTATTATATGATTAACGATAGACAATAATCATTTACAGTTAAGTGCCCAGTTATTTTGGAATTACGCATCACATAAATGTATACTAATTGCAAATCACTGGAGTCACGGTGCAAACGTATACACAAAGTTTATAATTTCTGCAGAAATCTAGGTTGCATTACTCTGTACGATAATTCCACTGTGAGTATATCTATAATGAGAGATACACGTTATTTATATAATTTTGTAAAAATGTCACGATATAATGATGTTTTCTACAAAATGTACGTTATAACCACACGCCAGGAATAGAAGCTCACATGCCAGGTTACAAAAAACTATCATTAGCAGCTCATACATGGTGCTGTTCTGCTGTGCTATGAGAGTAGATCTTCTTACGCACAGACGTACCCTTTTTTTCATGACCATGACTGATGATCGTTAATAGGTGATACAATATCATCATTTCTGCACGTCATACTCTGTTATTACAGAAATCAATTTATCTGCTTTTTAGTCACTTTATCTGCATATTAGTTGTATTATTACTTACCTGTCTAAGGACTCTCTGATATAAAAATAATTTGATTCTTAGAATATCTTTCAATGTACCAATAATACACACACGTCGACTACTGTAACAGATATCATCGGGAGTATTAAACAAAAGGTGTGTGATATAAATGTTGAAGCCACATATAGATATGTCTTTTTCTCAAACTCTTCCAATCTACCTCGCATAGTAGTCCACATAGTATTTTTTCAAGAACTTTTCAGTCTTCATTTCCGCTATTTGTGTAATAAAACAAATATAAACATTCATTTGTGTAGGAGGATAGGTAAGATGTAATAACAATCCTACCTAAGGAAAAAAGAATAATGCCCTTAATTTCAAACGATATGTTGAATAAAAAAAGAGCAATGAAGTTTATAATTTTTCTGGCCCAAAAATTAGTAATTAGACAGCGACAAGTGTAACTAATTATTTTAAAGAATATATTATACGAAGAATCGTAATGAGTACGACTTATTTCTTTTCGATAGAAAATTATAAGACCTTTCGAAATCGAAAATTGGTAATAGAACAGTGACAAATACGACTCTGTTGCCTGTACTGAAAATTATACCAGATATCGTAATTAGCACGACTTATTTAATCCGAATTCAATATCATAAGCATTCCGTAACAGGCGCGAGTCATTCCATACACATGCCGAAGTTGAACAAAGTTAGGGATTTGTTCGAACTTAACGTAGTAACGAAAAATACTAATAGGTTACATGAATAGTGGTGCAAAATCATTAAATTTATTCATAATTATTACATATCGATTATTCCCAATCTCATAATATTCGATAGATAATTATTAGTAATAAATTAAGAAAATTGTTATCTGTGATATTTATTATTTATTATCTATTTTTCATAACACGACGACGTTTGTTATGAAATAATAATAGCACGTGTTCGTCCTGCCGTTATTAAATCCGAAGATTGTTTGGGCTAACGAACAAAATGCATATTTCGTTGTGTGACCTCTGTTTTGGGGCAAGGCGTTTCCGCCCTCTCCACCGGGGACCGAGGTCTAGCCTATCGTTGATTCTAAATGCCTTAAGTACACACGATCGATGGAATATAGAATATACTAGAACTTGAATAACGTTGAAATTGCGTCACTGTCGATTATTTTAAGCGGTGATAGGGAAGCCGTGAGGTTAGGATTGTTCGACGGAGCGAGTTTCACGCTGGGCACGAACGTAGGTGAGGATTGTTCGACGGAGCGAGTTTCACGCTGGGCACGAACGTAGGTTAGGATTGTTCGACGGAGCGAGTTTCACGCTGGGCACGAACGTAGGTAAGGATTGTTCGACGGAGCGAGTTTCACGCTGGGCACGAACGTAGGTGAGGATGGTTCGACGGAGCGAGTTTCACGCTGGGCACGAACGTAGGTGAGGATTGTTCGACGGAGCGAGTTTCACGCTGGGCACGAACGTAGGTGAGGATGGTTCGACGGAGCGAGTTTCACGCTGGGCACGAACGTAGGTGAGGATGGTTCGACGGAGCGAGTTTCACGCTGGGCACGAACGTAGGTGAGGATTGTTCGACGGAGCGAGTTTCACGCTGGGCACGAACGTAGGTGAGGATTGTTCGACGGAGCGAGTTTCACGCTGGGCACGAACGTAGGTGAGGATGGTTCGACGGAGCGAGTTTCACGCTGGGCACGAACGCAGGTAAGGATTGTTCGACGGAGCGAGTTTCACGCTGGGCACGAACGTAGGTAAGGATTGTTCGACGGAGCGAGTTTCACGCTGGGCACGAACGTAGGTGAGGATGGTTCGACGGAGCGAGTTTCACGCTGGGCACGAACGTAGGTGAGGATTGTTCGACGGAGCGAGTTTCACGCTGGGCACGAACGTAGGTAAGGATTGTTCGACGGAGCGAGTTTCACGCTGGGCACGAACGTAGGTGAGGATGGTTCGACGGAGCGAGTTTCACGCTGGGCACGAACGTAGGTGAGGATTGTTCGACGGAGCGAGTTTCACGCTGGGCACGAACGTAGGTAAGGATTGTTCGACGGAGCGAGTTTCACGCTGGGCACGAACGTAGGTGAGGATGGTTCGACGGAGCGAGTTTCACGCTGGGCACGAACGTAGGTGAGGATTGTTCGACGGAGCGAGTTTCACGCTGGGCACGAACGTAGGTAAGGATTGTTCGACGGAGCGAGTTTCACGCTGGGCACGAACGTAGGTGAGGATGGTTCGACGGAGCGAGTTTCACGCTGGGCACGAACGTAGGTGAGGATTGTTCGACGGAGCGAGTTTCACGCTGGGCACGAACGTAGGTGAGGATTGTTCGACGGAGCGAGTTTCACGCTGGGCACGAACGTAGGTAAGGATTGTTCGACGGAGCGAGTTTCACGCTGGGCACGAACGTAGGTGAGGATGGTTCGACGGAGCGAGTTTCACGCTGGGCACGAACGTAGGTGAGGATTGTTCGACGGAGCGAGTTTCACGCTGGGCACGAACGTAGGTAAGGATTGTTCGACGGAGCGAGTTTCACGCTGGGCACGAACGTAGGTGAGGATGGTTCGACGGAGCGAGTTTCACGCTGGGCACGAACGTAGGTGAGGATGGTTCGACGGAGCGAGTTTCACGCTGGGCACGAACGTAGGTGAGGATTGTTCGACGGAGCGAGTTTCACGCTGGGCACGAACGTAGGTGAGGATTGTTCGACGGAGCGAGTTTCACGCTGGGCACGAACGTAGGTGAGGATGGTTCGACGGAGCGAGTTTCACGCTGGGCACGAACGTAGGTGAGGATTGTTCGACGGAGCGAGTTTCACGCTGGGCACGAACGTAGGTAAGGATTGTTCGACGGAGCGAGTTTCACGCTGGGCACGAACGTAGGTGAGGATGGTTCGACGGAGCGAGTTTCACGCTGGGCACGAACGTAGGTGAGGATTGTTCGACGGAGCGAGTTTCACGCTGGGCACGAACGTAGGTAAGGATTGTTCGACGGAGCGAGTTTCACGCTGGGCACGAACGTAGGTGAGGATGGTTCGACGGAGCGAGTTTCACGCTGGGCACGAACGTAGGTGAGGATGGTTCGACGGAGCGAGTTTCACGCTGGGCACGAACGTAGGTGAGGATTGTTCGACGGAGCGAGTTTCACGCTGGGCACGAACGTAGGTGAGGATGGTTCGACGGAGCGAGTTTCACGCTGGGCACGAACGTAGGTGAGGATTGTTCGACGGAGCGAGTTTCACGCTGGGCACGAACGTAGGTGAGGATTGTTCGACGGAGCGAGTTTCACGCTGGGCACGAACGTAGGTAAGGATTGTTCGACGGAGCGAGTTTCACGCTGGGCACGAACGTAGGTGAGGATTGTTCGACGGAGCGAGTTTCACGCTGGGCACGAACGTAGGTGAGGATGGTTCGACGGAGCGAGTTTCACGCTGGGCACGAACGCAGGTAAGGATTGTTCGACGGAGCGAGTTTCACGCTGGGCACGAACGTAGGTAAGGATTGTTCGACGGAGCGAGTTTCACGCTGGGCACGAACGTAGGTGAGGATGGTTCGACGGAGCGAGTTTCACGCTGGGCACGAACGTAGGTGAGGATTGTTCGACGGAGCGAGTTTCACGCTGGGCACGAACGTAGGTAAGGATTGTTCGACGGAGCGAGTTTCACGCTGGGCACGAACGTAGGTGAGGATGGTTCGACGGAGCGAGTTTCACGCTGGGCACGAACGTAGGTGAGGATTGTTCGACGGAGCGAGTTTCACGCTGGGCACGAACGTAGGTGAGGATGGTTCGACGGAGCGAGTTTCACGCTGGGCACGAACATAGGTGAGGATTGATTTGGGATTGCTTGGCGTTGGTTGTAGGTTTGCTAAGTACAATTCAAATGGAGAACAATGTAATTTGTATTTAGCTAAATGCGAGTTGCGTACAAAAATGAAATATCAATCTATCGAGAAAAATCTTGGATACGAGTCGGATTTCAGGCTTCGTGATTCAGAGTCTCTAGGATTATAATAATATTCGAGTTCGTAATTTGAAATTGGAATTTGTAGAATAATTCAAAGTAAAGACTTAGAATATTCTTGTCGTTCGAGATGTAGTAGGATTCAGTGGATATGGAAGTTAGAATAATTCAAAGTGAAGACTTAGAGTATTCTTGTCGTTCGAGATGTAGTAGGATTCAGTGGATATGGAAGTTAGAATAATTCAAAGTGAAGACTTAGAATATTCTTGTCGTTCGAGATGTAGTAGGATTCAGTGGATATAGAAGTTAGAATAATTCAAAGTGAAGACTTGGAATATTCTTGTCGTTCGAGATTCAGAGGATATAGAATTGGCCAACCTTTCGAGAAGTCTCTCAAAATGAAATGACAACTTTGCCTGATTTTTGCCTCGTATTTATACCCGAAAAAAGTGATAAATCTATCCCCTCCACCAAGATTATTCTGGACGCAGCAGCGATGCTGATCGTAAGATTTTCACCAAGGGCGGAAGGCGCATGGTGGGGCGTAGCCTAGTCTAAGGGAGGATGTTCTCCTATTGCTTGGTTTATGGAAAGTTCCATGCGATAAGCAGTTTCTTACGCTTCTGACGTCAGCAATCAACACGCTGCAGTGGTGCTTGCTAGAAGGGATATTGAAATGCGAAATTTTATGGAGTGAGGCGCGAGAACTATTTGTAAAAGTTACGTGGACGTAACACCTCCCCCCTTAGGAAGGTCGAACGGAGGGAAACGTAGTTCACCTTCAGTTCCTAAATATACTATTGCGGTGTCTGTGCGTGTTTGTTATGTCGTGTGTGTGTAGAAGTTTTATACATTGTTCCCTAATTTCGGTCGTATTAAAAGTTCCATTTATTTGACCTTTGGATACAGGTTATAGTTGTGTGTGTGTGTTCCTATCATTATCTTATACGTCTACCGTCTTAGAGTCTAGTGCGTACATTCGTTTTTATTGCCTAATGTGTAATAAATGTTACATTATCCTTAAAATATATTTGGTACCTGGTAGGTTTGATATACCTAGGGTTGCGAGGAGTAGTCTGGTGTTGCCGTGGCCTTCATATGGTTTTCTGTCTGGACGATAGGCTCGAACCCCTTGGTTGAACACTTCTCGCGCAGATGACTTTTGTGCAACTGTATGGGGTCTTCGTCGTATCAGAAGATGTTACGGGTCTTATAGATGATTCATCTCACATCTTGTTTCGGTATAGTGGATTGGTGTGGGTGACTGGTGGTTGGTCTTGTTACCGTATTCGCCGATAGTTGGTTGAATGATTAAAATTAATATAGTGCGTAATAACAATTATTTATAACATAAAGTCTAACTAATTAGTTTCGCTATTATTGTCTACCGTACTCTGTTAGGGTGCACGACCTTTGATGTTCGTCAAAAATCAAGTAATACATTCCCGAAAGTAGTTTTCGCGTATCCTATTATAGGTCTTGGTGACGCCTTTGTGGCCTCCCACAGCAGATGCATGAGCTTCGTCGATAATGTCCTTTCGCTTCCCTACGGCTGGGTAGTTAACATTGCCGTGACATATGGTTACAGTTAGCGTGGTCCCTGATAATTGTCTACGCAAAACTTCTAAAAAGTAAGTCCAAGGAATATCGTCGTAACGCATAGTTTTAGCGATACTGATCGTTTCTAAATTAGACTCTTTCATGGCGTTCACCAATTCCTTAATTAATCCCTGAAGCAATTCTTCTGAAATTCGTTCGTTTGGATGGACCTTGGGGACCAGCGCGATATGATGCTTGGAGCTCCGCTTGACGGTTTTCGTTCTCCCTATATGTAGGTTTCCTAACCGTGGTAAAAGGTTATGTTCGCTTAAAGATTTCGCTCCTTCATCAAGATGGTCACCGTTTTGGTACACAAAATATGCTAAATTATCTTTACGCATAAATAGTTGGTCTCGGGTTTCCATGAAATTTCTCCCTTCGGGTGAGACGAATTGATTTTGTATGATCCTTTCGGTTTCAGATTCATTCGCGTTTGCTTGCGCATTTCTTTCTTCTTCTCCTGCCTTGTCGTCATCCACTCCGGACCGATCAAAATAGTAATCCTCCGGAATGTCTGATGTGCCGAGGATATCGGTTTCATGTTCAGATGCCGTGGAGGTTCCTTTTATTTGTACAGCCCTCTGTTTTCGGAGGCGTAGTTTTAGGAGAGTTTCGTTGTTTGGTTCCGTATCGGCACGGATCCTTGGCCTGCTCACTTGCAAGCGTTGAGATAGTGGTATATCATCCTCGGTATCTGTTGTTGACCCAGGCATCAGTGATCTCTCGCTTGGTTGTCTGGGCGATCCCTTCTTTCGCCACTTCTTTTGTTTCTCAATCTCCCCCGATAATTTGACTCTAGGTGACTGCTCGTCCTCTGTAGTTGTATAGTTATGCGGACTACGACTTCGTGACCTAGCTGGTGTCCCTTCATTTGCCCTTTTCATATGGATGCGTCTTGTTCTCCGTGGTAATTCGACAAATTCTGTTGGGTTCGGGTTGCTTCTCAATCTTGATGCGATTGGCTCATCTCCAATTTCTTTGGTTGCACCAGGTTCCTCCCTCGTCCTTGGATTGATAGGCAATACCTGACGTAGGTTTTCATTACTTAGTAAATCCTCTGGTGTTTGCAGCGGGTAGGATTTGGAAATCTCTTCCGGCGTCGTCACTGGGTAGTTGTTGATCTCGTTGTCCAGTTGCTGGTCGGCGTAGATTGAAAAAAATTCTTCTGATTGGAGGTAAGGACTGTCCTCCAGTATCTCGCTCTCATGAGCGGTTGGCTCGTCTTGTATCTGGATAGGGAATACAGAGCGCCGTTGCTGCGTTGTCTCTCGTGCTGCGCTCGGGCTGCGGAGACTTTACAAGTTTCCCTGGTTCTGAGGTACGGGTTTCTGTGATCGTTGGGCGTTGTTGTATTCTCGTTTCCTACAGGTCGCGATTGTATGTCCTCGGTTCTTGCAATAATTGCAAATTGACGATGGATGATCTGAGTTTCCCATGTTCATGGGTGATTTTGGACTTGGGGCAGGATTCGTCACCCCCATTTGTAATGCTGTTATCACCTTGTGTACTATCTCGTCGATATTGATTGTTGCAGCATCCATTGCATAATTAGTTTGCCGATTTGGCTGAAACTGAATGTTATTTGGGCGATAGTTTGAATTTTGGTTGATTAATTTATAGCATTTGTCCGCGGTGTGACCGATTTTTGAGCGAAGCTGGCAAACCATTGGTGTATCTTGAATTGAATGTATCCACTGATGTTCCCGTGGAGTATTACGATGTGTGTCTGACCTAGTTCCTGGCGTTTTCCATAACGCATTTTTGTGTTTTAATTCGGCTTCAGCCTTGATTGCCTTGAGCATAGTCTCCTGAATATTAGACTGACGTTCGATTTTATTTTCGATTTCACTTTGCAATCCACGAAGGAAACAGTCTACGAGAGCTTTATCGCAAGAAGTTTTAAACGCGAGGTCCATCCGACCACCGTTCTCTATCTTATGCGCTTCGATAATTCGATTTCCTAAATCTTTAATTCGATTAGTATACGTTAGTACGTTTTCTCCTATATTTTGACAAATCGATCCTAATTCACCTTGTAATTGGTAGACCGTTTTAATGGGAGTGTACACTAATTTTAGAAAACCACATAATGACGTAACGTCGTTGTAGTCGATACCTTGTATCACGCGTCTGGCATCGCCTCTAAGTTTATTTCTAATGATTTTAACTAAAATCGATTCCTGGTCAGCTGGAAGCATATTCTTTGCTTCCATGCATCCTTCTATGAAGTGATATAACGGAATATTTTGCCCATCGAAAATAGGTACTGCCTCAAGGGCGTATTTAATGGATACGCTGGCTGTTGCCATCGCGTTTGCGTTCGATTTTGTAGAAGTAGAACTAGATTCAGGAAATGTTAATTTTTTTGGACTAAGCTTATATTTCTCGGCAGAAATGTTACTCGATTGAATCACTGGAGTCTGAAAATCCGTACTCGCGGTATCTCCGATATTCTCTGAACTAGACCAATTCGTGAATTTATCTGGTGTACGTTCTGTAGGCATTTTTTAACAACAATTAGGGCGCAAAATCCCACTTCTGACACCATTGTTATGAAATAATAATAGCACGTGTTCGTCCTGCCGTTATTAAATCCGAAGATTGTTTGGGCTAACGAACAAAATGCATATTTCGTTGTGTGACCTCTGTTTTGGGGCAAGGCGTTTCCGCCCTCTCCACCGGGGACCGAGGTCTAGCCTATCGTTGATTCTAAATGCCTTAAGTACACACGATCGATGGAATATAGAATATACTAGAACTTGAATAACGTTGAAATTGCGTCACTGTCGATTATTTTAAGCGGTGATAGGGAAGCCGTGAGGTTAGGATTGTTCGACGGAGCGAGTTTCACGCTGGGCACGAACGTAGGTGAGGATTGTTCGACGGAGCGAGTTTCACGCTGGGCACGAACGTAGGTTAGGATTGTTCGACGGAGCGAGTTTCACGCTGGGCACGAACGTAGGTAAGGATTGTTCGACGGAGCGAGTTTCACGCTGGGCACGAACGTAGGTGAAGATGGTTCGACGGAGCGAGTTTCACGCTGGGCACGAACGCAGGTGAGGATTGTTCGACGGAGCGAGTTTCACGCTGGGCACGAACGTAGGTGAGGATGGTTCGACGGAGCGAGTTTCACGCTGGGCACGAACGCAGGTGAGGATTGTTCGACGGAGCGAGTTTCACGCTGGGCACGAACGCAGGTGAGGATTGTTCGACGGAGCGAGTTTCACGCTGGGCACGAACGTAGGTGAGGATTGTTCGACGGAGCGAGTTTCACGCTGGGCACGAACGTAGGTGAGGATGGTTCGACGGAGCGAGTTTCACGCTGGGCACGAACGCAGGTAAGGATTGTTCGACGGAGCGAGTTTCACGCTGGGCACGAACGTAGGTGAGGATTGTTCGACGGAGCGAGTTTCACGCTGGGCACGAACGTAGGTGAGGATGGTTCGACGGAGCGAGTTTCACGCTGGGCACGAACGTAGGTGAGGATTGTTCGACGGAGCGAGTTTCACGCTGGGCACGAACGTAGGTGAGGATGGTTCGACGGAGCGAGTTTCACGCTGGGCACGAACGCAGGTAAGGATTGTTCGACGGAGCGAGTTTCACGCTGGGCACGAACGTAGGTGAGGATGGTTCGACGGAGCGAGTTTCACGCTGGGCACGAACGTAGGTGAGGATTGATTTGGGATTGCTTGGCGATGGTTGTAGGTTTGCTAAGTACAATTCAAATGGAGAACAATGTAATTTGTATTTAGCTAAATGCGAGTTGCGTACAAAAATGAAATATCAATCTATCGAGAAAAATCTTGGATGCGCGTCGGATTTCAGGCTTCGTGATTCAGAGTCTCTAGGATTATAATAATATTCGAGTTCGTAATTTGAAATTGGAATTTGTAGAATAATTCAAAGTAAAGACTTAGAATATTCTTGTCGTTCGAGATGTAGTAGGATTCAGTGGATATGGAAGTTAGAATAATTCAAAGTGAAGACTTAGAGTATTCTTGTCGTTCGAGATGTAGTAGGATTCAGTGGATATGGAAGTTAGAATAATTCAAAGTGAAGACTTAGAATATTCTTGTCGTTCGAGATGTAGTAGGATTCAGTGGATATAGAAGTTAGAATAATTCAAAGTGAAGACTTGGAATATTCTTGTCGTTCGAGATTCAGAGGATATAGAATTGGCCAACCTTTCGAGAAGTCTCTCAAAATGAAATGACAACTTTGCCTGATTTTTGCCTCGTATTTATACCCGAAAAAAGTGATAAATCTATCCCCTCCACCAAGATTATTCTGGACGCAGCAGCGATGCTGATCGTAAGATTTTCACCAAGGGCGGAAGGCGCATGGTGGGGCGTAGCCTAGTCTAAGGGAGGATGTTCTCCTATTGCTTGGTTTATGGAAAGTTCCATGCGATAAGCAGTTTCTTACGCTTCTGACGTCAGCAATCAACACGCTGCAGTGGTGCTTGCTAGAAGGGATATTGAAATGCGAAATTTTATGGAGTGAGGCGCGAGAACTATTTGTAAAAGTTACGTGGACGTAACACGTTGATATTCAGATTCGTTGAGAAAAAAATGTGTGACAAGAATTGAAAAGATTTCAAATGTTTTTTCCACGTCATTGTTACTTGGAGTTAATTCTTATACGGATAAAAAAATGATTGCGGTGCTGTGTGAACATTTTCGCAAATCATTGTAGAGAACCATATCGAAACAGAAATAAAGACCGGCGAACCGTATGAATTATTCAATTGTTACTTGGACAGCTACATGTTAGCGAGACTTTGCATAAGCATTTGTGAAAAAATGCTTACTAGATATTTTTTACGACAATTTCCATATGTAACGAGTGAAAAGTGTTTCAGGATATATTGCAGAATCACAAGTGACGAATGGGCCATTTGGATAGGAATAAATTATTCAATATATCAGAACAATCGTGAATATAGAAACACCGTAACAAAATATGCATGTTTCAATTTGAATTTCAAATTATGTTCGTGTATCTAGTTATTAATTTTCTTCCAATCTGCATGAAAGAGCAGGAAAGTAGTACGAGAAATGATGAGCACATGTTTATTCAAATTCGGACAATTTTTCATACGATCTGCGTTAATTATAATTATAGTTTCAGCGCTGTCGTCAAACCCCGTCCTAAAAAAATATTTATTCTGCCCACAGTCAATTTTTCATTCACGCCAGCGTAGCGTAGCGGTAATTAGATAATTTGTTTGTTGATTCCTCCTCATTTCTCATATTTCATCAGTTACGTTTGAAGCTTTGAGAACATTTTTCAATGAACTAAATAGTTTTTCAGTAAGCGTATGAAATATTGGATGATTTGTACACACGGGGGAAAGATTTTTGAATGTGATGCTTTCGATCATGTTGTTCATTAAATTGTGGTGATCTAAAGATAAGAAAAGCCCAAGCAGTGTATAAATAACCTTCAAGTCGAACTATAGATTATAATTTTTACAGAATATTATCTGTATTCAGCGTGACAACCGAGTTAGATTGCTTGTTCTTTTTAAAATCACTACATCGTCACTATTTATTCCTCATCATCCTCGCGAAGCTACGTCTAGTAAAATAGAGCTCACTTCTCAAATTCCCATTCTCACTTTACAGAATAATCGAGGCAGATGAGAAACTACGAATGCTATGAGCAAATATATGTAGCCGAACATAAAAAATCGGAATTAGAATTATCAGATGGACAATAAATTCTCCTGTAAATTGTAACAAGTAAAAAACAGGAAAATCTTCTCAAAGCTAATCACACCACAGCAATAAGATTATACGATAAACTTCCATCACAATTAAAAAGCTCGACACACGTAGGACCATATAATGAAAGCAAGCTGAAAAATGGATCAAGTCAAATGCATAAAACGAATACTGAGTTTAAATCTGTACACTCTGGTCACGGTACTGCGACTGGTATATCTTTTTCTTTGTATATAGTTCTGTATTTCTTATTATTCTAATTGTACGAACAGTCTATAACTCTGCAGACGCACGAACAGGTAATAAAATTAGCTCTGTGGAAAATATTTTGTAATATTGTTCTGGATTCATAAATTGACACTGAAATAAGCTTTGGGTTCTTCGAGAGGGAGAGAAAATATTGCAAGCTATGAACTGCACCTAAGTAGGATAATAAATGTAATGAATTTATGCCGTAATCAAATTGGACATTCGTAACCACTGAACTCCATGTAATACTGGAACGAGCGCTGCCTGTATCCCTCAGGCGAGAAGCGGCGAAAGAGCAATAGTTGTGGTTGAAGTTGGTGTACTCTTCACCTGGCTAACTGTCAAAATCTCAAGGGACCGATATTTGTGCTCAGTCAATAGATATCGCGTGCGACAAGTGCGTACCAACTTCAACCACAAGTATCTCCGTCTAACGCATTCAACTGCCCCCCCCCCCCCCCCCCCCACTACTGTAGAGCTCTTTCCAATATTATCTAGAGTTCACTGTTCGTAACAATCCTCCAGCGTCGATATTGCTCACAAGCAATTTACTTTTTTCTATACGTAGATTTTCTCCACGTGTAATTCAAAAGTTTTTGTTCAACTTCTTGTTTTTCAACGTGATTTACAAAAAAAAAATTAAACAAAACGTCATGATGTTTTGTTTAACTTATAATAAAAAGCCTGATTTCAATAAAGAGAACTGGTAAGCTGTGATCTCGAAACTGAAGGATCATGGGGTATTCAATGGAAAATAAAAATAAGAGGGGCTACTTTTGAACGGTGTGGATCAGTGTTTTTCAACCTTCTTCACGACGCGACCGTCTTGGCATGATAAAATTGTTCGCGGCCCCTACTCTTTGCTGTTTTTAACCTGTATTTTATTATTTTACAAATATCAAATCCGTACAACGTTTTGATTAATTTTTTTTCACCGAGGTTTTGCACACCCTTACAGCGGCTTTGCGATCACTCGGATGGCGCGACCAACACGTTGAAAAACACTGGTGTAGACATTGCGGAGGCAAAGTTCCTCCGAAGAAACTTCACAATAAATGTTGGAAATGTTGGCCAATCACTTCGATGCGTTTTTGATCGAGCTGACAATAGAGTGTCATCCCTGAATTCCTGGTTTTTATCAGGAGTAAATTTCTCTTCACCAATAATTCCGGATTGCGGATAGCAACTCAAAAATTTCATTGCGTGATCCCGAATAATGATGAGCCATTCACGGTAAGGCCTTTTTCAACTTCTCCAGAAGAAGAATTCCAGAAATTGTTTACACGACAAGTGAATATATATTTATGAATTAAATATTTATAATATTTTCAGTACCATTTAACGAGATATTAAGTTCGGAACAATCCTTACGACAAAATTCGTTTTAATTTAATTTAATCGCGAAAAAAACTATCTTCCTACATTTTCATTTCTGTAATGGTGGCTTTTTCATTACCACGAAATAGCGCCATTCATTCGAAACGCATCCGTAGGTCTAGAGGCTTGAACCTTTTCAGTCTTCTTACTTCTACATTTCTATTCAGTAAGTTTGTGGCCAACTCGTTAGGATGGATTTTGAGTCTTCTTTCGTAGTTTTCACTAAATCTATTGACCACTTTCCTCGCTGTCTCTATCTGAAGATCGCGGTGAATTGCCCCGTTTGTCACGTCCCATGGGGCGTCTAGGACAATTCTGAGCGCTTTAGACTGGTACCTTCGGATTATTTCCAGGTTGGAGTTGCAGGCAGTTCCCCACAGCTGTATTGCATAGGTCCGCACTGGTCTCAGGATGACTTTGTAGATGAGTAGTTTGTTGTGCAGGGAAAGTTGGGATTCCCTTCCCATCAGCCAATACATTCTCTGTAGTTTGAGGTTCAGCTCTTTCCTTTTGGTTTTATTTATTACCACAATTATTTATTGTTATTCGAAATAACAGATTATAATTATTCATTCGCGCTAGTAATAAAGAAGATAATGGTGGCGTGCATGAAAATCCTTATTGTTGAGCCTTCGTATCTGTTTCAGATATATTTCAATCAAAATCGGAAGAAAAGGAGAAGAACTGTGTTAATATCAAAGATTCTATTGTGTACATATTTCAAAATTGTTTATGCCATAGGCATTCTCTAAGATGCGTCGTTATTTGTTTTTGCATTTAGCATTCAGTAGTAATAAACAGGATATACCTACGCTATATTCCCTGACACCAACAAAATTGTTAGTTTGTTGTATGCGGAAACGTTAAATTGAGAATGGTAAATTGACCAAACGAGAAACGATGACACGAGAAATATTAATTATTATTTCTGTGTTATTATTTTTCATTTCTTGCCATTCACATGACGAACCACGCCGTGTCATTTCAAGGCTGCATAAACGAGGACGCGATGACTTGCATGGAGACAAGTAGGCACGAATCGTGTAGCAATGGCAATAACGCCTCGTAGATCCGAGTAGCTGGTTTTATTATAAACAACTGTAAATATTCATCCGGAGCTTAGAAAGTTTCTCGATTAGTTTATGAGAATATCTACAAAGAAAGTTCTTCTGTTGATTGCGTTTTTGAACAGCTGTGTGAATCCACAAACAATTGGTCGGTTCAACAATGAGATTCGATCGTACAGAAATACTGTAACCGCTCTGTTGATGCTAGCGCAATTGACAATTGGTATTTATCGCATGCTGACTAAATCTATGTCTGTACTACGTCGTATCTCGTCGATAAAGTCGCGAATTGTCTGGATAGTTGGAAAATAATATCTGCGCAACGGTTGCCAAGTGCGAGACACCGCATCGAGTCGTCGTGACACGATGGAAATGTTTTCGTCAGGGTTGTCAAACGAATTTTCCTAAAGTTTCGCAAAAAATCTACTTTTATTTTGCGATTCGCGAATATTTTGCGAGATAACTTGCTCGTCGGAGCTGTTGGCGAGGTAGGTCTCCACTACCGCTCGGCTTACCGGCTTGCTGCTGCAGTGGGTACGACTTTCTAACAAAGATCAGACCCCACACACCTGAGGCGTTTTTCTTCGACACAAACGGCTACAGTCGTTGAAAGATTGTTTACCAGTGAGGATGCGCATTCCGGTGATGGTCGTTTACCAGTGAGCAAGGATACTTCGCGCCGCATAACAAGTGAGCATTCCCCATCTGACGTATTGTGTTAGATTTGTTCTCGCTCAAAAAAAAAAAAATCTTAACAACAATTTGCGGCTCTAAAACGAGCGTCGTTTTCGAACCAATTCGAGACCAGCACGGCTCGAGGTTGCGGCTCGTTGAACTCGCGTACAAAGGCATCTCACGATATCAAAGGAGTCGTTGTATGGAACTTCGTATTGGATCTACCGGCACGCTCCAATTAAGTTGTTCAGTTTGATACTAGAATTTGCTGAGACTAGGCGAATTGCGAGGGACACCTCGAAACCCAAAAGTATTCAGAGAATGACGACGTCAGATAATTTTACGTGAGAGACGATAACGGTATTCCTTTAGTATTTTTTTCTCATCGCGGGCAGACGGAGATTTGGTTGAAGTAGAGTCGAACAACATGGCGAACGGTGAATATCTGTGTTGCGGAATGAAACCACGCAATTTCGCGCACTAGTGCGTTGGCGCGTCGTAAGAGAGATGACCGGAATAGATCGTAGTATTGTTTCTATGCAACAGATTTCAGACGCGAAGGGTGCCCCAGGAAAAAGGCTTTCCATGGATCGGAGAGTGTCGGTGATATCGAAAACAGTTGGTCCTTGGAGAGTTAAGCTGAACGTGATAAAGTATCTGACACACTTTCCACCGGCTGACTTTCGGAATTGTACTGTTTATAGCATCGGTAATCCGCGAGTACGACTCTTGCGTAATAGCAAACCATGAGAAAAAACTTGCATGAAATGTCAGTCAGTAGTGAAGCAATGTCGTACGGATGTGTGAGGAAATATTGGTATTTTTTTTACTAGTTGCGTACCGTGCCATCGTGTAGTTGCAGGTAGAAGCGTTTTCTATCAGTTGCCAATAGAACTGGCCAATCAATTTTGTATTTGAATGCGCTACGAGATTTGAGCAGCTGAAAAAAAAGCGCGTTTCTAGATCAGCAGGGTCACACTTAACCGAAAGGTTACACTAGTCATCATTCGATTAATGTTAGTCGATTAGTATTAGCACTTCTTTAATATTATCTTACCCAAGCGTTTGAAAATTGGTTCACGGAGAGAACGGATCGTGATGTGATAACCAAAGTGCTTTGGTTATACTGCACTTAGTTATGATACAAAAATAATTTTTGCCTCGGATCTAAAGTAATGGGTCCCCTTCATTTACGATTGGTTGCTCTTCCCAAAGCTAATAGCACCTAACATTTGATTGTAACATCAAAACTGTGGTTGTCGTACGCAAAGTTCAAATGATGTCATACCCATTGATTTTAGTTGTATCTTCTAAAATTAATGTTACTATTGAAATCAAATGCATGGAATAATTATCGAAGAATATTGTTCAATTTCATTCAGTATTCTATTCTTCAATGTAAATTACTATTTTCTGATATTCTTGATACTTTTTTAATGATCTCTAGTTGGTGTGGTTGAAAATGTAACGTTGAGGTTAGATTCATACATGCATGGTAAGATGCACATAGGTAAACATATGTAATGTTTTGCATTTAGAAAAAAGTTATGAACAACAGTTTATGTTACATTGACCAGTTTATATGTATTAATACAATATTATAGAATAACGAAAGATAATGCTGCTTGATTGCTTCGCAACCAAAGTATACCGAAAGGTGTTTAGTAGCAACAACTGTGCGAGTATAGTTGCAACACTGAAACAAGCTGTATACATTAGCTTTGGTTGCCGTGACCAAATCTTTGGTTGGGCAATATTTAACCATAGTCTTTGATCATGACACGCAAAGCTTTGGTTCTCGCATCGAAACTGTTCTCTCCGTGTTCACTTATGCGACTGACCGTCGACTTTGGAAGTTGTAGTTTCGAATACGTATTGTAAGGCAGGTGAACAGTAATAATGCAGGGTACTCGCACAGACAAGACCGAAATTCTGTCTGGGATTGTAGTGGACAAATCACCTCGCGTTACCATGTGAAGCCGTGTCGTATCTGTGGTGTATAATTTAAAACCTATAACTTGCAATACACGATACATGGAATTAAATCATCTGTGTGGCAATTTTATTCGTCCTTGCCAAAATGGAAGTTCCATATTGACTCCGAAATTCTTTCGTAATTCAGACATCGATGAAATTTGTTGACCCCGTTACGTTCCCTTTCATTACACAGGTCTGCGACGACGAGGTTTTTTGATTACTTTCACATGTAACATACCAATTTTGACTCGCTCATTCCAAATATTATATGAACACTATTTTAACATATCGCGTCACAATTATTCTAAAATATTTAATATGAAAATAATACCTACTAAAATGATCGTATTATTTTCTAATATTTTATAATGGACCCCGCAGTTTTTAACTGGAAATTGGGTTTCACTTAATCTCTCTGAAATTTGGAGAAAAGTTTCTTCAAAGTGTGGGGATCAAACGTCTCAATGGGCAGAAAGTTCGAGCTTGGAAGTTTTTTAGCTATGAACGGTTGAAGTTGCTAATGGATGTATGTACATATGTATGTGGATGTATAGTTTTTCGTCTATGTGTGCATATATGCCTAATATACATATAAATAGTATATTATGATTATTGTGCAATATTTATGCGTACATACCATATTTACATATAAGTATATATATATATATATATATATATATATATATATATATATATATAGAGAGAGAGAGAGAGAGAGAGAAGAGAGAGAGAGAGAGAGAGAGAGAGAGAGAGAGAGAGAGAGAGAGAGAGAGAGAGGGGAGAGAGAGAGAGAGAGAGAGAGAGAGAGAAAGAGAGAGAGAGAGAGAGAG